>PPLG03000010.1:0-413368 GCA_003706415.3 Deakozyma indianensis
CTCCCTTACCAGCCATTAGTTAAAATGACTTTGGCTTTTCTTTGCTTTCGCCGGACTTTCGCCCTTATGAAGGTTGCCATTCTCAGCTCCAACGGTATGTTTGGCGGCGAGATACACAGCTGAGATGATTAATATGTCCTCAGCATTATGCAGAGACCTGAAAATGTCACCAATTTCTTCACCCTTCCCAATTAGGCAATTGCAGAACCAGTCATCCAACGGCCGCCTGAGTTGCTAGGATTTTGTTGGAAACTGCAGCCATTTGGCTAGTCATAAGGTTTGTTTCTGCTTATTATTTTTTCAATTGGTTCACAGTCGTGCTGTTTTGATTCCTGGCCATCTCTCGCCATGTGCTTTATTTATGCACAATGACGCGCTGTGCATTACCTCGAAAGCCGACAGAACACAGCAAAGGAAAACTATAAACACTGATGATCAGAAAAGGCAGGATTGTGTCTTAATCAGTGTGATTAAGTATCTTCGGATTAATGTTCCTTTGTACTGCCTAGAGCTAATTCTACGCGCTCAGAAAAAGTTTGCATCCACCCTGAGGTGCAGACCACGAACGTTGAAATCTTCAGTAGCGAATTCTTCGATGTGTGGATGCAGAAGTGACAGCGACGGTCGTTATTTAGAAAAATAGCTAGCCCTCGTTTCAGTCTTATGCAACTAATGGATTTCAGATGTCATCAGCTGGCAGGATCTTGCGCACAACATCTTCTGTATGCTGGACTGTGTGAGTACATTGAAGGCTATTTCGCACTCAGACATAACCTCTATCAATATCAACCTTACATTCTCCTTGGTTCATTAGTCTATCTCTATTAAGTTGTAGTATCTGGCGCATATCATAACTACGCCATTTTACTTTTCTGTGTGCGGATCAGCACATGTGATGTATCATTAGCCGGCTGTCTCTTAGTCGTCGGACTTAGTAGGGAGGTAAGCCTCCTTCTGCTTCTTCTGCTGGATCTTGGCACTGGAATAAACGAGGCCAGCAGCGAAACCAAGAAAGATAGCAGAGACAGAGTAAAAGGTGACAGGGTCGCCAAAGAAAATAAGGCCCGAAACAGCAATTGGAAGCTTATTAAGAGCACCCACCATGGAGTAGGTAGTAGAGGAGGTAACACGGAGACACCAACCAGAACAGTACGAAATTCCCAGTGACATCAAGCCAGAAATAATCATGACAATGATGGTAACGTTTCTCGTATCAGCTGGGAAGTTTCTAGCAATGTTAACCGCGCTCCAATCCTCAAAGAGCAGTGATCCAACAAGAAGAACTGGGATCGAGAGCAAGTTGTTATAGTACATGGTATCAAGATCACCAAACGCGTTCTTGTCGATTCTGGATCTCATGTAAAGGACAAAACCTGCATTAGAGAAACAGTTGAACATCATCCAAATGTAACCAGGATTGAAGATGGAAGCGCTGGCTGAGGCAAGAGCAGCAGCGGCAGCAGAGCTCTGCATATCAGCATAAGCAGCAACAACTGAAGAAAGCAAAATAAGTAGGAAAGAAAAGACAATCATCGGAGTAACGGAACCACCGAACCACAAAACCTCACCATAAGCGATAAGAATAATGGTCAGATTCTTAAAGATGGTGTAAACAGGGACCGGGAGCATCTGCATGGCTTTGGAACCAGTCCAAATCATCAGAACCAGCAAGAACGCGTTTGGGAACCACTTCTTGGCATCCTGGGTATTGAAGGCTCTGTAATCGATGATCTTCATGGCCTTCATTGGTACAATGACAGCCAAGCAGGAGAGCGACTGGATAGCCAGCAGAACCATGTTGAAATTAAAGCTCTTGTTCGAGGAAAGGACGTACTTGTTGGTCAGAACCATCAAAATAGACGACATGCAGTACGCAAAGACCGCCACGGGCGGGGAGTTTTGAAGAGATGCCGAAGCTGTAGACATTTTGTCGTTGATTTAAATGAAAGCACCAAGCTTGTAGAACTGGAAAGTTTCGCGGCTGCGGAAAGGGGTGCTGGGTATTTAAAGAAATATTTCGTTGTTACAGTGGGTGTCGAGAGTTGGGGACCACGCGCAATATAAGGCTCAAAGGGAGAAGGGAACACGTATGTAGCCTGTCCCAACGGCAGGAGCGTGACGGGCGATAGGTACTTAGGTTGCGGGAATTATAGTCTTAACATGAGCTACTATTGACATATTGAACACCCTCCTATAGGAGCATTTTGGGTAAGGCTTGGCATACTTATGAATATAATTATCTAGGACATTTTCTTTCTCTGTAGAGAAACGTAGAATTGGACCGAGAGGGAGACAACTGGGATCAAGATATATGCAAGATAGCCAGCAGCGGCATACCGTTCGCACTGCACAGTTACTGGTCAACAAAAAAAGGGACTGGCAAGGGGAGTTTCGTTCAAAAATGTCGCTAAATCGCCGGGTCAAGTCAGATTGCAGATTAAGTTCCTGCACAAATGCCACGTTGCCGCTTGCTCCGATGAAGACCTTTGCTGAGGATCTGCACACAAAAGCTGAGACCGGTCGATTCTTGTTTCGGACTCTGTAAGGTCGGGTCCCCCCTGCGTGGAAATTGCGGCACCCGAAAATCTTCAACCTACATGAAGTGTGCGGCGGCGAACATATCGAATCAGAGTGAAAAATCTGTGTCCTTTTAGAGAACGCATGGGCTCTCTAAAAGGAGAACTTGACCGACACCTAAGTAGGCACATCTTGCCAGTTACTGTTCCAAAACATAGTGAGTAAGTTCTGTTCTGAGGCAGACTGATAACTAGCTGAGTGAAACCCATTTCAAAGTGCAACAGATGTGCCCGGATGCATTTGGGTCCTAGTGGGTCAGATAGATGATTCCAGGAAAGAACAAAACGCCCAACCTGCCAAGACTGGAAAGATGGATCGTCAATTGGTTTAGTTGGAGTGCCAACCAGAAGTAGGGCGCTGCGTTGAGTTTAGAAAAAGCAGGGATCAAGTTGGCGAAATTACCAGCATCCGGGGCTGCTTGACGTGGAGGTAACCTGGCAAAAGCCAGTGCCGAACACAAGAGCCGATTTCTCGTCCGAGTTGATATGTCCATTTAACCGGAAACGCTAGGTGGTGTTTATGTACTCCCTCTGTCCCAGTTGCCAGTGCTCACCCCCGACGTGACGCGTTTTCGTTCCTGTCAAAGCAGCCACATGTTTGAGCTGAGCACCACGCACCGACCACAAACCCAATCTAACTTTAACACCGGCACATACAATCAGTGGTCGAGATTGCCCTTCCGCCGTGCCAAGGCCATAATCTCCACTCTGCCAAGTTGCTTTAAAACGGCCACGCTGACAATTACCCTGCCCCCGGGCCTCAAAAACACGACCCACTCCACACTGAAACGCGCTTCTGCAACTCTCTGGACCCTTGCACATTGTCTGCGCCAAATCCTCAACACCATCTCTCTTAACGTATCGGCTGGACCGTAAATGGGCAAGCGTGGCAAAGCAGTTAGAGCTCAGGCCGGGCGAAAGCATGACAAAGCCAACGGCTGGGCTGAACATGAGCATACTCTCTCAGACGGTGAAGAGCCTGACAACTCTTCTTCTGTTGGAGCATCTAATAATTCTAGGCACAACAAACGCAATCTAAAAATTCCTGTTCCTTCGTCAGACCCCAACAGCGCTGCCTCTTCAGAGGCACATTCCTCGGAGAACTATGACTCTGAGGAAGACGTCGAAATTGTTCAGGTCAGACGCCAGCCTTATTCGTTAGCTTCCGCCTTCAGTACACCTACCGCGGAAACTTTTGCTGGCACGGCCGAAACTCCAAAGGCGAATAGACATTTACAGGATGGTGGCACCGAGATTGCGGCAGTCACTCCAAAAGCTCTCAGAACAGGCACTGCCAAACTTAATGAGACTTCCTCTCCACGGAATAACAGGGCAGATCAAAATGGTGACAGTCAGGACCATGATTACAGTATTGTTCAACCACTGAGGGTCGGCAGCAGCAGCTCAAAACAGGTCGATGAGACAGAAGAGGCACCAATTGCTCCGCCACGCAGTAGAAGACGTTCAAGAAAGAACCAACAACAAAAAAATGAAGCTAATCACCAGTATGATACGTCAATTGACAGCTCAAATTCCTTTGGCGGCGCTGATGAGTCGTTCGATTCCAGACATTCCCTCTCGTCACGTGAAGATTCGTTCAACTCCCTGCACTCGGTAACGAGTCCGGATGATGAACTGTTGCGATATCCAAAATCAAGATCAAACGGTAGCGGCAGGTCCGCCTCATCGAGCCCTAGCGTCAATAACCCTGTGAGCTCTGTATCACGCTTAGTCTCCACCTTTGAGCAACAAATCTCAAACGAATCCACGGGTTCGACCAGATCGCGATCCCGTAGCATGACGCGATCGACATCTACAGCCAGCATTGCAGACATGTCGGATTTACCGGCTCCTCCTACAAAGGTTCCTGGCCTTCAACGTATGCCGTCTTCCAATTCTATCTCATCTTTGAAATCTGAGCTGTTTAATAGCGCTGATGAAGCAACTCGTCGCTCTTCCGGTAATCGTGCTCCGGATGGACCTGGATCGATAGCTTCAATTACGCAGCAGTGGCTAGAGAGGGCGCAGAATGCTGATCCACAAGCTTCAGCTCGCATAAGTGAAGAAATGAAGAATATTAGAAACTCAGGAGTCGTGAGGTCCAGAAAGAGCTCCTTGTCCAGTGTTAAATCCAACAGATCTGGACACAGCATCGGTGCATCTGTTGAAAATGCGCCTCCCATCCCGAAGGACGTGCTCGAGCGCTATAATTCAATGGTTGAAGAGCAAAGGACGGCCGAGGATCGAATGATTCCGCGATCAATCTCACAAAACTTTGGGGTGACTTCAGATAGCCGCGGTGCTAGTAATAGCAAGGAGGCTTGGCTGGAGAAGACACCAGCTGAACTGGAAGAAGCTGCCGTAATGAACGCACCTGTAGACTCACAAACTGGTGAGTTTGATAGCGACGGAGAGCAAGAAAGGGAGCAGTTGTCATCAGCCAATCATACTTCATTTGAGGCGTCACCTGGAGTGGCAAATTTAGCTCCTCCTACCCTGGAACCGTTGGACCCTTCTGCTGCTTTGGCTTCTCCAATTCACCTTGATGACCGCAATGTCTCCCGCCACGCTGCGAATGGGTCTCCTGCTCAAACTAAGCATATATCAACAATACCCACAGAGCAAGAAAAGCGGAACGAAGACCCCTTTGATAAAATCAGTCGAGAAGCGGAAGCTTTGGAAGAACAATTTGCGGACGACGGTACAAATGAGAAATGGGCAGAGGAAGAGGATGACATTCAGCAGTTCCCTTCGCCATTTGTCAGGCCCGACTCGGTCACTGTCCAGAAGGAAACATCTCCCCCTCCTCCTCCAGCGGCATTCGATTTAACTCCTGCTTTGCGCCAGGCAGTTGACCATCAGCAAGTTTCTGGGTCAATTGCCAGTGCTGGTGTTATATACGCAGTCTGCGTGGTCAATTTTCATCATCAGCGTGGTCCTGAAGTTGAGTACTGGGTAGGAGAAAACGGCGATGAGTCTCAACGTTGGCCATTTCTCCCGTTCCAAGGCTTGCCCGATGGTGCTCACTCTCACGAGGAAAATTTTTGTTACTTTACTCTTCTCAATGACCGTGATAAAAATGGTACCTTGTTTGGAATATCGTGTAATAGACAACTGAGCGTTTCTGAGCTTGAACATGTTTCTGAGGATGTTACGCGCTCTACTGTACAAAAGTCTATCGTAGTTGTCGCACGAAAGCCTATTTTCGGACCTATTAAAGAGAAGTTGGATCTTACTACTCGTGCATATTTTCTTCAAGGTGATCTGGATGACCATCGCATTATTGACAATCTCTATGATAACCTGAAGCAGATATTTGCAAATCCTCTGAAGGAAGATGATCTCGCTGTGGGCATGCCCTTGCGAAATCTAGTCCATTCAATGAAAAACAAACTTCTTATTATCCTGAAATGTCTACTACTGGAAAAAAGGGTCCTGTTTTATTCAACAGACACTGACAAGTTATGTGCATATCAATTCTCAATCGTGTCACTGATCCCCAATCTAATGAACAACCTTGACGATTGCGCGTCGCCACTCTTGGACACATATGAAGCAACATTGAAGAAGCCAACAAGCTTACGCACCAGCGACAGGAATTCACTCCTCCAGTTTATGGGTCTTCCTCTCCAGATCTTTTCTAAAGGTGGTTTTTTCAACCCTTACATTCCCCTACAGCAGCTAGGAGAACTCAGCCAGCCTGAGACGCAATTCTTTCTCGTTGGTACCACCAATTCTCTAATTTTGTCGAAGAAAAGTCAGCTTGTTGATATGGTGTTTGACATCGATGAGAATAAAATTGATATCATCAATCCAGAACTCAACTGCGCTAATTCGTTGTCAGGCGCTGAGAACAAGTGGATCAACACGATTGTAAATGTAGTTGATAAGACGTGGAACTCTGAGTTTGGGTTTGAGGGCGGTGAGGATTATATTCGGCATCAATTTGAAGAATATATCTTGAACTTGTTGAGTGCTGTCAAGTATGATTCTTTCCTCAAGGAACATAGAGGGCCGATGTTTGCTCGTGATATTCAGGGGAATCCCCTGTCCTCTTACAACATCAGTTGGGTTTCTGAGTGGCAGAAGACTAGGAACTATGATATATTCAACAGGTTCACTGATGGTGAGCTCTTTGATATTATGGTTCCAAAGATATTACAACCTCCCCACTCAGATATTCTCGCCAGAGAACCATTATCTAAGAGTGTGGGAAGGGTCTTTACTGATCTCTGGAACGGTCAGGGAACAAAGCAACAGCAATCCGCTGAGAAGAGTGACAAAGGCGATAGGACAGAAAAGAACGATACGGATAGTCTGAAGTCGGCCTCTACCATCCACTCTAGATCTGAATCAAGCGCTGCCAGTGTAAACGAACCTGCCGGCAGTAAAGAAACTAAGGATGGTGGCGAGCCTGGGAAGCAAAGCGTACCTCAAGAGGGATACTTTGCCAGCTGGGGACGGTGGGCCAAGAAAAAGTCCGAAGATAGAGCGGCAGCCAAGGCCAAAGCGCAAGCAACTGCCGAGGAGAATAAAGAAACTCACTAGCAGTCATTGGGATTGTAATAGGGATACAATAGCATTAATGTATATCATTGCATCGTAAGGGATTATAGATAGGAGTGGGGATTTTATTTTGGCGATGTTCTGAGGACAGAACCATGACAATCTATGAAACAATAAATATGATGCATCTAGGCAAGGTGAGGAGGCAACAAAAAATTTGGGATCGAATTCTTGATGTGATAAGTGTGACCACAGTTATTGCAAGTCATATCACCCTCGATGATCTGAGTCTCAATTAGCAATGAGTGAAGATCCTTGAGCAGTGGTGCGTTTGATTCATCATCGAGATCAATATCAGGCTTGTTATCAGGAATTCTTTCGTTGCCAAGCTGACGTGCAACAGCAACAAGAGCAGGCCAATCAAGTTTGGGCAAGATATTAGCAATAAAGTCTGGATCAAAGTCGCTTTCCTGTTGAAGGAGCTGACACTTGCTATAGTGAAGAGGGAATGCTTCGGTGGTTTTGGAACAAGACGAAACAGCGCATTGCACGAAATTAGTTGTAAGGAATTTCATGATTGTATCAAGTCAAGAAAATGCAACAGCAATTTATCCGCGTTTTTCGTTACAATTTTATATGTGGGGGAGAGTAACTGCAATGATTGTTGAAATTTACCGCCCCGAGCCTTTTACATTTTCCCAATTTTTTTGCTATTTCCCCTAACCCACAATAAAGGAGTATAAATATTTGCAAGTCCCCCAAAGGGCACATTTTCCATCTGGTATGTTAAAAAGGTGAGTAAATTGCTTGCACAAGTTAATTGACTAGCAAACATAGCTGTAGGACTGATAATTCTTCGACAAATTTGAATTTATGGGCCTCCTTAATCTACACAAACAATTCTAACCAAGTAAGTTGGGCTCATTTCCTTTGAATGATTAAACTCCAAAAAACAATCTGTCAATCCCCTGAACTGCGGTATGACGAGAATTTTTTGTATATTTAAGTCTTATGACAAGTTGTTTATTGAAAAAAACAGCTAACCTAGTTTACATTTTAGTTGCTGCCCCTCTATGGTTCAAATGCTAATATTGTTTATTACTTAAAGTTCTAATTGATGGAGATCAATGAGATCCATCCAATGCATATTTTTTCATGTATTCATCACACCTCTGCTTCACGTCGATACCGTTCCATAGCTCACCATCTGCTGTTTGTTCCAGGGTAGGCATGCCAAAGCGCTCAATGACAATACTAGATGCAACATTTCCGTAGGCAGCAGCTATGTCAATGCTTCTTTCTCTCACCATGCCGACGCTAAATGCGCCAAGGAAGGAATTTCCGCAACCAGTAGGATCAACAATCCTGGATGGATCATGATGATACGCTGGATACCATCTGGCAAAGTCACCAGCTCGCACGAAGCAACCCAGCGACCCAGATCTGATGGCCAAAACACTACCCGGATTCATACAGCCCACGAATTTGTCGGCCACTGCCTCGATACCTTCCTTCTCGTAAGGCTCGGGTAGATCCCAGAACGCAGCAGCCTCTTTGGCATTGGGGGACATGACATCAACGAATTTCAGAACCTCTTTACAGCTTTCAAGGTTTTCAATATTGCACTCATTCGGCACAGGTTCCCAAATAATGCTTCCTTTACATGATTTGCTTTGAAATCCTTCAATGATTTCTAGACATCTTACGGGAGAACAGATCAAATGAAACGCTTTAGAATCTCCTAGTCCTTCATTGACAATGTCCAACCACTCTATTCTCCTTTTCGGCGTCATGTACTTGAAATCTCTCTCTTCGTTCGCCAAATAAATGTTCCACCCTCTTGTCGTCTTTCTGCTCAAATCAGTCCTACTCACCAGCGTCATGTCCCAGGTGGAAAGCTCGTCCCCAGCCGATTGCGGGAAGTCATTTCCTTTGTCAATTATAAACTTGATTGCCCGGCTGTCAGGGCTTGGCGTCACCAGTCGTGCTCCTACACATGCGAAAGTACCTCCTCCGCCTATCACATCAAACACGGGAGGCTTATTATACCCGGAATCCTTTGAGAAATGGATTTCATCTATGATGAACATACCTAGTGTGGTGAATAATGTTCCAGTCATGCTAAAAAGAAGTCTTTCAGTGGCCGGAGGAAGCCTGGCAGATTTTCTGATAAGGGCTACGTCTTATCGAGACGGAGTCCAAGAAGCGAACGCATCACGTGCTGGAAGCCAAGAAGGAAACTGAGAGAGAACAGTACTTATGCAATCATAAATTAGAGTAACTAACTAACCCATACAGTATTTAGAAGAATCCAGGTTCATTATCAAATCTGCCTCAGAAGCTTCACTACAGAACCAGTGTATTTGACCTCAGAATCTAGCCTCTTGAGCTCATTCTCATTCACAATCAGATATGATTCAAGAGAGTTCTTCAGGTCTTGGTTATCGCTGTTTGCAATAACATCGTTATGAAGTCTCAGCAGCATGGACATCCATACTTGAACCATTTCAAAGTCCTTGCGTTGCATGAGACGATTGGTCATAGCATCAATGAAGTAGCAAAACTCCTTCATCGACGTTATAGTCTCCAGGGAGCGGATTTCAAGATCGGTTGCGGACGGAGAAAGGCCCTTCAAGTGATTGATAAAGGAATCATAAGATCCAGAGTTAGCTCCCACCCTCAACAATTTAGTGAAATCTCTCTCAAACGATTGTTCGCCAATCACAGAAACCAAAGGCTTATCGCTTGTTTCCTCTTTACTCAACTCAGTGTCTTTCTGTAAAAAGAATGGGAGCTTTGTTGGCGCCTGTACGATCTGCGTTGCCCTATTTCTGGATTTGATCACATCAAAGTACGCTAGGGTGGAAAATTTACTGCGAGGTTCAAGGGATAAAGTGATTAGTTTATCACTGAGTTGGTCAGTAGTCCTAAAAATCTCGTCGTCCTCTTCCTCAACTTCATCGTCAAATACACCTTCTAGAAGCCCGACTCCGCCCTCACCGGTAGCTGTAGGTAACGCCATGGACTGCACATCAGCCTCCTCATCGACCTTGCGAAGTGATACAGTCTGGAACTGGCGTTTGTTACTCCAGAGAGATATGCCTTGACCTCTCACATGCGTAGTAGCCATCCATTCCCCGTTAGGAGAGATTCTGAGACATGTCACAATGTTATCAACACTGAAAACATCAACACAAGCTCCAGTTGGCAGATCCCACGTTCTGATAGTTGCATCGAGAGATGCAGAAGTGATATACTGGCCCTCGGGAGAGAAGTCGAACGATGTTACCACATGTGAATGCCCTTCCAGCTTTCTAACAATTCTGTAAGTTTGAGGGTCAAAGACTACCAGGCTGCAATTATCAAGCGAAAGGGCTACAAGACCAGTCAGATGGTTGATTCTCATTGATGTAGCAGCAGACTTGTCGGGCAGCTCTATATGCTTAATAAGCTTCTTGGTGTTGAAATCGAAGACAGTGAAAGTGCCATCCAACGAGCATGACATCATCAACTTATTACGTGCATCAACAGCGATGCCAGTCACAGCCGCCGAGTGGCACTTAAATTTGCTCTTCAGATTACCACTTTGCATATTATAGACGGCCACAGTACCATTCGCAGATCCCACCAAACCAAAGTTACCACATCTAGTAATAAATACGCTCTTCACTGGAGAGTTGTCAATCGTGGACAGGTCAATATTACCGATAATTCCACGATGACCGTCCCAGGTATGGGCCAGTTTGGAATCCTTGTGTGCAGTAAGAATATTAGCCCAGCGCTTTTGCTTGTTAGCTTCAAAAGCCAAATCCGTAATATCACTCACATGGTTCAAGGCTGATACTCTGGATTTCCCATCTTTGGCCAACCCAGATCTGCGTTGAGAGATTTCATGACTTTGGGCATCCTTTCTAGTAGAAAATGTCCACAGCGAGTGATCACTTGCAGCTGACAAAATGAAATGAGCCTCATTGTCAGTGAAAGAAATGACCTTCGGGGTAGCAGCGTGACCGCCACGCTTTCGCAGCAAACGAGGCGGAGAGCTGAGGGTAGAATCGGTGTTAGAGATTGCAGGATCAAAAGCATATTCTTTCAAATTATTGTCACCACCGCATGTGACGATAATCGGTTGCCCTGGAAGGAATGCGGCTCGCGCAATACCGCCCAAAGTTTCTGAGTGGACTTCACGAAGGACATGGACTCTCTTTTTCGCATTCATGTCGTAAAAATACAGAGACCCTGCACTCGTTCCTACGACAATATGAGAGATTCCGTCAGTTCTGAACGACAAGGTGTTCACTCTCTCCTTGACATTGAATGAGAGCAGTGTTCGTCCTTCCAGAATATTGATAATGTGCACATCACCACTTGAAGTACCAACTGACAAAACATCCAAAACCGGGGCAGAGTCAATTGCGGTGATTTTTGAAGGTTTTTCTCCATCAATTGGCATTTCGTAGACAACCTTGCCAGTTCGTACATTGTACAACACCAAAGCATTCTGAGTTGCAACAACAATCTTGTTCAGATAGGTCGGCATGTGAAGAAGCTTTACGATTTTGCCATTTCGCTGCTGGGAAACCTTCAGCGATGTATGCAGCTCAGCGGACTGTTCAGGTTTCTTTGGATCGATCTGGTAAACAAGAACCTCAGTGGCAGTAGCGGCCAAGAAAAAAGTACCAAAAATGCACAGGTCTATGATTTTGCTTTCGCTCTCAACGGTGATCTGGTTCAACAGTCTGCCTCTCTTGTAAATACCAACCGTCTTACCATGCGCTGCGAAGACGTAATGATGATGAGACACGAGAACGGAAATTGGTTCCGGAGTCAACCTGTTTGAAACAAATAAAAGATGTAAAGTGGCTGCATCGTAGATTTGGAATGCCTTGCCAACAGAAGTTGTAATAACGAAGGTATTGCCCAAGTTGGTCAGGGCAAATGCGGTATTTGTAGAGACCAAGCCAAGCGTGCGGAAAGGAGAGTATATTTTGGAAGGCTTTGTGGGCTTATCTACAGACTTTTCCAGCCTGAGACGCTTAGCTCCAGTGGGAGCGAGAGATTCTGTAGGCATAGTGCTAGACCTTTTGATAAAGTCTGGATTTTTTCAGTTCATCTACAAAAAAAAAAGATTGTCACGTGAGCATTCTGATTGTGATTACAAGAGAAAGAGGAGAGTCAGTAACAAAGGGAAAAGGAATGAGGGGAAAACTGAAATTGAATCGGGGTATTTCTTCTATGTCAGTTATGAGACCGCAATTGTACTTTGCAATGACGTGAATTCTTCGGAACCTTAAAGCGGGCTGTTTACTTGAATATTATAGGAGTTCATGGGATCTCTTCCGTTGGCATTGATTGTCAGAAACAATTGTTCCTGTGTCGTTCAACGAGAAATGTGAAACTGCCAGTTAACAGCGATAAATGTGCCAACTTAAGTTTGTCGTTATAGTATGTTTTGATTCTTTCTTGTGAGTTGTCTATATTTTTCACCAGTATGCGCGCTAATTAGTTGTCAGTTACACGTCGGCCCAGAACCCTTGACCAAGGACGTGACAGTTTGAGAGGATACCATAACAGCAAATTAAGCCAGCGACAAGTCTATTCGTCTATAAAATTAAATTAGTAGGTTTTAATGCCATACGGCTTCATAAATAAGCAGCGGGAAGGTTGATTAACCGCCTATGGTGGTAGTGTCATCGATGCTGGGCATTTGGCAACACAGCTCTAGAGTTTGATGAGTAACACACTTAGAGGACTCTGCGTGTACCAGAGGAGCCCGCGTTGTGTGGAGCACCAGCCTGCCAGATGGACTTTGGCGATGGAAGGCCAAAGACGATCTTGCAGACAGTAGAGACGCCCTTGTAGGACTTGCGGCCAATGCTGGAGGCAGTGGATCTGACAGAGGAGGATGGAGAAAGGTTAGCCATTGTTGTGTGGAGTATTAAAGAGTCTTGATTATTGGACTTTGGATGAGGATTTGAGAGAGGCAGAGGACCCTTATTTATACTTTATTTGCGCAGTAAACTATTTTCTTAACATGTCAGCTAAAGGAAGGATTGGCCGTGGCCGGCAAACGGCGGTATGCATGCAGAAACGCCTCATTGCGCACGTTCCTGCCGTTAGAGGCATCTGAAACTCATCACCGTGGCGTTTATTTCCTTTAACTGATGCGTGTCGTTGGGAGTACCGTGTCTGAGCCCGGATTATTCCTCCGCCTGCCTTTAGCTGTAATGAAAATGTTAACCAAGGGAGTCTTTCCGGATTGGTAGGTTTGTGGAACACGACGGAACAAAGTTCGAGGTTGCAATGAAAGATGACTATGCAGTGCGCGAATTGGAAAACTGACGTTAAACGCTATTCTGTTTCCAAACACTTCTCTTGAGCCCTCTAACGTCTGCCATGATGCTATTGAAAGGTCTTCTCGGACCTTTGTACGCCCAGAAACTAGTCTCCAGCTATTCTCCGACACTGCTTAAGGGTCCTCAAGCATCCCAGCTGAACGTTAGTGGTGCCCTTCCGGAGGTGTCAAATTTTTTTTAGATCCCACCAAGGTACCACGCCGCACGGCTCTGACTCGGTGATGGCACCGGCAACACGAAATGTACTTTATGTTAACAATTAACTCAGTGACAGGTGGCTGGCTAATTAAAGTTTTCATATATGCTGTATCAAGTAAAAAACTCCGTGGCATGGTCTAGTGACAATAAAGAATGATAAATCTTTACGGAGGGCGTCTGGCACTGACTCAGTGATTCAGTCAGTGATTACATCAGTTATGGCAATTTCGCAATACAACTCTACGGATCGCTCATTGCGCCAAGCGCTCACACCAGTAGCCGGCCACCTTTACTCCGAAAATTGTCATGAGCTCGCCTGTGCTAGCCGTACACTGAAGTAAGAAATTGAGATGCGTTCTCGGAATTTAACCTGCATGAAGGAGTTTTGCACTCAGTGAACAGATATTTTAATACATGTCCTACAATTGTTTACATGGTGATCAGCGGTTGTGAGAAGGTCATGAATAGTACTACAAACGGGTCCAAACCTCACTTTCCCGCTTAGAACTGGTTCTCGGTGGAATCCTTACCAGTGCTCTTGGTGCTGGCACTGCTGACGACACTCTGCAACACAGATTCCGCGTAGTCAGCTCCGGACCAGCGCTGGTGGGTCAGAACATCACAACCACTCTCCTTTTCAGGTCCCTGCACCAAATCAACATATGCCTGCATGCCCCGCTCCTTGAAACCATTAGAGAGATTCCACATGCCCAGACCGTTCACATGAAGGCCGGCCAGTGAGATCAGCTGAAGGACGAAACCGCTCTTGGCGAGCTCCCATACAAAGTTCTTGAGATCATCGCGGCTAAAACCGTGGGCGGCCCAATTGAACGATGGACTCAAGTTGTAGACAAGCCACTTGCCAGGGTTCTTCTCGTGAATTCTAGCTGCAAATTCTTGTGCCTGCTTCAAGTCGGGAGTCTTGGTTTCCAGCCACAACATATCAGCATATGGAGCAAAGGTGTTGACTCGTCTCACAGCAAGATCAATGCCGCAGTTGACTCTATAGTAGCCTTCCCTAGTGCGTGGGGCATCCCAAGAGAAATAAATCTCCTCTCCAAGCAATCTTTCGGCGATTTCTCGAGCAGTAAAATTCGAGGAACCTTCTCCTACCTCAGCGCGGTACTGGCTAATGAGGTCAGATTTACCTGCTGCAACAAAAGCCTCCTCCACAACCTGGTGATATGTCTTGAGAGGATTAGCTTCAAGCCAAGCTGACTCCACCTGTTCAATGGCTGCACCGGCAGCACCGCTAGCCTCCGCCTTTTGTATCAGATCAGCAATAGGCTCGACTCTGTTGCCAACACCAAGGATGAAGTCATGGTCGGCTGGGTCAACTGAGGAAGAGAGAAGATTACCGCTCTCAGAGTCTGTTCTGGCAATTACCAAATTGTTGGTGCCCATGATATCCCATTGCATTCTCGTAGCAATGAGTCTCGAAGTATGCGTCGAGGTAGGAACCAAAACTTTGCCTGCCAAATGGCCGCACTTCTTTCCACCATGCAGCTGATCTTCGAGGTGAATAGCGGCAGCTCCTCGCTCAGCAAAGAGCTTTGCAAGCTTCATGACAGCACCTGTTCCGCCATGACCAGTGTCCGCGTCAGCAATGATTGGTCTTAAATAGTCAATTCTGCCTTTCCCTTCCGTAAGTCTCTTTTCTCTTTGTTCTTGTGACAGCGACATCCACTCGTGCCAAGATTTTTTATCATGAAGCTGCTGTGCTCTGAATAATCTGTCCACCTGGTTTGGAACAGTATCATAGGGGTAATCACCAAAGTCAGGAGAAACCTCATTTGTAGTTGTCAGCAAGGAGGAGCAAGCCCATCCTGAGACATATAAAACTTCCTGGTTCTTTGCTGTCTGTGACATTTGCACAGGATCGACCGAACCAAGCGTGTGGACAGGCAGACCATCAGCAGCGCGAGCTTTCAACAAATTGAATAGCTTATCAGCTTGAACGGATGATGGGTAAGAAATGGGCAATGTGCCCCTATGGATTGCTACCTGTTCTGCCGTGTAGGGTCTTGAAATGCCTTGAAATCGTTCACCAGACCACCATTTCTGGATATCAGCAGTCTGTTGAGAGAGATAGGCAGTCTCTTCACTCAGCGTGGGATATGGGAATCTACTCAATGATGAAATGTGTCTCGCCTTGTGTTTTAATAGCGTTGATCTAAGCATTAGTGCTGGGGTTATTTTGGCAGAAGGGTGGTTGTGTCCTTTATTATACCCCACAAAAATTCGGCCGAGTCGGCCAAAGCCGAAATGTTGCCGGTGGTCACGTGAAAAAGTGAGCTCCGATCATTCGTTATCTCTAGTAACTACGAACGAGAGAAGGAATGTACATTTGTATTTTCAGAAGGAAAGCATAGGTGTCAGCATGTGCATGTATCCATTATATGCCGCATGCCTTCCACTTCTTCCCATTCATGCCACTCGTAGCCGAGTGGATGACTGTGCAGGTCAAATTTCACTCGATGAGCTCGGCAGACAGAGCTCGGCCGAGTAAGTGGTAAGCATGTTGAGAAACAAATCATCTAAGAAGAGTCGCAATCTAAAGAGAACTGTTATGAATTGCAATCACAGCTAATTACTAATGCCCTAATTATTCCCCTTTTATCTCGAGCCAGGTCAACAGTAGCCAGGTGGGCTGTCTGTTTGTAATCGCTTCTAGACCCGTATGTAAATACCAGCATGCTAATCCAGGCTCCGAAAACGCACAGACTCATTGGCATTGGTCTTTCTATGCTGTCTGTATTCACAAGAGCCTCTTAAATACCGGACCACTGTGGCCAGAAGTGACAAAACCAATTAATTCTTTATTGTCTCTAGACATTGTCATCATCGTAGAGATACATGGAATCTTTGGGGTTTGAAGGGCACGTCTGTACATATCTTTCGTCTCCAGGTGGCCGTTCGTCCTTTGTATTTCCTGCCAGCATGCTTTGGATTGACAAGCACAAAGCCTTTGTGTTCAACACAGGACTCCATCCGCTACCTAGAACGTCAAGACAAATGTGTCCGTTAGAATAAATGTGAGGATGCATGGGGATCGGTCTGTTTTGCGCCTGGACGAACTGCACCTGAGGGGAATCAAACGGGTAGTCGTTTGGATAAATGAACCTGAGTCTGAACGTCTTGCCGAAATAGAGAGGATTTGCTTCGTCCAGGACGGCAATGTCGAGCTCCCATCGTAGCAGATCCGGTGTGGACAGGAGTTCAATCCCTTTGTCAGTAAATTACTGGATTATTTGCTTAACACATCCAGGCTAGAAATATGCAAATAAGCGGCTCGCTCCGGCATCCAGATACTTACCTGGTGGAGGGGCCTCCTGCAGCTGCCTCATTTCCACCAACAGTCTGCGTTGATTGGGCATAGCTGACGTTCCGTACAGTCACCTTTAATGTGACTTGTAGCTAAATGTGTGATCTGCTTTATCGATTTATACGTCGTTTGACCCCTGGGGCGGGTGTTTGGGCTTCTCCCAACTCGGCACTCTGGCGCAAGGTGAGGCAGCCTGACCTGTGCGACTCAAATAAACCCTCCAGCTCCACCAGGCACCAACCCCTCCAGTGCCATCTAGTTAACTGTTGTTTAAGAGTTTCGTCTGCCAGCGGACTGCAAAATTACGGGGTGTTTCCGAAAGAGGTGACTCCTATAAACGCACGTATAATCTTGACTGGCATTGGTGTACCTGACACGTTGCGGCCTCCCCCCTTCTTTTGATATCATTGATTCGACAAAAAATTCCTCGTCAATTCCAGAGTGGCCTCGGTTGAATAACACTACTTATTCTCTACTAGTTGGTTTTTACCGAATTATTGCACAAGGAGCCGATTCAGACTCTGATTATTAACTCGTCGCTGACCACATCTACAACTAACTGCAATTGTGGTCTAACTCTCTCTCCGCTGCATGAACATACCAAAAATAACTGCCTTGAACTGCTAGAACAACTCATTATGGCCGCTAGACCGAATCTTGGCAAACGATCTTCCTTCTCAAACTTTTCATCTGGAACTACTCCTCCAGTTCATTACCAATACCAGCAGCAGCAACAGCCCCTTCCTCCTGCTGGTCTTCGTGCTAATCCGTCAAGTCAGACTGACCTCAGATACTCACAGCAACAACCAATGCTCAGTGGCGGCTACCAGCTTCACCAGCCTGTGCAGCCTCTGTACACTCATGGCAGCGGCAGCGGCAGCCATCACTATCTTCCGCGACGTTCTACCTACTTTGAAAGCCACTGGCCACTCTATGCATGCGACTGGACAGATCCAGGTTACATTGCTGTCGCAACATACTCCGAGGACCAAAACAATCGCATCCAAATCCTGCAAGTTGATGGATCAGTTCCGCCCAATTTTATCAACCCGTGTGAAGCGGCCTTGCCATTCCCGGCTTCCAAAGTGGCATGGGAGCCTCGTGACCACAGTCCGTCAATCATTTCGGTTGAGGACTGTCTGAGGCTTTGGTCGTTTGACAATGTTACAAACACTTTGACCCAGCGTTGCGCCCTCGTCAACAAGTCCAAAAGTGACTACATGCCGCCCATGACATCTTTTGACTGGAACAAAATAAATCCACGACTGGTCATTACGTCCTCTATAGACACTACATGCACAGTGTGGGACTTGCAGGCCCAATGCCCTCGTACTCAGCTTATCGCCCATGATAACGATGTATACGATGTCGCCTGGATAGCTGGTTCACTGGACATTTTCACATCGATTTCTGCGGATGGATCTGTTCGTATTTTTGATCTACGTTCACTGGATCATTCCACCATCATTTATGAGCCGCCGCAAGCACCCCCGTTGCTCCGCGTCGCACCAAACCCAGACGACGCCAACGTGCTCGCGACAATTGCGGCTAATTCCAACATTATTCAAATTCTTGACATTAGAATGCCAGGAGTGCCAACTGTAACTCTCGAGGGCCACTCACGTGCCATCAATGCTATCAAATGGCATCCAAAAAGCCGTAATGTCATTGCCTCGGGCGGTGACGACTGCCAGGTACTGCTGTGGAGTGTCAGCGGCAAGCAAGGCACCCTGCTGTCTTCTTATAGCGACACAGGCGAGGTTAACAACTTGTCGTGGAACTGCAACGGCGAATGGCTGGGTGTCGTCTCAGGCCGCGGAGTTCAGGGTGTCAAAGTCTAGGTGCGGGCACATAGACGACGAGTAGAAAGGCGTAAAATGAGAAAGAGCATCAAAACTGCTGCATAATAAAGTATTAGATTTCTATTTAGGTTATGTCTAGAGCGCGAGCTACGTGATGGTACGCTGTGATTCGCCAATAGATCATGCGCCATCATCAGAAGTCCATCAGATAAGGTTGGCATCGGTGCAAGGTTGAGAGGGGTTGCTCAATTCCCATTGGCGGGCCTAGGCAGACTCTTGGGGACTGAACAGAGACGCGAAAGGAACTGATAGAAACACTGCGGACGACGATTGGCAAAATAAGAAGAAAAGAGTTTCGGAGTGATTTGTGGAACTGCAGACTTGTATCCCTGTTTTTCATTCTCTAAACATTCCGCATCGCGACCACTGCGCCATGCCGCCTTAACGATCCGTATCTCCGTTCCAGGAAGAGCCTGCAAGCGAGAACGACAACGAACATTTACGATGTTTAGATGACAATGGCAATAAGGAAAAAAAATTACACTTAAATCGCATTGGCATTGTACTAATAATCTTTGCCATCTTTGTACATCTTCCACATCCCTACTATCTCTTTGTCTCCCCCACAAGGGTCGGGTACCCGATGTCTCAGACCCCAACCTGCCTCTTCTGGGCGTGCTTGGGAAGAGCAACTTTCCCCTTAATAAAGGCCGCCACGCCCAAATAAAAAAAGCTTCCCTCATCAAAGCCACAACACATCACAACGGTAACACCGTGAACGGCAGAAAATATGCTCCTCTGGAAACTGTTCATGGATCCTGGGGCACTGCTCAAGAAGGCTCGTGCCTTGCATTCGGCGGCTCGTGTCGCGGGCCGCAAAGCCGCTGAACAACGACAATACCTCATTCTCAAATTCATGTCTGAACACTCATATCTTGGCAAACCAATCCACAAAATGGACTGGGCTCAGGCCCGCAAGTGTCGCTCAGACTGGCACTCTCGATGGCACTCAAATTTCCACTCACAGTGGCATTCAAACTGGCAATCTCCCTGCCATGGCCCAGTCTTCTTTATGGCCCGTCGACATTTATCTAATCTCGCCAGAAGACACGCAGAGTTTCACCAACACGGAGGATGTTCCATGTCTCGTTTCTGGTTCAAAAACTTTGCAGTCCAACGATCCGCGAAACGACCAAATCACGTTCGTTCGTATGTTCTCAGAGCTCTGGTCGACAGATCTCTGCACTCGCAAAACACACAGGATACGCTGAGAATGGCGTATCCATCGGTGTCGGCCGCCGTCATGAACCTCCGCAAACCAACTAATGGCACACTCACATCGTCGTTGTATCGAGGCATGGCCTTCCGACAAGTACAGCGTCAGTTTCACACCTCTCCAAGTGAGTGTCTGAAATCTATGTTAAAGCGCAAGCCGGTCACATTCCGTTTCCGGTTTCCTAAACCATCCACATTCTTGGCGCAGGCCTGGACGACCTCTCCAAAGAAGTTTAAGATGCCAAGGACCCCGTCCACTGCATCTACTTTGGATTCATCTTACTTCTTTGAGGATCCAGTGCATGTGGAGGAAGATACCAGAAGCGAGGTCTCTGTGCAGTCTTTCAGCAGTGACGCATCGTTCCTTAGTGACGGCCGTGTTGGCCGAGGATGCTACGTCGAGTTTGACTTTTCGCCGAGATTCTCGTCGCTTTCAACTGGTGCTCTCACCGACGATGTTGTAGCACAGATTCAAACTGACGTAATGCAGCACACAACAAAGCTTACGTCAGCTATCGCTGATATCAAGCGACTTGCTAAGCTTGGCGAACTCCCAGTGACATTTGAGCAGCATTCGAGCATGGTCTTGAGAGTCTACTTTCCCAATTCCGATGTCGAGCAGGTTCAAAGGTTACTGGTTGATGTGGACATTGACGAGGCAAAGATCGTGTCGTTGGATGAGGACTACGAAAGCAGTGCAGGAAGCACTCCTTCGTTTTCTTCCAATGGTTCTCACCATAGTGCGGAGTCTGTAAGCTCAATGTCTGTCGGCAATCTGCTGAGCAGTGCCGTTATCCTGTCGACAGAAATGTCCATGTCTGTTGACTCCTACGACATGGACACCCCCTCCTTGACGAGCGCAAATACCCGAGACGACTCTGAGTTCTTGCTGGCCTGAACTGAGTTGAGTATAACAAAAACATATTTATGAATAGCAATAGCAATAATACAGGTATATTTAGGAAATGATATGTGCGAATTGCACGCAGAGAATCTGATGCTTTGCCCTTATGCTTTGACAACCAACGCTTCACTGTGGGTTCTGCCCCTGAGCGGCATTGGCGTATGCAACACGTACCCAGCGTGCGGTAAGAACAAGCACCAGCAAAGTGGAGCAAAGACAGCCGCAACAGACTTGTGCGGTCATTGCTATGGACATGGTCTCTCCTATTAGCGATAAATCAGAAAAGTCACAGCCACAGCCAAAGACGCGACCACACGCACGTTTGCCATGCCGTTGACCCCTGCGGCGGTCCCAAAAGATATCCAAGCCGCGAGACACACAAAACGCAGCTAATGGCCACCTACCCAATATTCTACCCATCGGGCCACAGACCTAACTCACGTTCGTTCCATACCTTTCAATACTCATCTGCCAGCAGCTAGATTTTGGCAATGTCCGAGATCCACGAAACGTCGGAAGGCGAATTTGAAGACGCTCTTGACAATGCCTCTCCGGCTGTCGCGGACGAGCACCATGCCGTTCCTGCCGACAGCGCCGATAGTGAAGTCGTGCAGGAGAGCGAGCACTCAGAACAGACACAAGAGCATGGCAATGAACATGCACATGAAGGGACTGCAGATCATGGAAATGAGCATCAACATGAAACTGAAACTGAACACACTGACAACTTCACAGAGGTTGCGCTAGAACCAACAGAGGGAGATCACCGACCAGAACACACTGAGGCGTTTGATTCGGTTCCGGACTCTCCACATGAAGACTACGACGCTGAAATCGAAACTGCAACCGCCGTAAGGGCAGACAGGGTCAGCGTGGCTAGCGCAACTCCCAATCTAGAATCAGACTCTTTCGATGCTGTCCCGCCATATGACTCGTCACCTGGTGTGGGAGAGGATATCAAACCAAAGCTAGTGCCACCACCAGTTCCGTCTCGTGCCAGTGACGTGTCACCTCCAACGTTGCCACCTCGTAAGCGCCAGCCGTTTTTCTGGATCAAGAGAAATCGATCGTCCAGTTCTAACGAGATTGCTGGGGGGTCTCCATCATCTACCGATTCGAGATCCCGCTCCAACTCTCACCAGCACTTGTCTGGTGCCGCGAACTACGACCTCTTGCTGCATCGTCTCGATGCAAATACTGAGGGTTTCCAGAATCTCAACTTTGCGGACCAAGAAAAGTCACGCAGCGGCATTAAGCAGCTGCAGGATACATTTGCGAGTGTCAGGGAACAGGATTACCAGCAGGATGTTGGAAAGGAAATCAATTGGGAGTTGTGGTCAGAAGTAATCAATAACTACGAGACAGTAGCTCGGCAACAGCCGAGGGAACTGTCTCAAGCCATTGCTCTTGGTCTGCCTAATGAGCTTCGAGGCGTCATCTGGCAGAGAATCGCGCAGTCGAAGAATGCATCCATGGAAGAGCTTTACCAGTCTATCCTGCACACAGAATCTCCACATGAAAAGGCTATTAAGCGAGATCTGTCTCGTACATCCTTCATTCAAGACTGCTCGCAGGAATCCCTATTTCACATTATCAAGGCATACTCCTTGTTTGATCCGGATGTAGGTTATACACAGGGCATGGCCTTTGTCACTGTTCCACTGTTAATTGCTACCAATAATGAAGGTGAAGCTTTCTCACTGCTAGTTCGTCTCATGAAGGCGTACGGCTTCAGAGAGCTCTTCATGCCAGAAATGCCGGGTCTCCACCTCAAGCTGTATCAATTCGACCGCATTATTGAAGACACTCTTCCAGAAGTTCATGTTCATCTCGCTCGCCAAGGTGTACGCTCTTCAATGTATGCTTCTCAATGGTTCCTGACAATGTTTGCCTATAAATTTCCACAACCAATTGTTATGAGAATCTTTGACATTGTCATCAGTGAGGGTCTGGAAGCAATTCTCAAGTTTGGCGTTGCTCTGGTTCGCAAGGCTGCCAATACTCTATTGGGCCTTGAGTTCGACAGTATTCTAAAGTACTTGAAGGAGCACATTTTTGACAATTACGTCGAGCCTGGTGATGAGCCGTGGTATAAGGTCAACGAGCTTGTTAGTGATGCCGAGGCTGTAAAGTTGCTTCCACTCACTCTTCGCAAATATGAGAATGAGTATGTTGAACTCCACCGTATTGAGAACGAGCGCATTGAAGAGGTTGAGAGCCTGCGTCTGTCTAATGGTCAGTTGACTTTGCAGGTGCGTCGTTTGGAATCTAATCAGGCTGCACTTGATCAAGAACACATTGAGGTTGCCAACGAGCTAGTCAAATCAAAGGTAGAGCAGGCCAGACTCATGGAAGAAAACGAGCAACTACGATCAGAGTTTGAAAACCTTCAACGACTGACAGAAGATAAATCTAATCTTGCAGATACCGAGTTAAAGCAGGCTAACGAAGATCTTTTGGAGGAGAATGATGCCCTGAAGAGCGAGAATGCTCAGCAGAAGGAACAGCTGGAATCCTTAGAACAGCAGGTGAGCGAATTAAATGACAAACTTTCTGGACTCCAAAACGATCACAATTCCTTGCAGTCTAAATGGGGTGACCTGCGAAAGATGTTTGGAGAGTAGGTAATATTTATTTGCTAATGACGCAATTGTCTTCGTAATGGCAAGCGGTAAAATGAATACACTGAGATATATTCCACATGCTACATTGTCGAATGCTGTTTAAAGTTTGAAATCTTGTCAGGGTCTAGCTTAGCAGATTCTCGGAACCTTAACTTGCAGTTTTAGATTGCATAGGTCATGCTCAACGGTTTTCGTAGGCTTTGCCTTTTGTCAGGTGGACATGACAGGCGCTAACTGCAACCTGGAGAATTGTTCGCAGGATGCAATTTGCGGCTCACCTGCAATACGCTTTGACGCTGAAACAAAGTTGCTGGACAACTTTGCTATTGTGATGCAGACGCAGACGCAGACGCAGACGCAGTCGCAGTCGCATTGGAAGCATCCTGATAAATAGAGCACACTTGGACATGTTCGAGAGATTCATCATCTATGCACTACCTGAGTAGCCTTCTACACATATCGGCTTTTGCTTCTGCTGTGAGCGCAGCAGCCAATGACAAGGTCTTACAGTTTGATGTTGAGCGACGACACGCTATTACTCAAGAGATTGGCCTGGTGAAGAGAGATCACGACAACTATTTCACCCAGAATCACATTATGCAATACATTACAGAGATAGAATCGGGAGGCGCTGACGCACAGGGTACGATTACGACGACGACAACAACATCGAAGAATAATGGGCAAGCGAGTGCCACAGTTGATTATGACAACGGTTCAGTTGTGAAGCGCTGTGGATGGATTCTTCCATTATTATGTGGAGCCCTTGCAATTGCTATATAGACAGCCAGCTGCTGAATGTAATTTGATTTCTTGCTAATCTCACCGAACGGTGACATTATCTATGCATTACACAGGAATAAAGATAGTATGATATTAGTGAGTGCAAATGAATGAGGGCGCCGTAGTTGCAAGGGCGATACCGAAAGTAGTGTACAAGGATTTCGCAAAAGGTGTCTAAGTGGAACCATACTCATACCGAGTTCTTCTGTTGTAGTAGTAAAAATCGTCGTGCTCCTGCTCGTCATCGGTGCTCTCCAAGTCGTCGTCAAAGAACTCATCATACTGCGAGGGGCTCATGAGCCCCACAACGACCAGACCAACGACCAGCGAGACTGTCAGAACCCAGGCAGCAGTTGCAAAAGCCCAAGATGAGCCCACTCGCCAGTGTCCCTGGCGAAAGAGGGTAGCATTCTCCAGCAAAACGTCCATGGCGATAGTCGCAAAAGCCTCCAATATCACGGCAGTGCTCAAAAACCCAGCAACAGCTTTCCAGCCGTTCTCAAATGTAAATGTGTTTCCATATAGTGCATTCAGAGATGTGAACATGGCGACGCCTTCCATGATAACTGTCGCTATCATGAAGAAGGATGCAGTGCGCCATGTTGCGCAGAAAAGTTCGCCATTCGCGGTGCAATCTGACTCCGTGGGAAAGGGGGTACAGAAGCCATCAACCGAAGAACACTTTTCTGTCAGGCCATATGACGTGTCAGCTGCGATGGGCCCGACCTCAACATGCGATCTAAACCATCTGGGATACAGCAGCGAAGCGAGATTAAGACCAAAACAGACACTTGAGAACAGCAGGACGGTTCTGTAGGTTGTTTTGAGCGCGGACTCTGGCATGGCGCCTTTGCGCCCTAGTGAATATCAAGTGCCGTATTTCAGACCCGCAGCACGCAAAGCAGCGGGATTCAGATTAACCGATTGTGAGAGTTATCGTTATAGTGTCAGGTCAATGCTGGGCAGCTGGCTGTAGCAAGCTTGTTTTTGGTGCTCAACGTGTTGGGACGCCGATAGCAGACGGAGACGCAGATGGCCACAATGGTGGCGGGGGAAATAACAAAAAGCTGGGGAATACAGGTCAGAGTGTTGGCTAAATGTGCTGTACCAGATGGGTGTTAAAAAATTGAAATTCACAGGTCGCTTTGCTCCCGCTCACTGCGCTGCTTCAACCGTTGCTCTGCTGCAAAGGTGTCTCATTTTTTGCAGGCAAGGGTCTTGCATTAGCGCGCTTGCGCGCATGAAGGTGCATCTCGGATCAAACCGAAGCTGTTGGGATCGGCGAGCATTTAATAGATGTTATAAATTGTATTTTCTCGTAGTTAAAGTTCGATATAGCCCATTACAATTCCAGTTCGGGACCCCCCACTCTTCTCGTAGACACATGACTTGGTGTAAGCACTCAAGCACAACTTCCGCTGACTATAACTCAACAATCTATTCATATGTTCATATAACTATTTTCACCTTAACGCATTCCAAGGCCGTTGATGCCATTCACGCTAATGCCAGTTGTGGTTCTTCTCGACGAAGCGTTTGACGAGCCTGATAGAATGCTCTCATTGTCCTTCGAGAAGGAAGCAGAGTCTCTGAGAATATTGTTAGAAGCGGCAACGGCGTTATCCAACAACGAGTCTAGAGAAGAAACTCCAGTGTCATAAAATCCCTTGTTACCAGTCTTGTTAGTGCTACCATTGGAGTTGGTAGACGGAGCAATAGATGATGACCCGTACGACAACGAAGCAGACCTGTTGAGAAGAGATCCCTGACGCTCTTCCCATGCAACAGGATCACCAAGCAACAGCAGTTCAGAGGCAAAGTTGCGCTCAAACAGTTGAACCAGTGAGTCGTGGAGTGGCTTCAGAGTGGCAGGTACAACGCGTCCGTGGATCACCAAACACTGCTGAATGCATGCTGCATAATTCAAGAAGGCAAGGTCCAGTGCTGAGAGCTTCTCAGGCTGGCTCTTCTTGAGGTTCTCATCGTCCAAGAATTGTCTATACACCTGGATGCCACCATTGACGGGTGAGTCAACAGCGCCTGAAAGAACCAAGTCAAGGCGAGAAACATGCGATTGGTCAGCCTTTCCAACCTTGAATACACTCTCAAGGTCTCTGAGGTCAGCACACTTTGCCTCAAGGACACTAAGAGCATTTTCAAGTGGGGATACTCTAGTAACAGTGACATTCTTGACCTCGGATCTCTTCACAATTGTAGGGAAAGTCTGGTAAGTCTCGTAGATTGTCTTTTCAACCCACAAGTCAAGTGGCGATGTGTTGCCTGGCAAGGGACGAGAGTAGGAGAATGTCTTAAGGTTGGCACGCGAATGGTACTCGCGAGCACCCGCTGTCAAGCCTGGAATTGCGTTCTTCACGACGCTCTCCGGCTGAACAGTAGACACAAACAAGTATTGGCCGTCATTCTTAGCCTCAGACTCCTTGGAAACAATCTTGGCCCCTGGATAAGTCTTATGAAGTCTCTCATGGATGCTTTCAAGCTTCTCCCACGGAGAACCCTCAAAGATAAAAATTCTGTCACGCAACGATTTGGGGAAGCCCACACCAATATAAGAAACCCTAAAGTACTGGGAGTTCATTCTCTCGACGCTGTCAATTGATTCATAAAGTTTGGCAAGCACGCGTGTGGAGTTTGCCAGCTTTCTGAAATCAAGAGCAACACTTTCGTAAGCAGAGATGAGCTCCTTGGTACACTCAATTGCATTCTCAAAGGCCTTACCACGAGTAAAGGACTGAATAATGTCCTCATACAAGGTCTCCTTGCGCTCAAATCCAGTTTGAGCCGGGAAGCTGGGATGCTCTGAAGCTTCAAGCTTTTGATCATAAGACCACTCGTAAGCACTGGCCAAAAGCTTGAGAGCAAGACCAGTCTGAACGTGATTCAACTTTGATCTGTTCCACTGAGCAATGTCATTGACATATCTGCTGAAAATCTCAACTCTGTCGATATCCTTCAGGAAGTTCAAAACGTTCAAGGCATGGAAGACACGGTCATCATTGTAAGCATCTCCAGGAGGAACATTGTACAATCCAATAAGTAGCTCCAAAAATTCGCTGACATCATCCATAAGACGCTGAATAAAGGGAGCAGCCTCGTCTTCCTTGTCAATTGTAACAGAATCCCTGAGAAGAGCATTGAAACCAGCAATCTCGTAAGGACCAGGCAAGAAAGCACGCTGCTGGAAAATGTCATCAAGAGAAGCTATGATTTCACGCTGTAGACCAGTCAGGTCTTCGTTGAGAGTCCACTCAGAAACAATCATAGATTGCAGAATGGCAACAGCGACACGCTGGGATTCAGGGTGTCTGACAAGACAAAGGTTCAAAACATCCTTGACGAGGGAGGTCTCGCCACCAAACATTTGAACTTGGAAGCCACCAAAAATGTCAGTACCAAATCTAATCTTGTCATCTTCAGCAACCTGCCATCCGATAGAGTTCCACATCTTATGAAGGAGCCTCACAGCCCGGCCACGAATGTCACCGCAAATCTTCCAAACTGCAGTTCTCTTTTGTTCCGGAAGATGCTCCACAGCAACAGCTTCAGAACCTGCGACTTGCAGGATACAGTTCAAAAAGACGTACCAAAGCTCAGAGTTGAAGTCCTCGGCGGCTTCAGGAGGAGGAATAAAACGAGTAACCATGAGAGTGCTGAGATATTCCAAGCAGCCCATAACTGTTTCATGATGCACGGCCAGCAAAGTAATCCACATCTTGGGGAAAGCAACGCAGTTAAGCATAGCATTGCAGGCTCTAATAATGTTATACGCAAGATCAGATACCTGGGAGTGCGTAAGAGATGCATCAATAACGTGCTCACCAGAAAAGTGCGCAAGATTGACAAGCATAGTGAAAACAATGCCAAGTTCAAGGAGTGCCTCATCAAACACAGCATCATTGACAACGGAGTCAACAGCTCTTGTTTCGAAAGGATAATTCTCAGGGAACAGAGGAGAAAACACGGTGCAAGGGCGCCTTTTGTTAGATTCAAAAAGAGTCAAAAGATCCGTGTACAGTTTAGCCGTAACCGGAAGGAGTTGACCATAACGTCTGCAGACCTCTGGTTCTTGGTGACGAACTGGCCACAGAACGTTGAATTGACTGGCAAAAATGGATGACAAAAGTCTGAGTTGTTCCCTGCGACCGGCGGTGAATTCTCTACTATCAAGCCAAAAGGGCAGTGTCCACTTGATCGTGTAGGCGGTAACGTGAGGTCGGTACTTGGCCTCATCATACAGCCAGCACTTGGAAAACTGCCTAATGAGCAACAAACGCTGTGTGTTGAGCTTATCACTGTCAGTGCGAATGGAATCAAGCGTCTCAATAATCATCTGCACAATATCATCAGAGTACAAAAACTTCTTGAGATTCTCAAACCAACAGAAAATCTGGCTCATGATGACAGTCTGAAGCTCAATATAATTCTTCTCCTGAAGTGACAGAATTCGCTTCGCAGATTCTATGAGCAGAGAAAGGCGCTTTCTGATAGCAATCTTGACATATTCCTGAGTTTCCGACCCTCTGTCAAAATCAATCTCAGCAGAAGCGCAAATAATTCTGGTAAGGAATGGGGATACCTTGAAAAGGTTGATGGCAAGCTCAGGGCTAAGTTGAAACTCACGTACGATGTGCTCACCATGCTCCAAGATAACTTCAGCAAGGCCGCCGAAATTGAAGCGGGCATTCAGATAGTCATTTCCGAGGTAGGTGTACTCAGAAGAGCGGGTGGTTACTTTCTCCAAACTGTAAATAAGGGCGGTGAAAATAGCCATTTGAAGATCGCTGCGATCAGAGCCAGAGAAATGAAGTAGCATCTCTAACAAAGCATCAATAACAGAGTGGAACTTCTTCAAGAACTCATGGACATCAATAATCTTGAACTTTTGAAGAACAGGAATAAACTCATTGATTGTACCCGTTTCAAGATACATCTTCCAATGAATTATTTTGTCAATCGAAGCATCGGTGTTGTAGGAATTGCCAACAAACTCAAAAACAGTGTTCAGCGTACCGACAACAGTTCCGTCTCTGGTGAACTCAACAAGGCGTTTACCCGAGAAGACTCTGCCATTGTGCCACAGTGGAATAATAGCCTTACCCAAAAATTCACCGGCAAGGTATAGCTTGAACACAACCTGCTCATTCTTCTCAAAGTTGGAAATACCAACCATCTCACCGATAACTTCACGGTTGACAGCAGCCAGCGAATCCCACTCATGAGACAACTGACCGTTCGAAGACTTTGTAAAATCTGCTTTTCCGGAAAGAGAGGACGTCTTGACCAACAAAAAGTCTTGAACTGGGCCAGTGTAAGTCAACTGAACCTTGCCCAGATGAACGTAGACGTCGTCTTGACGTTCCGTGTAAGAAGAAACAAAAAGAGACTTGGCCATAGAAATGGCTCTCAAGGTGTCATTATTCTGCAAGTGCTCAATGTTTGCGACAGATGGTGCCTCGAACTCCTTGACGGTACAAACGACCTCCTCAGCACGAGACGTAACAGCGACACCCTTTGGACGACCTCTCACGATACGATCAAGCAATTCACCCCAACCGGAATTTTCATCACTTGGACCTTCATCGTCGAAGTAAGAGGCATACATCTTAATCTTGAAAGGTGTTTCAGATGTGTCCTCCATACGGAACAGGCGAGAAATGTCTGCAGCACCGGCAGCCACACCACGTCTTCCGTACTTGACAGGCTCCTCATGGTCATCTGAAGATGACTGGGCTGCTGCCTGTTGATTGAGACTACCACCAATGTACTTTTTGATGTTCAATGGGGTGTTGCTTTGCTTGAGAGCAACGTCTTCGTAAACCTTAGCGATGAGGAAGACATCATCTTTTGTCATTGAGAGTGGTAAATCCTTGAACAACACCGAAGAAAGATCAGCAACAGACATCTTTGGTTTGACTTTGATGGTGAAAGCCTCGGTAAGACGTCTCGTCTTTGTACGAAGCAGCAAAAAGACAGTCAGACCATGGCCATAGCCAGTACCAACACAAGACTTGAAATCCACAAGAATATGCTTTGGCAAAGTAGCAGTCTTGGTAACATCACCAACTGTGGCGTGGTCCGGGTAGTTTGGAGACAGAGCCAGCAGCACCTGCTCTTGAGCCAGCTTTACAGGTCCATCAGTTGATGCCATAATTGAGCCAGAGGCAGCTTCACGAACAATGATACCACGCTTCAAAATCTTGGTGACACGGGCAATCAACCAAACAGCCTTCTTTCTCGCAATGATCTTCTCATTGCGGGTATACAGTCCATAGAGTAGCTTACGACGAATATCACAGAGATCTTTAATTGCATCCGTGATCTGCACAACCAGAGAGTAGTTGCCATAGAGAAAGTGATAATAAACGTAAGTATGAAACCATTCCTTGACAACAGCTGAGATATCGTCGACCAGTGGCTCATTTGCCATGGTGGGGAACTCGTTACCCAGACGCAGAGCCGGAACAGAAGGCGGCTTGAGCTTGAGGGCGGATCCGTTTTCAGCGTGGCCATGGCCATTAGCCTCAGAATTAAGATGAACTGCTTCGTCGTAGTCATCGTTGTTCATGATGGTACCACTGACATGGCTGCCACTAAACTCCGACAGGACTGGGTTGGACGCATCCTGGCTGTGGCCCTCCTTGAGCGAGTTGGGCAAATCAAAGAATTCCTTGATTACAACTAGACCGGCGGGAAAGACGCCCGAGGCGACGTTCGCATCCAAAGGCTTGAGCGTTCCATTGACAATCTTTGTTGTACGGGGCAGCGGCTGGTTGAAAGCGGCGTGGGCAAGTGGTGCGGAGATAACGTAACCACGGTACCAGTCACCGGAATCGATCGCTTCAAAAACGTACACCTCGTCACCGATATTGAGACTGGCGTCGTCGGGGGTCATAGGGTCATACTTGCCAACGGCAATACCGCGACCAATACGCGGAAGATATGACCAAGACATCTGGGTTAGCATGGTAGATTAAAGGGCATATTTGACAAGTCGCTTTATGCCTCGCGCCCTGCGTCTGACGACTGATCACTCCGTCCCTGATGACTTGTCACAAAGAATCTGATCAGGACAGAATCAAGTCCACGATCCGACAGGGTTCAGTAAAGGCGCTCGGACGCCGATCTGACAGCTGCAGCGACATTCCGCCAGTATTCTCCAATACTCACCTTTTCAGTATGAGAGGTTCAAACAAAAAGTCCTAGCCCAAGGGTCTGTGCTGCCTTTTATCGCTTGCGGACTTGAAAAAGGGGTTCGACTTTGGAAAAAGCAATTACAACGGCAGGCAGACAGAAACTCCGCTCTCATGGGCCTGCATAATGGAACTGGCGAACTGAGTGTCTAGAAGATCTACAAAAATACGTTGTTAGGGTTCTTTTATCTATTGTTTCCATCTGTCCACTTGTATCCGGCTCTTTCGTCTGTTTCGTGCCGGCCACGTCGCGTTGGAGCTAGTGAAAAAGCAAACGCGGGGCAGTTACACTGAGATGTAAGGCTCCTGGCGCTGGCTGCAGAGAGTGTCAAGCAATAGGAAGGCAGGTATCAAGAACTGCCAAGGAATGGACAAGGAAGCCTAAAAGTGTGCATTGAGAAATGAATCGTAGCGATTTCCTCATTTCCTCATTACCCTCAGATTAGCTCCACCTCCATCTCACTAATCCAGAATTCTCCGGAAATGGACATCTGGCGCCGTCCTGATGCGTGCTTGGGCAGCAGGTGCTTCTCAGGGTTGTCGAATCCTGCAAGTACAATAAGCTACTATTCTACCAATGGTCTGGGTGGTCTGCAATGCTGTACTCAATTAACCTACTAGTCATGGCCCCCGCATACGCACTACAAGTCGAAACCTGCCGACATGGAACTGTGTCTCCACAATCGTTGTTACAGCTGCCACCGTGGAACCTGCCCGGGAGCACAACGACACACTAGACGCATGCAGCGCCTTCGTTACGGCGAAAGGCTGCAACTGGACAACAAGCACCCAGCGCCTGTTGAGCGCCTTCTCTGATAGTGCCCCGGGTCTGAAACGCCCGCGAGCCCCCGTGCGACTGTTCCTCACCAACGGTTCCAGTCTCACAAGGTCTCGGATCTTGCTGGCTCGCCCCGCCGGGAGAATAGTTCGAGACTGGAACATTGAGCGAGACAGCCACAAGGCGAAACAAACCCTCGGACGGACAATGAAAATATCGACAATGCTCGAGGAATAACAACTTGACTCAGAGGCATCGATCGAAGGCATGGAAAGGGTACGTACGCCTGTGCTCCCCCGCCTCTGCCTGCCGATTCCTGGCCTCCACAAGGGTGGCCGCAGGTAAATAACACTTGTGAGTTCCACGTATTTGTTGCGCTCACCACAAGGCGCAGACATTTACCCACCGCTCCCAGAGTAGGTCTCCGCGGCGCCAGCCCTCGAGACTAGGCACAAAAGGGACACTGCCCCAAACATTCTGACCCACACACAACTTTACCACCCCAGAGAGCAAAGTCCACCAGGGTACCATACCAAACGGAATACTGCCGGTAATGAGCAATACGCTGCAGGGAGACGACTTTGTCGCCAAAACACTGGCCAACGACATTGCTCGAGCCGCTACTTTCGAATCTAACGGTGCCGCATCAAATGGCTTTAGCGCCGTTTCGGAATTCCGGGGCGCTGCCCCAACCAGGCCAAACGAAAGTCTAAACAGCAAGCCAGTTTCAAAAAGCGAGGTGGATGAGTTTACGACGGGCCTGGCCGACGTTGCTGAGGCTGCCCTTGTCGACTCCGCTTCCCAGAGTGAAGCCGCTGTCGGCGCTGTCCCCGACGATTCTCAGCTGGATCCAAACTTTGTCGAGGCAGACGCATTGCAAGACAATGACCGGAAGTCGCGTAACGACGACGACGACGACGACTACAGTTCTGGCGAAGACGAGGAACGCCGTTTCGTTAAACGCCCTCGAGGAAACAGCCCCAAACCCGTCTCGACGCTCGACGACGTGACTTCCTGCTGCGGACGTATTTACAAGAGACGTAAAAACCAGGTGCTGTGGTGCGACTGGCTGGCAGCGTGGACGCTGTTGACTCCTGACAAGGATATCGTAGCCAGGGGTCCCTTTGTGCCAACTGCTTACGAGTCTGCGTTTGCTTTCAACAGCCACTTCCAGGAACCCTTTTTCAGGTTTGGTCAGTTTTGTGAGCTGGATATCTGCCAGCTGATTCAAAAGACAATGGAAATCAACAACAAAACAACGACAGATGTTTGTTTGGCTGTGAAAAATCGTCTCGGCGGTGACCGGTCTCTTGCATACACCCTCTTGTCAGTATCTGAGTTTGACAGCATTTCATATAACCTCTGGAGAACTGACAGAGGCGACTTTCTCTATTACAAACGGAAAGCAGAGTACCCAAAGTTTCAGAAAAACACATATGTGGAACGACTTCAACTTGGTGGTGAGTATATGGAATCATTGCTCAAGTGGTGCATCTCAATGAGAGGTGAACTGCTTACGGCAGGTGCAGGCAATATTCAGCAGGAACTTGCTACGCATAATCCTTTTACTCCGTACCAGGGCCCACTTAACGATGGCCCCTCGTTTCCTCATTCTGATGCCAAGGATGACGAAGTGATTCTGAAGGCGCTGTATCAATCTCAGTCAAGTGGCAAGTTCATTGAGATGATACCCTCAATTCTCTCTTATTATACTCTTAACATTGGCACTCCAGAATTTCTTGATAGGTATGCAGAAGTCTTGCGTGTTGCCGGATGGGACCCAGCACGTTATCTGGTGCACTTTCTGGTGCTCATGCGCTTGGCTGAGAAGATTTATAGCATTACGCTTGTTGTCTTGGCTTTGCTTCCGGATACGTCTGAGGAAGAGGTTCTTGTTAGTGCTGCGTTAGAGAGCCTGCCTACGATCAGGAATGCCATTTTGAGCTTCATTGAAGACCAAAACCCAGATGTTGCAGACCACATCATTTATCTCCTATTCGAAATGAGCTTCGCTGAGCAGCTTAAAACAAAGACAAGAGCTGAACTCATATTCAACGACAGTATCAAGGAGCGATGGGACCGCGACTCTGCCAAGAAGAGTGCGACCATGGCGCTCAAGTATTCAAAGTTCAAACCAAAAACCATGCCACTCAAGGAGATTCTAGACAACTGGAATAGTATGGCCTGAGCATGGCCTTTGCTGGACAAAAGATATCTTGTAAATTAATCTACATTAGTTTGATACTATACATGTTAATTACCAAAGGAACATGCCAAATACAATTGGAAGGATCGCAAGAGGTGATACAGCCTTGAGCGACATTCCCGAGTTGGCAATGACGGTGGCAGATGCTCCAGCGGAGCCTGAGCCGCCAGAACCACCTGCGTGGGAGCCACTAGCACCTGGGCCACTGCCACCGGAGCCAGAAGCACCCGGACCAGCACCCTGAGAACCGGTACCTTCAGGGCTGGAGCCGGAACCAGTAGCCGTAGCACCAGAGCCAGTCGCAGACTCGTGTTCACAATCGCAGGTCTTCGTGACAAGGACACCTGAAATCTCAGTTACAAAGACACTGTTTGTTGCGTAGGCGGTTGAAGCCCCGTTAGCACCAGAGCCGGTAGCAGTGCCACTTTCATGTGGCAGAACAGTAGTGGCAGTACCCTCGTTTGAGGCCTTGGAAGTAGACCAAGTAGAATTAGAACTAGAAGTAGTGTTACCAGGAAGCGTGCCGTTGCTGCCAGAGCCACCACCGCTCCAATTGGAGCCAAATCCTCCCCAGCAGTAACGAGAGAAGCACTGCTCACACTGGGAAGATGGAGCTTCACCACGTCTGTCAAGCTCTCTCTGAATAATGGCACAGGCAACACAAGTCTTCCACTCGGCGTCCTTGGTGCCGTTGCCGACGGTGGCAGTTTCGTATCCGTTCTGGATCATGCCGCTCACCTGCTCAGGGCTGTAGGACAGAGTAAAGGTAGACAGATTAGCTGGATAAGAGTAGAGGGAGTTTGGAACCCAAACAACCACGGGTGGAATGGACTTTTGATCGTTTGTAATCAGAGAAGTCAAGTTGGTAGCATTGCATCCCAAAAAGTATGGACGTCCAGTCTCAAAGTCGGAGCTGTTGACATACGGGAATGTGATGTCGGCACCTTGGCTGGAAAATTGTCTCTCGTAAGTGGCCTCGAGGGAAGCTCCGTCAGCCCAACTCTCGGCAGTGTCTGCGCCGTTATCAAAAGCGAAGATAACGTCGACAGCTCTGTCTTTCTGAAGAAGTGGAACGAAAGGAATGTCCTGGCTGTCCTCACCGCCATCGACGAGGTTCAAGTGAGTCCTGGACTTGATGTCTTCGGCAATGTCCGAGGATCCAAAAGGATTTGGAGCGTAGAGAGCATCAAATCTATCGACTTCAGAGTCAAAGGAAAAGAAAGTCGAGCCGAGAATGGTAACAAGTTGCGAAAGACTTGTGCCCGCCTCGGCGAGCTCTCCAAGGAGCTGCGAGGACGAGCCCATGATGAAACCGGCATTGTCAAAACCGGCAATGCAGGTGCCATTGTCCGAAGAACCAAGATACTTGGTATCAGCAAAGTAGTCAAAATTAGGGTCCCAGGAGCCAAACTCATAGGGAGAGATTTCAATGATTGTGGAGTTTTGAGAATTGTAAACTTCCGAGTCTGTCTGCAGCAGAGCAACAACAATCGGGTATGGCATTTGAAAGTTCTTAATGTCGTCAAAGTCGGCGATATCGCTCCAGGTGAGCGCTGGACCACCATTAGTCAAGTTCACAGTTCTTTCGGCAATGGTAAAGCCCCAGATATCGTTAACCGAGGTGTTGAATCCGGCATTGGCCTTCTCCTTGACAATCTGGTCAAGGCCCTCAATGTACAGGGTGGTGGCAGTCAGGTTTGACGGGTCTGCACCTGGGAAGGAGATTACAGTGCTCAGGTCCCAGAGTCCTGGGGTGCCGTGGAGCTCCTCAATTGTTGTAAAGTTATTGAGTGCAAAGGTTCCCACGAGCCACGAGCCACCAGAGAGACCGGCCAGATAAGTGGCCGACTGGAGGATACCACCAAGATGGTAGCTCTCGCCTTGTTCAGAGGATCTGTCGTCGAGGGCAGCAAGCTGGCCGGCACCGACCATCATGGCACGGTAGCCACCACCCGAGAAGGCCAGGGCGGTTTTGATGGTGGTGTTTGAGAGGAAGCTTGTGGCATCAAAGTCAGTGAGATTTGCATTACTCAAAAAGTCCGCGAGCGCGGCCTTTGCGGTCGCATCTCTGCCATTGAGATAGTCCTGCTCGCCGGAGCCAAGGCCCGAGCCTTGGCGAGTGAGCGAGCCGCTTGGGCAGTCAACCTTGCCGGGAGCGTACGAGTTTGTCGGGGACCACGCCAGGGTCGAGCCGGCAAGAAAAGCGGCAGAAAGAAGCTTGTTCATTTGGCGGAGCAGAGTTTCTTGGACGCCTTCTCGAGGGCCCCCCGTTTCTGTTTATATAGCGACCTGTGCGTGCCCTAGCCAGTCTCATGCGGGGAAACTGATGCACACCCTGCAGCTGCAAGGCAAAAGCAACGGCAACCTCAAGAATGCGGAGTCGTAAGATGCATAGGAGAATAGCGATGAAGCATTTCGGAGTGTCCTGGCGGGAGGTAAAAAATGAGAGATGAGTTTCTCAGTTTTCGCTAGGTGTCGGCACTTGTTGCGCTCTGACAATTACGGGTCCCTCGCCAAACCGAAAATGCCTCATGGGGACTCCACAGGGTGCTGTGGATCCTGACTCAGAATGAAAGGCGTTAGGCTCCTGAAACAAACAATTGTGTGCCAAATGAAGGGATCTTCGTCCGTTTCTGTGGAACATTCAAAATTAGATTTGCCCTGTCTCACGGTGACTTTCAGAGTTTGCCGAGCCGTGCAAAAGCCGTTGTAACGTTCGTTTTTAGAGTTCATTCTTGTGTTGATGGTCCCTGCTCGGCTCTCCTGCTGCTGTTCCTTCACCCGCATCGGACAGTTTGAACGTTTGCGGGGGCGTCATGCGACGGACACTGGTTGCCATAGCCGGGTCGGGGCCAGTAGCCCAGTGGGATTCAGGGTGCCCGGCACGAGCCCAACTCGTCCTTTCTCGTGTAATGCGCCTTTGCACCGAAGACGCGCAATGCCTGCATAGTGATGAGCTTGTTTTTAGGTGTTGAAATACAAAGTAGAATAATACCTGGCCGGACAGCGAGAGACTGAGAAAACTAAGAGGTAAATGAGCGATAATCTTCCGCGTAGAGCAAACAACAATTGCTTTACAATGACTGCCCTTCGGAGAAACGTGTGTTTACCTGGCCCCACTTGACATTCCGTCCAACGTGTCTTCGCGCTTTCAAGTAGTGCAACACGCAACGGTAGGCGCAAACTGCTTCTCTCAGTGCTTGGCGTGAAATCCTGCTTCCTTAGGGCGTCGATGAGGAATTCGTTGTAGCTCGTTGAGTGACTGGTGTGAGTGCCGATAGTGTAGGGCTGGTGGAATGTCCTGGTACTGGTCAATGCCGTATGAGAAGAGTCTAGTATGTCTGTGCAGAGTTGATCGTTTCAGCTGTTTCAAATGTGTTGCCTTCGCTGAGTCAAGCAATCCAGCTGACTTAGGCACTCTACAACTCATTCAACTGCGACCTGGTCATTATCGGAAATGTAAAGTGGTCGTCAGACACATACAGAAACGACCCCACAGTAGACGTTTGACAATCCGGCAGTGGACAGAACACGCATGTGAATGGATATTTCCGTCGTGACCTCACCTTACAGCCAGATATCGCATTCTCACTTTTCCCGCACTATTCCGCCTACCCCATCATGTGCCTCGCACGAGCAACGCCAGCCGCACTCCACAGGACGTTTGCTCTCTCATTACATCCTGCACCACACTTGTGATTCATTTCCACTCAACAGATCCATGGTCACTCAACTAACGCCGGACGATTACCGCTGCTGGATTTGCCTTGGCACAAAAGAAGACGATAAAGCCGAGGGTGTAACTCGTCCTTGGAAGAGACCCTGCGAATGCGTGTTGGTGGCGCACGAAGATTGTCTGTTGGACTGGGTAAATGAAGTGTCCTCTGGAAACGAGAGATCAGAAAGTGGCAAGCAATGTCCACAATGTCACTCTGAGATACGTGTTGCTACAGAGCGCTCACGGTTCCTAGAGCTAAGAGATAAACTAGATTCCATTCAGGGCCCTCTGATCGGCTGGTCGGCACTGAGTGTTGTTGGTGCAACGATCGGTGTATCCTTGTACTCTGCGTTTTATTCCTACGGTGCCATGACAGTCCGTTGCCTGTACCCTGCAGACACGGCATTGCGGTTATTGGGAATCTCGCTGTCTGGTGATGGCAAATACTACATTATGCATCCATTGTCATTCAAAAGACTGTTCTACCTTGCATCGGTGCCTTTTGTTTTGGTATCATGGCCATACGACAACTTGTATAGCAATATGCTTTATGGCCTAATGCTTCCACTAGCCTTAGTAGATGGCAGAGCTAGGTCTCTCATGAAGCTGCAGGGTCACAAGTTTGTTCTTGCACTTGTTCCACTGGTGAGATTTGTCTACTATTTTGGTTATGACAGACTTGTCGAGCCTTTCTATGCCAGCTGTGCCAAGAGAATGCTGCGCACCCGCGAGCTCAGTAACCAGACCCCAGTCTTGTCTCAACTGCTGGGCTTTGACATCAACTTGGAGGTAAACGTCATGGAGGAAGGCGACGAAAATGAAAATGGAGAAGTGGTGGAGGTGGCGGCTGGGGCTAATGATGTTGTGATGGGTCAGGTTGCTGAACTCCTTGCTGGTAACGCTGCCGGCAACGCTATCCACGATGATAATGCTCCTGTGCCAATCGCTAATGGAGATGCAAGACGACGTGGAGATCAGGCTGGTGGACGACAACGACGTGATGGACGGGGATTACTTCCAGCGGATGGATACCTTGTCTATCTTCTCAGCCATCTAGTTGGAACATTCTCTCATCAGCCCAGAGGGGCGAATAACTGGGTCTACACCAAGATTGGATATTTGTCCAATATTGCACGTACTCTGGCGTGGCCGATTATCACTGGCGCCGTTGGCCGCCTCGCTTCCAGATCGACCTTTGTATCGCGGCTGATACCCGATAAATTTGCCAGGAACATGGCTGTTGGTCTTGCTGTCTGGTTTGCGAGCGATATGGCCAACGTGGCCACCGCATATCTCAGAACCAGGCAGGCCGAATTACAAGTAATTCTTAACCATGATGACTAAGGGTAAAATCTAATGCTAGTCAACCAACTATTTATAATTTAAATACATGGCCTCTCTAATTCTTTCTTGCATGGCTCCATTGCATGTTTTCGCAGTGGCAGTCAGTTTCCAATCTTACACCTTCGGCAGTAATGGTAGCTACCGAGTACTTGTCGATAGCATTGCAGTCTCTATAAAACAGCACCTTCATGCACTCGTCAATGGCGGCGCGCGCCTGTTGCTCTGTAACGTTCTTTACATCGTCCTCCGTGTCAACAAGTTTTCTCAGCAGAGGCACTGCCATATGAGCACCGAAACCTGTGCCGGCACAGGGGGAGGAATATGTTACACCGAGCAGGTCTACAAATGAGAGCATTGGCTTTCCATCCTCAAAGCCAGCAACAAGTAGAGCGTTCCACAAAGGATCCATCTTGTTGCGGCGAGCGTACATGAGCTTTGCGAGGTAACTGTAGATATTTGAGCTCTTCAGGCCACCGTCTGGCAGTGTGCTGTCGTAGCTCTCATCAATTTCAAGCTGTTTGAGGGTTCTTTGCAGATACTGCAAATCTGAAATCTCTCCAGAAGCACCAACCACAGTGGAGCTTCCGACTTTGACGAGACGGAGCTGGTCGTCAAAACGGGCAAGACGACCGTACGAGGCCAAAGTATCAGCAGCTATGATGACGCCCTTGTCAAACTTGATTGCAATCACAGAAGTACCAGTGACCATTGGCTCCTGGGTGTGAGTGTGGGGCATATCGTTGGCGGCCGCATGTGCAATGTTCCAGTTGTATGATCCGTAAATGTCATCACGGGGTCTTCCCCAGCTAGATGGATCGTGATTCATGATTATATATGTTTTGGAGTAGAGTGGTGGCGGATAGTTTCGAGGTAAAGGGACCACTAGTGGCGTTGGGTGGGTCACTGAAGGTGGGAGTCACTAGATGCCTGTAGCGAGAGCTGTCCAAGGTGGGAGTTCGGAAGGGGGTGTCCAGAAGAGGGGATGTTCGGTAGCGGGTGACCGGAAGAGGGTGGGTTCAGAATTGGTGTCGTTTGTCGCTTGGAGGACGTGCTTAGTAAAGCTGAGCGACATGCGGCAGAGCCACTCATCTGGGAAGCGCGTCTAGTGACTCTGCCAGCCGTTTAAAAGACGAAATATAAATGCACAGTTTCACGTACAACTCACTTGAATATATAGACCACTGAATAGATATCCCCTTGGCACTAATTGATGACACGAGAACGACTTCTAGAGTCGAGGGCATCCATTGCTAAACAACGAACCTGCAATTCGTAGGCATTATGTAAATACCCTTGTGCTGAGGCACAGTTGACGGACAGCAGCAGACAACAGCATTTGCCAGCGTTTGTCATGGGCCACATTTGAGTGTCTGAAAAGGAAGATCAGCCCGCAAACGGGCCGAACTCATAGCTGCCCGTGCAGTTTGTCTCTCCACCAGCTGCGAGCCTCAACCGCACAAAGAAGACATGGGTACCTATTATTGATGCTTCGTATGATGAGAGTACTTGTCCTATTCCCAAACTGCATTGAACGCACAGAAACTGCAGTCTCGCGGTGACTCTCTGCGAGCCTCAAGGTGCAAGACAGTGAAAATTATATCGAGAGACACCGAAGTAAAAAAGCAGAAACTGAATTACATATAGCAGTCTTTTGAATACGGTGACAGCCGTCTCTTCTGCTCTCAAGCAACGTAGTGAGGACTGCCACAAAACTCGCAACAACCTTCTTGGGCACCCACAAAGAAACCCTACCCGAGATTAAACAACAGGTGCAGCACGCCTACACTGTATTTCAAAAATTACCCTTTTGTGTAGACAGCGGCGCGATACGGCGGAATGCGAGGAGGCACCTTCAAGGTACTCCCCCAGAAGGCGATGGAAGAGCGTCATTGTTGCACGACGTGCGTCGCTGGGGCATCAGGTTGCACCCAATGCGGCAGGTGCTCTGCGTGACAAATCAGACAACACGAGAGAAGTACGGAAGAGTAGATGAAACAGAGCCGCCTGTAGTCACCGAGACCTATAGCAAGAGCTTCCATCACGGGCCCCTGCAAGTCCTTGCTGCCAGGGTCTGCTACAGGACATGGGACCTCGTCATAGTAACTGTCATGTGGCCGCATCCTTCTAGAACCAATGAGTTGCTTGTCAGCCCCTCTAGTGTGTTGCCCCCGTCATAATATCGTTCCATGCATGAGTGGGGCTTGGCAATCCGGAGCAATCGCACAAGAAACAAGGTGATAAGTCAACAGGGAAGCTGCCGGAAAGCTGCAAATTAGTTGAAAAGGTTCCGCCTGTTCTTATCCCGCTGGACCCCTTTTCCCGCCTCATCTGCGCCCGCGGCCTTGCCCCTCCGCCGCTACCTGCAACAGTGTGGCATGGCCTTCTTCCCCAAGCCCCCCTGCAGCATGGAAGAAGCTTACCTATAAAACTACATTTATAAGATCCTCAGCCTCTCTTTGCTTCACATTTAAACCCTCTTTTGCACTAAAGTTTAAACACAACATTCTTGGGACATTTCCTGTCTCATGCTATAAGGACCCAGGCACCATCTTTTGATAAAAATAAATAAGTCCCCTATGACCTTGTCTGGCTCCTCTTTCCAGGTCTTTGTCCTTGGTTCGTCTGGCGGCCCGTCAGACAAGGGCAACTCTGCGTATCTCTTTAAATCAGCTGCCAGCCCGTGGCAGAGAGGCTGTCTCCTTGGCGTTGACGCCGGAACGCTCGTAGACGGTATTCAAAGAGTCGTTGAAAAGTCGAGGAATTCTTTCCCTGAGGTGATTCCAGCAAATAGTGTCGAGAAAGACGAGAAATCCACGGCAAGCACAGTCTGCGCTTCTCATGATACTGTTCCTGGTCTAGATATTGGCCCCCTTACGTACAAGGTTGATCCGTACCCGGATCATTCCAACAGACCGCCCACACCAGATACGCCTAGCGGTTCACTAAGCAAACTAAGCGAATCTATTGACAGCATTGGCGGCGTGTCTCCGCGCTGCGCGGTGGGTGTTAGCCCCTGTACCTGTCGCCGATCTGCAAGTATTCCGAATGTTAGCGATCCAATACTGTCTCGTGTCACTACCCCTAGCCCTGTCCGCAAGTCAATAGACTCTGGAGTGCCGCTTATGCGGAGAAAGTCAAAAGCGTTAGACCTGTTTGGTGGGTACGGACTGATGGTTAGCACAACTGGAATTCGTTCTAGAAACCCTTCAGTAGTTGGCCTGCCTAATGTCGTCACTCCCGAAAAGGACGATAAAGCCCTAGCGTGGGCCATCCTTTCCGAATATGTTGCAGAGATTTGCATTACACATCAGCATTTAGATCATCTCGGTGGTCTCGTCATTAACTCAGCTGGCATGAGTTCCTTATCACCGAAAACAATCGCTGCCCTTCCCTCGGTCATTGATGCCATGGTTGCTCATTTGTTCAATGGCATTATCTGGCCCAACCTGACAAACGAAGGGGGTTGCTCTTTTCTCCAACTAAAGCGTATTACTGAAAAGGTCGAAATACCCACCAAGGCCGCAAATCTCTCAGTCTCACCATATGTTATCCAGCATGGAGGTTGCATATCTACTGCATTCTTTATTCGAGACGGTGCGTCCAACAATAACATTCTAATGTTCGGCGACGTGGAACCTGATGAGATTTCAGGTCAAGATGATAACTTTACTGTATGGGAGAAGGCAGCATCGCTCTATGCCAACGATCAACTAAAGGCAATATTTATTGAGTGCTCGTTTCCGGCAAATCACTCTCCCGCTGCATTGTTTGGACACATGTCGCCGGTGTTCCTTATCAACGAGCTTCTTGTCTTTCAGTCACTAGTGCGAAAGATTACTCCAAGTCTTTCTCTCAAGCAAATCACCATATTTCTTACGCACATTAAGGAGAATACTTCGTCGCCGACAGACATTCGGCAAATTGTGTTGGATCAAGTTGTCGAGCAGGCAAAGCTGGTTGGCTTGGAGTGTTCTTTTATTGCTCCAGAGTCTGGAGATGCTTACAATGTGTAATGCACCTAGACAACATATTTATTTGGTAGCTGTACTATAATGCACGTCTATGTTTTCAATAACTACAGTGTAGATTACTCGATATAGTAACTCTCGCTCGACAATGAGACGTGCTTCTCAAATACCTGTGAGTCATTTTCATCTTCAACTGTTACCACGTCCAAAACATCAACAGCTGCAAAGGTTGTGGCGGGTTCATTCACCTTGAACTTTACTTGCATTGGGAAAAAGTCATTCTCAAGATCTCCCTCCGCAGAAATCTCAAAAGAGCCGCTGTTCTCTGATGGCGACACCTCGCCAATCTGCCAAACAATGCCCTGCTCCAGAACCTGGAACTGCTGGTCATCAGAACGAACATCAACGTTACCAACCAGTGGAATCAATACGGCAACATCTTCCAGAGTCTCTTCATAGTCAGAATTGAGCTCGTACTCGAGGGTAATATCAAATCTGCCATTCTCGGAAGCAGAGATCCAGGTATTAAAGCTAAGGGGCACGTACCGCGTGTCGTCACGGCCAGCAGTGAGCTTCCAGCGCAGAACAGCAACTTGCTGATTAGCCGGGAAGTGCTTTGTGGGGTCTTTGAGTCCAACCACTTGAGAGTTAGCAAATAGTGCCTTGTCAACGTTTGGATGTGTCTTGAAGGCGTTTGCTGGGGCCTTGTTGCCGACCTGAGCCAGAACGCGAATCTTTCCAGTCGAGTCACTGGTTCTGACCAATAAATTACCCTTGACCTCGGACGAGGAGATTCCACCTTCGCGAGTCAGTCTGGCGGAAACGGTTTCGGAAACCTCTACTGTAATGCCATCGTAAGAAGGGGCTGGAGCTGTCTCCACCACTGGAGAGGCTGCAGCAGGGAGTGGAGCCTCGCCCAGCAAGTTTTCCATTAGAGGCTGTGTTTCGCTCTTAAGAGCAGCGAGGGGTTTCTTTTTGTTGGCACCCAGAGAAAGACCGGACGATGGAGTGGACTTTTTGACACGTCTTGGCTCGTCATCAAAGTCATAGACAGGCGCAGAAGAAGCGGCCGGTGCCGAGTACGCTGGCGCATAGGATGAGTTTCCAGAGAAACCGCCGCCAGAAGAATTGTGAGAAATACCGCCAGCAAAGCCGGAGGACACATTACGACGCTGGGCTTCTTGGCGTTCTTTTTCGAGTTGACGCGCCTTCTTCTTGCGCTGCTCAGTAGCCTCAAACTCCTTGTTGCGCTGGATAACTTCATTAATCTTTTCTTCGTGAGATTCCATAGCCAAAAACGTCTGGATTTGAGGCAGCGTCAGATTTTCACGGTATCCAAGTGTAACGACTTCGTCAAAGGCAGAAAGAATGTCAAAGGCAGCGAGGAGAATCTCTCGTTCATCGGGGTTACGTACAGATGCAGCCACGACGCGGCAGAGCAGAGAAAGAGTGCTAATGTCTTCCAGAATATTCGACTGTTTGTTGGTAATGAGCACAATGTAGAGTTCCTCTAATGGTTGGTAAACATAGCGAACGTTTTCGTCTTCTACGGTTGTATGTTGCTGGCCTGAACCGGCCTGAATGAGCTTAGGGAAGCGTGCAAGAAGCTCTGCGACGCGCTCCTTTGAGATTTCGCGGAACTGGCGAGACAGAATTGCTTTGCCACCGCGAGTGCAGATTGATGCTGCTATGACAACCTGATGTTAGTCTGTGGTTCTTCCAGGGATCTGCTTTTTTTACGCTTCAACTTACCATTTTGTGGACACGTTTCGAGGACTGGAGAAGTCCACCGTGAAATTGGGACTGTAGGCTCAGCCGCGCGTTACGTTGGTCACAGTTGGGTGGTGTTGATGACTTTAGTTGGGACTCTGAGTGTTGTTGGTGTCAAATAAATTTTAGTTACCCTTGGTGGTTAGTCGCGCTTGTTAGGCGTGACTACAGACATAAATAGAGAATCGGCAAGACATGGGCAGACAGGAGACTCTACTCACACGTCCAAGAGAAATAAATTATAAAGAATAAACACATGCAATTTCTTTCTCGTCCCTCTTACAGGCCCTGTTTATATACAGTCCCACATTGTTCCCTACGCGACTAATTAGCCCCCCTTTTGCTCCATACTTAATACACACTATTTATTCAGCCCATTTCTTTAAAGTTGGTAAACCGAACGAGGCTTGGCGATATTTTACCTGTACTTTTGACTGCGTAGTGCTTGGAATACCTGCTAAACGCCGGCGCTACAGAGCTCATGACAGAACTCGACCAAATAGCTCAGCTTGAAGCTGAGCTCGCAGAGTTCAAAGTTGCATCAAGGGAACTGGAATCTGAACTGGAGGCGGAGCTGGAAGAAGCTGAGGCGCGACAGAAAGAGCTAGAAACAGACAATCAGGAACTCCGCTACCAAATCAAAGAGTGGAAAGATAAATACACAGCCGCTGTGAGAGAATCAGAAGCGACACACACTCAGTTTCAAAAGGAATTGGCTAATCTCAGAGACGCCCACAATGTTGCGCATTCGCAGCTAAGAGAAGTCGAGATTACAAACGACGACATGGAACGACATGGCAGAATCACACAGACGTCTTTGGAAGAACTCGAATCCAAGTACCACAAGTCGATTGAAGAGCTGGCTCTTTTACAGGCGGAACTATCACTGAAAGATGAGCTGAACACCGATTTGCAGAGAGCCCGCGATGATTTGCGTGAAACAGAGGAAGAGCTCTCGATTGCTAATGCCAGGATTGCCAAACTTGAGGCGCGGTTAGACAAGTTGGAGAAGAAGGACGAACATCCAAAGAAAGTCATGCCCCCGTCCTCTCATACTGTACGGAAGTCTTCGGCCAGCTCGGCAGCATCTACCGGTACAATCAAACGCATCTCCACGTCGCGATCACTACGGAAAATCCATGGCATTATCGATCAGGTGAGAAACATGGAGACGAGAGTAGCTACCTTCAAATCATCAATACCCCCGAAGGTACAGCAGACTCCGGTGAAACGAACGGTATCGTCGAACAGAAAACTCTCTCCGCTATCGTCCAGTCCTTCCACTCCTACAAGCTCATCACCTGCATCTACGCTCACCACAAATTACCAAGAGTCGCCAATTTCTGGATGGAAGTCTTTTACGCATAAACAAAAGTTGTCAATTTCGAGTCACGTCTCGTCGAGCAGTTTTGATGCTGCAGCGGCGGCCAAGGCTCAGGCAGAATCGAAGCCCCATACAAAGCTGGAACGCATTGAGGGATCACCATCCGAGCCCCCTAGACAAACAAAGAACTCCCTGTTCCGATCGTCCACACAGCATCCTAATCTAAAGACTGCTATTCAAAGCCAGGATCCAAAGAAACCTGGCGTTGCATTTGCTGCACTGACATCTCGACCAGCTTTTGGGCATGGTCGAATATAACTTGAGTTAAACGACCCGGTCGTTATTAATTAATTTGCATATATAACTACTAGAGCACTCTACTAATAAAAGAGCATCTCTAGTTATCCTACTAATTGTAGGCAGGCGTCCACAGCAGCACCGACTCTGCCCTCTTTTGCGGTAACCACATCTTTGATGATGTCCTTGTCCAAAGCTGGAAACATTTGGCTGAGGGTCTCGCATACCGAGTTGAATTCTTCCTGCTGAATTCGCCTTGCTTCTTCGTCTTCCGCTGATGCTTGTCTCGCTGCTGACTCTTCAGGAGAAACTGTAGATTCTTTCGGAGGTTCCGTAGGCTGTCCAGGAGTATCTTCAAACATCTTGGAGAGCCCACGTAGAGAGCCTGCTAGCATTCCTGCCGAACTGTACAATACAGATGACGGCGTTGTGGCTGGCAGAGCGCCTGTCTGACCTTCCTGCACTCCCGGCGCTGCTTGAGTGTCCGCTGCAGTGGGATTTGGAGATGGGCGTCTATCGGGGGTAATTGGGGGCATATCCATAGGCTGCTTAATTTCGGCAATCGACTTGACGGAATGCTCAACATTCTTTTCAAATTCTTCATCAGTAACACTCAGGGACGTCCGATCAAGACCTTCCACAAACGATATAGCGCCCACCAGCGATGACAAGTAATAGCCAGCCTCACCGTTTAGCTTTTCAGGGTTTCGGAACCGCTGAATATAGTTGACATTGGATACTAAATCTTTTGGCTGTGCTTTGATGATGACATAGATTAAGATTGGCAGAAACCCGTCTGCCGACTCCTCCGAGTTGGTTTGTCGTAATAGGCCAAAAATGACTTTGCAGCAGTTTAGAACACAAATGACTTTATCACGTGGAGCTCTATAGTGATTGATTTTGAGCAGCTCGTCGCTGGCTAGTTTCACAAATGCCTCACCATTAGTAAGAAACTTCTCTGGAATGTCCAGGTGTCTGCCCTGGATCCAATGCCAAATGGCCATTTTTTCCTTGAGGATTCTATCTCTGAGCACGTCTTCTTCATGAGAATCATGGCGTTTAGCGGCCGGGATCTCAGGTGAAAAAGTGCGAGGGTACAGACGGTTCATAATGAGCTTTTCCATGCCTTCTAGAGAGTTTTGCATTTCGTGCTCCGAAAGGGTAGAAAATGGTGGACACTTGTCCATGCGTTCAGCAATGAATTCCTTGAAATCGGCAATGATTTTGATCTGCTCTGACGTGGTCCAGATGCGTTTGTTGAACTCGCCCAGAAATGACTTGAGATATCGAGCAATTGGATCCGCAGATCGATGGCGGAGAAGATCCAAAAACCGCTGAAAGTCAAACGGCAAGTCGTCTTGAGGCGGCGGCGGGGGAGGTAAGTCAAAGGACTGTGCAGGTGACAGAGACGGCCGCTTCGACAGTTTCTTGATGGGATCTGACGATTCTGTGGTACCGGGCGTGTGTTCCGTCTGCTTCTCATTCATCTCTGTTTTGCTTGGCTCTGGCTCATTGGGCGATTCCTGCTCCACTGGACTCTGAGTACCCTGCGCGTTCTCGTCACCCTCGTCATCGGACAGCTCAATCAGGGAAATTCCTTTGGTAACCTTTCTGAACTGCGGCTGCTTTACGGGACTATCCGGTGCGACATCTTGTGGGGCAGCAGGTGTAACATTCTCGGTAGCGGAGTCAGTATTTTCTGCTAAAACAGAAGACTCTGCCGGCTCAATCTGCGGCTCAGTGAGCTCGCCAAACTCAGCAGACGTTCGGGCACCTTTTGATATAGCCGACGGTCCTAATTCCATAGTCAACAGACCTTGGACATTATCACCGATTGAGAAATGGCCTTCGGCGGAGCTCAATTCGACGGTTCCTGGGGACGCATGGCCCACGCCTAGCTGAATCCGGTCGCTCTCTATACGCGGCGACGGCGTTTGATTGTGTCGCATGCCCATACGTCGAATGGCTGTGGCTTCAACTGGCATTTACGGAGGAGGCAGCCTGATGGCAACTGATATGGTGGTCACGTGAGCGCTACTATCTGACGATTCTCGATGGGGTCTCTGGTTGGCCGTTGGGGGCGGGACGTTGCTCGGCAGTGACTCACTGGAAAGCAAGCCGGTTCTTGGTAAAATAAAAGTAATTGATTAAAAGGAAAGGGAAAAGAGAAAGAGAAAATCCAGGGGAGAAGGGTACGATGGCCGTAACGACAGTCACCCGACCTTATTGACTGCAGCCCAAATAGGCAACACATGCAACGAAACAAAGACCTTCTACAATTCTCAATAATATACGTAATACACAGATCAACCGCGTTTATGAAAGATGCTTAGATAGTCAGAGACTCCAAAAGGTGCTTGTAGAGCAAACGGGCATCTTCAGTGACAGTCTCAGCAGTGCTCTTAACTGGCAAAATGCTAAAGACCTCCTCAACTGGCTCAGAAGCAGTCTTGGCAACCCAGAAGTCGGAAATATCGTTGTGACCACCGTTGTAAGCCAGCAAGTTTGGAGACTCGCCAGAAACATCGTGCAACAGACCTGGCAGGCCAAAGTCCAAAAAGTGCTTCTTGAGGGTGCCTGGACTCAACAGACCCTGGGAACCGTACTGAGAAGACTTGGATGGCTGGAGAGACAAAAAGTACGACAAAAGACCAACAACGTGAGGAGAGGCCATGGAGGTACCAGACATGGTGGTGGTGGCAGTGTCGGAGCCGATAAAGGTGGACTCAATGTTGACACCTGGGGCAAAAATATCGACACACTTGCCAAAGTTGGAGAAGTAGGCTCTGGTGTCATCCAGGCCGGTAGCACCAACGGTGACTGGGCCCTCAGCAGAAGCTGGGGAAACGTTGCAGGCATCCTGGTTCTCGTTACCAGCGGCAACAGACATGTGGACACCAGCCTTGACAGTAGCATCGGCAGCCATGTTCAGGGCGTTGGACTTGCCACCACCAAGAGACATGTTGATAACTGCACCCTTGTACTTCTTGTCGGCCTTGGCCTCCTTGTTGTGCTCAGAAACAACATACTCGAGACCCTTGATGATATCAGAAACGGAGCCAGTACCGTCATCGCCAAGAACCTTGACAGCAACGAGATGTGCCTTCTTGGCAACACCATACTTGGAGCCACCAATAGTACCGGCACAGTGAGTACCGTGGCCGTGGATATCAACATCAGAGGAGCCAGTAGCGCAGGTCTTGCCCCACTTGGCACGGCCCTCAAAGTCCTTATGGGTATAAGAAATACCGGTATCAACGACGTAGGCAGTGACGCCCTCACCACCGTCAGTGTCGTAGAGGTACTTGTTGTAGGTAGAAAGAGAGAGTGGAGACTTGTGAGAAACTCTAGCAAGACCCCATGGAGCACCAGCCTCAGTCTCCTTGGTACCGAGAGTATGCATAATCATATCTGGCTCAATGTAGGCAATAACATCAGAGTGGTCACGCAGAAGCTGCTCGACAGTGTCGAGGTGGAACTTACCCGAGTAACCCTTAAAGAAGCCAAAGTCAAAGTGGTCAAGAACACCAGAGGTCTGCACCGACAGCAAAGGATGCTGAGAGTCGCGCTTAGCAAGAGCACCCATGTGGCTATTGTGGATAGCGCCGACCTTGACAATGTGGTCAACCATGGCGTCGCTCTCAACATTGTCCTTAAAGACTACAATGTAAGAGTCAGGAATAACCTTTGCAATTGGGGATGCGTCAACAAGTCCAGAGAGCTTTGAGACAAGCTCCTTGGCCTTGTCCTCGACCTTTCCAAGGCCAGAGTTGAGGCTAGAGCTGATGTCGTTGACAAAGCCAGAGGCCCGGTTAATGTCGGCGACAGCAATCTCCTCAAAGGCCTTGATGGTTTCGTCATCAATATGGGGGATGACAAGAGCGTTGGCTGCTGCGGCGCCCAGCACCGTCACAGCAACAGATGATAACTTCATGATTTAAATGTAGATGTTGGGATAGAGGCTGGTGCTGATGGGAGGCAAACGGTATTTATATCCCGGATGGGGTGGCTCCTTCCCCACCGCTGCTGTGGCGACACGGCAAGTCCCAACTGAGCAATTATGGCTGATAAGGGTGCTGGGGTGCTGCATCTGGCATCATCTGGGAATATGCTGATAAGGCGGAGCAAGTACTGGCAGCCCCTGGCGCCAGGTCCCTGAGGAGTTAGTATAAATAGTGCTATAAGGAACGGTAGGAGGTTGTCATGAAAGACGCTTTTTTTGACCTTCTATTCTCCGTGCCGACAGCGACCTTGCCGGTTCCCATGCCCAGCAAACCAGCAGCAATGAGGCGCCTGGTCACGTGAAGATATTGCTGGCAAAATGACGTTCTCTCGAGTGACTCAGTCGGAGGATCGGAGGAGGAGTAGGGTAGTGCTTTTCGGTATGTATGGTAGTATATATTGGTTTCTACGTTTCTCCTTTTCGCATCTCTGTTTGTCTGTTTGAGATGCGCAAGACTCTCCTTCAACACTTTGTAGTCACACTTGGTGACCAGTTCGGCACAAGGACGACCGGGGAGACGACACCGTTGCAAGCCAGCGAATGACCTTTGCAAAAGACTTGCAAAGAGAGAAAAGTGATTTTCCCATAAGCAGAATGGCCGCTTTAAATGAGAGTACTCGTCACTTGAGTAATTAGTCGCCCTTGTAGATATATGACCTGTGATTCACCCTGTCCCCCACGATGGGCACGCCAGGGTCACTGGATGTTACTCAACACATGATGGCTGCAAAATGCAGCAGGGAACTCGGACGGAGAACGACAGCAGGCAAGGAGACTACCAGGCAAGGAGACTACCAGTCAAGCAGACCACCAATCAAGCAGCTACAGACAGATCATCTCACTTTTTGACATGATCTCCTGTGAATTCCTGACTTGAAGAATGGCCAACCCTAACCCATGTCCGTAGAACCTTTTAGCATCCTGTGTCCAATCCAGTAAATCACCATTCAGCATCTCCCATACTCAACCTCAATACTCGAGTCAAGTCTCTCCTCTTCAACGCTCGAAACTGTTTTCAACACGTGACCAAAAATTCACGACTTGATCAAAACAGAGCTCGTGGAAAGATCTTTCAAGCAAAAGATGAGCCGTGCTAAATGGTGTCGTATTTCCGAGGCGCTGGAGGTGTCTGTTTCTCGTGATTATCCAGACCGCCTGGAAATCTCTTCCCGTGACTTTGACACGCGGGAAGCTATCTTCAAGTTTGACATCAAACAACTGCTGCCAAACTCATCAGGCGAATTGCTCGCCGTCGTCGGAGATTACGACATTGAGATTTTACCCATCGCTGCAAAGAACTTTGTTGGCCCAGTCACGGACAAAAGCCCCGTTGGCGACAAGATTTTCATCAAAGACGAGATTGTCCAGACGCTGTGGGCGCCAATGGCAAGATACAACAGCACTCTCGTGGTGCTGACAAAAAGCAAGGTGTTTAGCTTCGATGCAACTAATCCTATATACTCCAATGACCTCCGGAGGTTGATTCCTTCGCAGGCTGTGCCGTTGAAGTTTGGAGATGGACCGTCCGAGAGTACCGGAGGATTGGTTATTGGAGCTGACGATGACTTTGATCTTTACCAGGAGGCCATTTCAATGACGTTTGGAACGGCGGCTGAAAGTTCTGGAAATGCTACGCTGTTTATTGCCACTAATTCTTCCGATATCTATGCCCTCTATCCGCTTTTACCAGACGAGTATTTGGTACCACTGTCAGAGAGTCTTGCAAATCAGTCAGAGTTGACAGAAGTCCAGGTACTACCGGATGGTTCGACTGTGCAGTGTGTTCTACGCAAGAGGACAGCAGCGGCCTTGCCAAGGACTCATGGCCCTTTGACTCTGGCACCATTTCCCAGATCACTGTACGAAGGCGATATCACCGCTATTTGTGCTATTGATGCAGGCGCCTTTACCGTTGTCGCAGCAGCATTCTCTAATGGTCATCTTGCACTTTTTCTGCAGGAAGGCACTTACTCCTCCTTGTCTGACGAGGTTGGGTTTGCGCTTGCAAGCGTTGTTTCCATTCCGAAGAGTCCAGAGGCCACTTTGAGAACAGAATTCTTTGCACCCCTCAACCTCTACGTGGGCATAAACAATAATCTCTACGGCGTCGACGTTTCCAAATGGGCAGTATCATTGGCAGAAGCCATCCAAGATGCAGACCAGGAAGCTGCACAGCTTGCCCTTGGTCAGGCTACAAGACAAACTGCCAGCGGCCTTGCTGAAAACTGTTTGGGACTATGGGTGGGGCCTAATGGAATGGTTGCATATGATGGCAACAAGACTCGTGATTATCCACGACAAACTCAGACTGCTGCAAAGCCTCAGGCACAGCAAACCACAGAATCACAGAAACAGGGTGAGTATTTATACGATTCAACGGGTATGGATCAAGTGCCTAGGCTGCTTGCAGCCAATGATCTGAAACCATCATTTCCAAAACTCGACTCTAGTGCCCCAATTGCATTTAATATCAAGTCGCTCGTATACTACTGCGAGCTCGCCAATAATGCCACACAAGGTGCAATTAATTTGACCAACGCTGGAATTCTAATGAGGGACAAGGTGGTTAACCAAAGACGAGCAATTGATGAGCAACTGGAGAACCTAACAACAGCACAGACTGAGCTCGCAGTAGTTGAAAAGCTGACACCAAAACAAAGAAAGACGCTAGAGGGACTTTCCAAGCAAAGAGAAGAGTTGGCCAAACGAATTGCTGCACTTGGCAAGAAAGTTGACCAGCCTATTGCCCTTCCACTCTCTAAAGAGGAGAAGGACTTTGCAAAAGAAGTCGAGCGCTACGACAAGATGCTGGGTGAGAACGGTGATCTCTACCGCCGTGTCACGACCAAGACGCGCGAAGCAGATGTGTTGGTGGCATACCTGCAGAAGTCGCCAGCAAAGCAGCTGCCGGTCAATGATGCCAGTCTGATCGGCGTATCTGAATCTCTAGTGAGAAGCGGAGCGCTCATAAACAAAATGACCCAGCAACTCAAACTGCTTGGAATTGAGCGTGAGACGTAAACGTTTATTTATATCACTTTTAGCATAACCTATTGACCTATGTACAATTGTTTAAAAGTCTGTGACTCTTCCCTTGAACGAGTAGTCGCCATGGCGAAGGGGATCTTGTTTAGGGCCGCCGATTTCCCCAGTTTCTGGATTCTTGTCACCCTCAAATTCGGAATACACTCGGCGTACAGTCGCAGGATTCGGCTTGTCAGCGGCATCCTTTTGTAGTGACTCAAACTCCTCCTGCAAGTCCTTGGGTAACTGTGGTGGACTTGGTTTGACAAAATCTGATGAGTATCGCAGCGATCTCGCAAACACGGCTTTGTTTATTACCCTACTCCTTAGCATTTGTTGGACGGTGTGAAGTTCATTTGGTTCGGCATTTGTCAAATGTCCAAATCTGGGTGCATGGTGGGATAATGGTGTGGGACTATGCCCCCAACGGTTATGAATTGATAGTCCGGGGAAGTACGCAAATGTGAGTCGAATGGGCAGCTGACATGGCCGAAAAGCAGTGGCAATTAGAGTTTGGTGAGTTGCATCTTACTCGGCATCCCTTGCCGATTTTTTGGTGGCAGGTATTGTTGGAAATGTCCTATCACTGGTCCGTGGGTCCTCCGTGGGGGGAGGGGATTGTATACCGGATCATCTTTGGCTAAAGAGGGGATCCCTGTCTAGTGTGCACTCCGCTCCGGGTCGTTTTCGCCTCGTCAATTTGTTGAATTTGTTGAATTTGTTGAAGCTGTGGAAATTTTGGCGATTTCCATTCTCCAAGAAACTCGGCTCCACTGGTCCTCGGCTTCGGCTCGGCGGAAGTTGTCACTAGACTCTCATTGACAGCTGATGCGACTGATAGGCCTGCGAGGCGCATTAAACGGTCAATCACTGCTCACTTGAGACGCCCCCATAGTTACTCCGTGTTGGATCTGGCCGTGGCCGTATCCTGCTGGTTGAGCCCTCCCTTGCCCCGAGCAGGGCACATGCTAAGGGCAGTACATATAGAGCAGTGGCGCACCGCAAATATGGCTCACAAATGGATCTTATTGAGGCTACCGTTGACATTCTAGCGCAGCCATTGTTGCTGAAAAACATCTTTCTCCAATGCGCTGCAAGCTTGCTGAGAGATGCGCAGGCACCGACAATGTTGACTAGAGACTTTTTCAGTCTGGCTCTTCGAGCAACTTCAGAGCTCAATTTGCTGGATGAAGTGGTAGCGTACATTGCTTCTGCGATTGTTACTAGGGATCTGTTGAGCATACCTACACCAAAGGCAGCTCTCCTGTGTGCCCGCGATTCACTGCTCTATAGAATGTTTGTGTCCGAACTTCGGTCCACACGAGGACAAGAACTGCTGCAACGCGCCGCACGAGCAACTTCACAGAATGAGAGACGCGAGGTACTTTTGGAAGTTATTTCAATGCTGACGTTCAGGGCAATGGTTACGCTTAGACCTGACATCCAAGCAGTCAGATCTCGGGCGTCTGAGAACTCCAGCGGGTTTATCGCAGAGCCTTTGATCTAACCGCCTTATTTTATACTATCTACTCTATTTTATTCTTGCAAGTTTTATATCTAAGCCAGCATGTTTAGACCTTCCATTTTGGGCTGAGATGGTATTGTTGAGTATGCTGAGTAGCCGCCGGCAACTGTCTTTCCATCCCTGCCCACTAATGGATACCCATCGACGGTCAACGACTTTCATGCCGGCCCGTTGCTGCGCACGGCTACGGCGGTCTTTGGGGATATTGTGACATTGACTGATAAGATTGTGTGATGAGACTCAGTCATAGCCGCTGAGCACCGAGGAAGAGCAAAATGCGAGAAAAATAGCAGCCCGAGTAATTGAAGCAATGCCGGTGCAATAGAACTAATTTTTACTTTAAGACGGCCGTTTACCGCTGCTTAACCGTTGTGCCCGTCGCTATCAGCGGACGCCGAGATTGGCTGCCTATGCACGCACCATGAAAAAGTGCTTAGTCATGCAGCCATATAAACTCTCGCGTCTGCCCCGATAAAGTATGCTCAAAAGATTCTTTTCCACAGCCTCCTCAAGAATGACATTTAGAGAACTGCCAAAGCCATCGTCGCACGTCTCGGCATCTGCGAAAGACGTCTGGTCGCTTGTCAACGAGGCTGCTGCTGCTACGGAAGCCGAAGGAACAAAGGTTGTCAACCTGGGTCAGGGCTTCTTCTCTTATGCGCCGCCTCAGTTTGCCATCGAGGCCGCCAAGAAGGCTCTTGATGTTCCCAGACTGAACCAGTACGCACCAGCAAAGGGCTACCCTCCTCTCAAGAAGGCTGTTGCCGACGCGTATTCTCCGTACTTTGATCGCAAGATTGATCCCGAGACTGAGGTTGTTATTACTGCCGGTGCAAATGAAGGCATGTATGCTGCCTTCACCGCATTTCTGAATGAGGGCGACGAGGTTATTGTGTTTGAGCCCTTTTTTGACCAATACATTTCCAACATCCAGTTGCCCGGTGGAAAGGTTGTGTACGTTCCAATCAAGGCTCCAAAGGGCGATTCCGAGCATACTGTTTCTGCTTCAGAGTGGACATTTGACGAGGATGATCTGAGATCAAAGGTCACTTCCAGAACAAAGATTATCGTCATCAATACCCCACACAATCCAATTGGCAAGATCTTTTCCAAGGAGGAACTCGAGGTTATTGGTAAGATTGCAGTGGAAAACAATATTATTATTCTCTCTGACGAAGTTTATGACCGTCTCTTCTATTCCGACTTTGTGCGTATCGCAACGCTGTCTCCTGAGCTGGCTCGTTTGACCCTGACTGTTGGATCTGCCGGAAAGACGTTTGCCGCTACCGGATGGCGTGTCGGCTGGCTTATTGGCCACCCTGATCTCATCAAGTACGTTGCCCTTGCCCATACAAGAATCGTTTTTACTGTCAACACTCCTCTGCAAGCGGCCACCACCGAGGCCTTCATCCAGGCGCAAACAAATACTTATTATCAGGATACTCGCGAGTTGTTCCGCAAAAAGTATGCGATTCTCAACAAGGTGTGGGATGAGCTAGGACTGCCGTACACTGAGCCACAGGGCGGGTACTTTGTGCTTGTCAACTTTTCCAAGGTCAAGATCCCAGAAGACTACGTGTTCCCGGCAGACGTTGTCGAGGGCCGTGCCAAGGACTTCCGTACTACCTATTGGCTCATTAGAGAGATTGGTGTTGTAGCTATTCCACCATCTGAGTTTTACGAGAAGAGCCACCAGCACCTTGCCGAGGAGTACATTCGATTCGCCGTCTGCAAGGACGACGAGATGCTTGAAGAAGCTGTAGTGAAGCTCCGGGCCCTGAAGAAGTATATTCAGAATTAGAGCATGTAATTTAATAGATTGGAGGTTTCCCTTCCTTTATCGGTATATACTTTTGTCACGTGACTTGAAATATATCCAGCCCGAAACGGCTGTCTAGCAACGTTCCATCTCACAGCAATGGTAGAACAAGTGGCAAGTGCCACTGGAAATGAAACGGATAGACTTGCAAGTGAATATAGACAAACGCCAGAGGTAGTCGAGGTGCCTGCTGTCGTCAAAGAAGAGTTGCAGAATGTTTTTGGACTTGAACACGTTGGCTTGTTTGCTCTCTTTCCGGCAGTTGTCCTCATTGGCGGCCTAACTCATTTGACAGCATCTGATTCGTACTTTGCGAATCGGCGAAATATCTTCAACGTGGTGTTTGTGCGTCAGGGCTGGCTGTGGTTTACCGCGCTGTTTACCGTCGGCGCGTTCTTTACGATCAAGAACGATGTCAAGAACCAGGTATCGCTGCTGAGAAAGCTTGTCATTATCTATGTGGCTGCGACCGTCTGGTGGTATATTTATGCGCAGCGCTTCTTCAACCTTCCTATTATGGACCTGATCTTTGTGTGGACTGGCGGAGCATGCAAAGTCACCCCGTCGGGCAATGTAAGTGACGTGTCATCTGCACAGTGCCGAAAGCTTGGTGGACAGTGGTTGGGTGGGTTTGACCCCTCAGGCCATGCGTTCCTTATTACCCACGCATCCCTAAACCTGGTCCTGGCGATTGTGTTTCCGTTCCTGCGTCGTCGCTTTGCTGCGCAGGGGGCGACCGACAAGCCCGTCCCAGTGTACATCAAGGCGACGGTTGCACTCATAGCTCTTTGGCTATGGATGCTCGTCATGACAACAACCTATTTTCACACATTTTTGGAGGTTGTCGGCGGGCTGCTGTTTGGCTACATTGAGGTTGTTGTGCTCTACTTTGTCATCGGTCAAAAGCTGGGCATTGCCATCTAGCGCACACGCACTATTTATTGCAGCAACTCTGTCTCATCAGATGTCCTATTTATCTTGTAAATATACATAATTAGTAACCTTTTTTATAATCATTTTTCTTTTGCCTGTCTTTCGTGCCTCTTATCTCCGTAGTGGTTACGCACCTTAACACTTGCAAACGAATGGAACTTTATACGCACCACAGCAGATTGCCGATGAGCATAGGACAGACACAGCAGTCGTCGCTGTACGACTTGATATGTGCCAATTTGCCAGTGTCAGATCTCTGTGCCGTCGCTCAGGTAAACAGGGCGTTTAAAACGGCTGCGTACAAGGATTCGCTGTGGACTTCAAGGTTACAACGAATACAGGCGCTGTACAAGGCCAAAGATGTTGGAGATTTGAGCGGTCCTGCTTATGTAATGGATCATGCTTTGAACGACTTCAAGTCTCGTCCAGAAATGTCTTCACGAGACGTATTTATTAACATTTATCGCACACTGGAGCCCCTGTACCAGGATCTGGCCCGAAACTCCTTCAATTCGCCACTGCTCTTCCGTATCTTTGATGATCCACAAGATCAGGCGCGTGTTTTGAAGCAGCTGCGCGCGTTTTCGCAGGCTGATCCGCTGGAAGAAGCGCATTTCGAAAGGGCGTCAACTGTCGACACTGTCATGGAGGTTTTTGAGAATGCAGCATTGAGTGGTTTTGAAAAGGACTACGATTTAATGCGTAACGCAGCAGATCAGCCATCGAAGGAAAAAGCGGCAAGCGATGCTGCAAGATTTGCATCAACTCTCATTACTCTCAATGGTGGAGAGTCCTGCATGCATCTATACATTGAACGCAGCGAAGTGTTTGACTTGGCCCCGTCAGGAGTTTCCAATGCGGAAGGATTAAGAGAGTGGCTGATTCAGCTGGAAAAGGTTGTCGCTGTTCATGACCAGGAAATCAATCTGATGTTTCCGAAAACGCTACCAGTACTAAAGTCGTTAATAACGAGACTTTTGGAAGAGAACATTCTTGATGAGGTCACACGCGTAATCAAAAAAGCAGACGATGCGCAGACTGAGGATTCTCTCCACGACCAGCAAGAATACCTGACACTTATCCCCGCCATTTATTCAGAGTTGGTGGACTTTTCAAAAACGGTCACCAGCGACGAAAAACTGCAACAAGAGATCCTGGGAATGATCAATGAGCTATATGCAAACTATGTGTCCATGTACTTTGACGCTGAGCTCAGCTGCTTCATTTCTTCTGCAAAACAAAAGGTCCAAGCATGGAATCAGGCAATCAAGGACGCCGAGACAGCAACCACAACGCTTCTGCTGAGTAACGTTGCGAAAGAAAAGGATAAGATGGACTTGCTGAAATCATTCAAAACTATATTCACGGCACCTTTGTCATTCACGCCCTTTGCTCCATTTGTGACCAGTCCCTCGGAAGGACGTCAAGTCACACTCCCTCCGTCAGTCGTGGGCTCTCTGAAAACAGCCAATGACCTTGTACCAGAACGCTCAGCATCTCCATCGGTGAAACTACCTGAAAAACTCCCCGACAATCAGTTTGATGCGATGGTGGAAATCATGAATTCCAAGTTGGACGGCATCAAAACATTATTTTCATTGGAGTTGGCTATCGGACTGATCAAAAATGGCAAAGAGTCTATTGAACGAATTGTCAAGTTTTTGCCCATGGGAGGCACAATCCAAAAAGACGTCAAGTCTCACAGCGAAGATATCTTTATTGAACTTGTCACAATTCTTGGATGGAAGCATGTGAAGGTAGGGTTCGAAAAGGCGCTTACCACTCTCCAAGAATACAACCCACGAGATTTTCGTCAAACCATCACTGACGGCAGTGACAGCAATGTTGCTGTAGAACCACTTGCAATCTTTGCTGAACTTGTGAACATCGGTGACTTGATCCAGCAGATGCTTCATGTGTTCTTTGAAGAAGAACTGGTCACCAGGAACTTTGTCAACAAGAATGATTTCATGTCGCCGTCACAAAATTCCAAAAAGAGATTCGAGCAAATGCTGGACGACTGTGTCGCCAATGGTCTCAATCGAGGTATTGACGTTTTGATCGAAGAAGTCGACTTTACTTTTGTGACACTCCAGCTTGGTTCAGACTTTGATCCACCAGCTGCACTGCTAGCAGCTATGGATACCGAGCCGACCAAGGCGGCTACCAGAGTGGTTAGTCTGCTGACTTCACATGTGAATCTCTTGCAAGGATCCACAGATAAAGGCGTAATTGATGTGTTCCAGCAAGAAGTTGGAATGCGTTTCTTTGGAAGCGTGTGTAAGCACGTTCAGCGCCAAACAATTTCACAAGACGGTGGTATGAAACTTTTGTGTGACCTCAACTGCTATTATTCATTTGTTCAGAACCTCCGACAACGACACTTGTACCCATACTTTGCTGCTCTCAAGGAGGTCGGCCAGATGTACCTTGTGGATACTAAAAACGCCAAGGCCATTGGTGCCATTATCAGCGACATTGGCCGCTATGGCGGTGTGTTCACTGCTGAAGAAATGTATGCATTTGCCAGATGCCGAAAAGACTGGGCACTTGTAAAGAAGGAGGTGGAAAGGGCAATCTATGGATTTGACTGTCAAATGATGTAATAGCTCAATAAATAATGCATAAATAGTGCAGACGGCATTGTCACCGAACCCTGCATGTCCAAGCGCGGAAGCGCACTTTGATATCTCGTGACACAACACGTTTCTTGAATGCTCGCTTCACTTCTTCATCTGCTCCCACAACGTTTACTTGGAGTGATACAGGCGCGTGCGTAATGACGGAAGCTGAAGATCCGTCAAACCCCTGCAATGTCAGAATTCGCATTGCGGTAAGTCCGCTTTTCGAAAGTGGAACTATACTGGAAACTGGTGCACCGCGCGCCACGGCTATCGACAGTTCCTCCAGACATTCTGGCGGCGACTCAATGAGTTCGCGGAACCGTTCAGAGTACAAAAACGCATCGCTCTTCTCGGTATAGCAAATGGTGAGCACGCGGGTGTCAGCAAAATCAGAAACGTAGTTGGGGTAGTTCCAGGTGCAATTAATCAAATGAAGCTGGTCTAGCTTGAGTTTTTCTTTGAGATCCGTAGCGCAAATGTTGAACCCGTGCAGAGTCAACGACTTTAGCGAAAACGACGACAAGTCCCAAACGTCAAACAAATTGACCTGCGTATGCGTTGATATACATTCCAATTGCTTGATTGCATTGGACGGCACGTACTTTAACCATCTTGACGTTCCGCTGAGCTTCACAGACACACTTCTAAGTCTTGGCAAGGTCTCGCAGACAGCAGGCAAACGAGGTGAGGCGTGCCACTCACCACGACGATCTACATCTCTTATAACTAGATACTTTGCGAATAAACTGAAGGGTTTAAACAGATCAAGCCGGTCGTCGGTGTAGATCTGGGTCCAAGTAGCTCCAATTGAGCAGAAAAGCCGCGGTTTTAGCGCCATCCGACAAGCGCGCGAGACGAGGGAAAGACTTTCAATGTCATCAAACTCGCAGTACTCCACCAGCTCGTCTACCACGTCCTGCGGAAGTCTCTCTAGCATCTGGTTGGCGTTACCCTGTCTGGGGTTATCAGTCATTTGACAATAAATCAGCTCGCCAAAACTCCTTCACGTGACACCAAAACGCGACGACGATGCAAAAGATTCAAGTCAGTGGTGGTGAAGCGGGTGTTTGCCACGTTGTGCCCTGCAAGATTGAGTACTCGGGTCCTGCTGCTGTGTCGCAGTACTTTGTTCCTGAGCAGGGCGTTGTCTACCTCAGAGGACGCAAGTTGCAGCAAAGTGCAATGAAGCTACGCGACTTCGGGCTGCACGGAGCTGTGCTGACAAAGTCAGAGGCCTCGTGGGACAGCGAATCCAAGTTTGTAGCGGCGCATCAGTTTGACGAGTTGCATGTGTGGGAGCACGAGGCGGAACCTCAACCTGACAATGCATGGGCACAGATCAAGGACTGGAGTGACCTGTCACGAGCGGTAAGTGTGAGATTGGAGTTTTGATTCGGAGACTAACCCAGATTCATAAAGGCGATTAGTGTTGTCAAAGTGAACTAGGCATTGCCTGTTCACAGCAGCGTCTAAATTGATGCGTATTTATTCACATTGCATAAATAGTATGACCACATGTATAGTAGTTCCCACATGGTGGCACAGGTGGTTAGATAAATAATAAGATCTTAGTAGAGACTACGCCTTGACTCTTTTCAAATCTTCGTCGTCGTCGTCGTCGTCCTCACGCGCCCTTTTTGTGCCCTTTTTCTTGCGTGGCACTGGGGCCTCCTTCTCCTCTACGAGCGACGACTTGTTGCGCACCATCCAGTCTCCCAGACTCATGGGATTGCGTCCTGCAAGCATCAAGTGCTTGGCACCGTCCAGAGCCTCGCACTCCTTGACCAGGGAGTAGTAAAACTCTGCCTCTGGGGTGAACGGTCCGGGCACTTTGATTTCCTGACTCGTTTTCCATTTGGAAGATTCTGGCAAGTGACTCGATTCGTTTAGCTTGACTAGCGTATCTCTGTAGCTGTCGTTTTCCTCCTGTATGCGCTGGAAAATGACTTTGGCGTGTAGTAGTCTATGGTGAAGTGCCGCCGAGTCTGTCATTGCCTTGTCAAACTTGGTCAGCAGCTTTTTGTATTTCTTCATGTACGATTTGTAGGGCACGTACTCGGCCTTTGCATCTTTTGCCATTGTTGCAATGCTAACGATCGCAGTGCTTTTTGCTTGGGACTGGTTTGAGTCGATGGGACAGGCTGTATCGTTTGTCTATGTGTGCTTGGGAGTGAATCGTCGGGTGGTGTCTTGGGACTGGCCTTGCAGGTTGAAGGGGATGATGACTTGGGGAGGTCATGGGCTTATCGAGCCTTGGGACATTCCGAAGGTACTCGCGGTAGCGCCACTGTAGTGGCTTACGCAGCCTGCGAGTCACTATTCTAGTCACTCGGTCCCACAGCCAACGCACGCCGAGCCAACGCAACCGGAACCGCGCCGGAAGCGATGGTCCAGAGAGCAGAGTCAATTCATATCAAGCTGTTGGAAACAGCCATTCACATTGAACACATTTATCTCAACAGACAGTAGTGCACTCACCCCTGGATTCTACACTCCCTATCCCCTAGTCCCCTGATCATCCACTAACTTACCACCTATGCGCCCCACGCGCCAATATGAGCCAATATAAGGCAGGAGAAACGCACTAAACTTTTGCTCATTCATACCACCTGCCTGAATTGCACTGTAAAAACCGCGAAAATCCGTGCAACAGCTACTTTGCGTTCCTTTTGTACGCCGCACTCAACACTTTTCTATTTCCCGTGACTCACCCAGCCAGAACCGTAGGACACGCTGCCGAACAAATCTCTTGTGTACTTCCTCCCTAATACGGAAGTGTGAACTAGCTCCACCAAAAAATCCAAAACCTGGTCGCTGGCACCCACATTTTGCGCAACCCGATTCCTACTGGATTACAAACCTTATTTTCATCATTTATATACATAATCGTCGCCAATGAAGTCGATACGGAGCATGCCGTCCGTACAGGACCTTAGGCACTTGAAGAAACACTTCAGAAGGTCCACCTCGGCAGAAAGCCGAGAGCCTACGTCTTTGGTTGACGTTGACCAAATTCATTACCATTTGAACAGAGTCCTTCTGTTTACTAGCACATTCGACCCGGCTACAAAGCTGCCGCTCGTGGCACTGGATTCCACAGCTCTGCCACCCCCGGGTTCGCCCGTTTTTGCCTCGTTGGTTTCAACCATCATTGGCGCACTGCCAAAGCACGATTATGTGTTGGTTTTTTTTGCGTGCGGTTCGCAGGCGGCAAAGCCGTCGTGGAGCTGGCTAGCGAGCACGTACAAGCAGCTGCCGAAACATACCAAAAAATGCACAAAAAAGATTATCGTTGTGCACGAGTCGTGGTGGGTGCGCGCTGCTACAGATATGCTGAGAGGCGTCGTGTCAGCCAAGTTCAAGTCCAAGATGGTACACGTTTCGTCTCTATCACAATTGGCCCAGCTGGTTGATATTACCCGCATAAACATCTCTCCAGAGGTCTACCTGCATGATTTGAAGTATGCTGAGCGGGTGACAGTACCAAAGCACACGGAGGTCATTTTCGGCCAGCCATTGGGTTCAGCTGGAATGGCCCTGGTGACCCGGATAGTGCAATTTTTGAATGTCACGGCGGTTGACACCCCAGAAGTATTTAAGCGGACAGAGCATCGTAGTGTCTTGCACATTTTGCGTGATGCCTCCGACAGAAATCAGCTGTTTTCATTAGAAGCATATCCCCCAGCTGTTGCTGCAGCCCTGCTGAAATTGTACCTGGCAGAGTTGCCAGAGCCTTTAGTCGCGGTAGACAGCATTCCACTCCCCCTAGAGAATGAAGTTGCATACACAGTGTCAGTCCTCCAGGGGCTGTCGCCAAAGAGCATTCAAGTTTTGGCTCAAATTATACCGCTACTCAATGCTGTGTCTCACTCTCCAGTCTGCAACCAGGATGCTTCTAAATTAGCTGCCTGCGTTGGTCCTTCCCTTATCGGGCTCTTGAGCACTGACAGAAACAAAATTGTTATTGGCATTAGATTTATCAAGAAGGTTATTGAAGAATGGCACGAGATCAGCCATGCTATGAGCTTGCCAGAGCAGTGTCCTGCATTGCCCGCTCGTCCAGTCGAAAGAGGCAGACATATCTATCAGACTCCGCTGACACCAGAGTCTCAGGAAGCTTCCGATTCTCCAATATCTCGACCGGCGAGTCCAACACGACCTGCCCCAGACTTGATTGAACTATTCTCCAGGGTCGACAGCATCACATCCCCGACACTGGCAGCAATTCACAGCCGCCAGTCGTCAGCAGAGAAGCCAATTGTCTTTGAACAGCCTGAGCCACCGAGACTACGAAAGATGCCTCGACCACCGCAACCTCGCAAGATTCTTATTGAATCGCACAATAACGTCCCGCCGAGCCCACCACCACCACGCAAGTTTGGACCTCGATCAAGACCTGTGGCTTCGACCGGCAGAGGCAAGATGGTTGCAGAACTGGCAAAGCTATATGAGGAGAAAGTAGTAGCAGCGCATGTTCTGACTGCATTGGAGGAGTAGGTCTTGTCATGACCTTATTCCTGACTAAGGCATTAAGCCTCGACAGCATTGAGTCATTGAATCGTTGAAACAACCGTTACGATTCTCACATCTATATTCCTCGAGCTAGCATTATATTATTAAATACACGGATCTAATGGTAAACACACGCCTTGCACGTTCTCCTGCTGCTTTCACGTTCACGTTCACTTTGACATGTTTGAAGCATGTGAAGGACCACGTTTCGGCGTCACGTGAAATTGCCTAGGATCGGACACGACTAGAAGAATCTATGGACTTATCAGGAACTAGAAGGTTGGAAAGTAACCGTCAAGGTATATTTATATATCGACTCTGAGCAGATTTATAGTGCGATTAGGTATGTTTTTCTCCGTTACAATGCTCCAAACGCTCCACCATCCAGCTGGTGTCGCCGACAACGGGTACCCTAACCCTACCCAAATTTTTCACATATAAAGATGCCCACAACACCCCATTGCACCTCTCTTTACCCACAAAAAATCCAACATGGTTCTTTCATCTGTCTTGGGTTTCCCACGTATCGGTGCTAACCGTGAGCTTAAGAAGGTTACTGAGGCCTACTGGTCCGGCAAGGCCACCTCTGAGGAACTCCTCAAGGTTGGCAAGGATCTGCGTACTCACAACTGGAAGCTGCAGAAGGAGGCTGGCGTTGACATTATCGCCTCCAACGACTTCTCCTTCTACGACCAGGTCCTCGATCTGTCTTTGCTCTTCAATGCCATCCCAGAGCGTTACTCCAAGTACGACCTGCCAGCTATTGACACTCTCTTCGCCATGGGCCGTGGTCTCCAGCGTCCTGCCTCTGAGGGTACTTCTGCTGTCGATGTCCCCGCTCTCGAGATGGTCAAGTGGTTTGACTCTAACTACCACTACGTCAGACCGACCTTCTCTCACTCCACTTCCTTCAAGCTGAATGGTCAGAAGCCAGTTGACGAGTACCTTGAGGCCAAGGAGCTCGGCATTGAGACCAGACCAGTTCTCCTTGGACCAGTTTCTTACCTCTTCCTTGGTAAGGCTGACAAGGACTCTCTTGACCTTGAGCCAATCTCTCTCCTTGAGAAGCTGCTCCCAGTTTATGAGGAGATTCTCAAAAAGCTTGCTGCTGCTGGTGCCAAGTCTGTTCAGATTGACGAGCCAGTTCTGGTTCTTGATCTCCCGGAGAACGTCAAGGCTGCTTACAAGACTGCTTACACCAAGCTTGCTCCAGTCATTCCATTGATTGTTGCCACCTACTTTGGTGACGTCAGACCAAACCTCAAGGCTGTTGAGGGTCTCCCAGTCGCTGGTTTCCACTTTGACTTTGACAGAGTTCCAGAGCAGCTTGAGGAGGTTGCCGCCGCTCTTACCGACAAGCAGGTTCTTTCTGCCGGTGTTGTCTCTGGCAGAAACATCTGGAAGACTGACTTCTCCAAGGCCATCAAGCTCGTCGAGGCTGCTATTGCCAAGGTTGGCAAGGAGCGTGTCATTGTTGCCACCTCTTCTTCTCTTCTCCACACTCCAGTTGACCTTGCCAACGAGAAGAAGCTTGACGCTACCATCAAGGACTGGTTCTCTTTTGCCACCCAGAAGGTTTCTGAGGTCGTTGTGATTGCCAAGGCTGTCACTGCCGGCCCAGAGGCTGTCAAGGAGGCTCTTGAGGCCAATGCCAAGTCCATCAAGTCCAGAGCTACCTCTGAGATCACCAACGACCCAGCTGTCAGAAAGAGAGTCTCTGAGGTTGATGAGTCTCTTGCTAAGAGACACTCTCCATTTGCCAAGCGTTTGGAGGCTCAGAAGGGTCTTAACCTTCCTCTGTTCCCAACCACCACTATTGGTTCTTTCCCACAGACCAAGGAGATCCGTGTCGTCCGTAACAAGTTCACCAAGGGCGAGATCACTGCTGAGGAGTACGAGAAGTTTATCGAGAAGGAAATCCAGGAGGTTGTCAAGTTCCAGGAGGACGTTGGCCTCGATGTCCTTGTCCACGGTGAGCCAGAGCGTAACGATATGGTTCAGTACTTTGGTGAGCAGCTCAAGGGCTTCACCTTCACCTCTAACGGCTGGGTTCAGTCTTACGGTTCCAGATACGTCCGTCCACCAATCATTGTTGGTGACGTTTCCAGACCAAATGCCATGACTGTCAAGGAGTCCAAGTACGCCCAGAGCATCACCAAGAAGCCAATGAAGGGTATGTTGACTGGTCCAGTCACCATCCTCAGATGGTCTTTCCCACGTGACGACATCTCCAACCGTGAGCAGGCGGAGCAGATTGCTCTTGCTCTCCGTGACGAGGTCAACGACCTCGAGGCCGCTGGTGTCAAGGTCATCCAGGTTGATGAGCCAGCCATCCGTGAGGGTCTGCCACTCAGAGCCGGTAAGGAGCGTGATGAGTATGTCCAGTGGGCTCCAGAGTCTTTCAGACTTGCCACTTCTGGTGTTGAGGACTCTACCCAGATCCACTCTCATTTCTGCTACTCTGACCTTGACCCAGCTCACATCAAGGCCCTTGATGCTGATGTTGTCTCTATTGAGTTCTCCAAGAAGGACGACTCCAACTACATCCAGGAGTTCTCCAACTATCCTAACCACATTGGTCTTGGTCTGTTTGACATTCACTCTCCTCGTGTCCCACCACAGAACGAGTTTGAGACCAGAATCCAGCAGATTCTTGCCGTCTATCCAAAGGAGAACCTGTGGATCAACCCAGACTGTGGTTTGAAGACCAGAAAGTGGGATGAGACCAAGAAGCAGCTCACTAACATGGTTAACGCCGCTAAGGAGTTCCGTGCCAAGTTTGCCTAAGCGAAAAACTACTTGCTGAGCGAGTATTCAACACATTATTATATATTAAATCCTCAACGGAACCTAATGCATGTAAATAAAGATTTTTATTTGAGTCGTACACTATTAGTGATTAGTCAAGTGTGATTTGAACGTCAATTAAAGTAGAAACGCGCGTTCTGAAGGTTGTTGGTTGGTACGGTCGGAGTTTATGTGTGCCAGTACCTTGATTAATTCTCATTTATGCGAGCCAGCAAACAACCACAAAACGTCCGTACATGGAGAAACATGGGTTCGCTGCACCGCGCTCAATGTGTCATTGTACCCCCAAAATCGTGGCTATTTCGCGATCAAATGTGGAAGTCATCAGATGCTCGGACACCACTAACAATTGAGGAAACGCAACCATGGTTGCGCTCATGGACACGTGCACTGCGATAAGGATGACTCTGCTGATCACTCTACCGATTGCCCGGGAATCTATTCCTGCCAGCGGTTGTGTGCTTGATATCGTGGATGATGAAAGATGATTGCCTTATTAGGCAAGTCGAGGGAAAATGATCCCCCACAATGGAGATTGGCCCTGTGGCTGTATTTGTGAGTGACTGCGGCAGCCAAGAGCGTAGGCATGGCACAGTTGTGTCAGCTGCGTCTTTCTTTGTATCCCTGGCAATATATTACCAATCACCCACAGTCTCACCTTCGGCCCGAGCATCTTGGGGCCTACGAAGTACCGGACTCATTACCCAAACAGGGCATGTGTCCATGAAACTCCGTGTGCAAAAAAAAATCTCTGTGGTATAAAGATGGCCAGTGGGGCCAACGTAATGGCTCTCCTTTGCAAGTCGCCTTCCAAGTTCTCTTAATAAATTCTTAGTTATCATGTCGTCTGTTCAGTTCCCTGACGACCAACCCACTCCCCAAAACGGAAGGTCCAGGTCTCAGAGTCCAGGCAAGAACGAGCAGAGACCTCAGTTAGGTGATCGTAAGATTTCAGCGAATACTGTTGCTGAAAAGCTTGGTGCTAGACCGTCTTGTTTGAAATCCACAACTCATGAAATCGTCTGTGTTGGAACCCTCATGATGGCTTCCGCTATGTCACAGGTTTCCACAGGCTGTGTCCAAGTTGCTTTGCCAACTCTCGGAGAGCATTTCGGCGTTTCCGGTGGTGTTCTTTCGTGGTCAATGTCTGCGTTTTCACTGTCTGCTGGTGCCCTGCTTCTCTTTATGGGCGGTATTGCCGATGCGTTCGGCCGCAAGCCAGTTGTCGTGGCATCCTTTTTTTTTTATACTGTGTTTTGTCTCGCAGCGGGGTTTGCGAGAAACTACATTGTGTTTGTTGTCTTGAGGGCTTTACAAGGTCTTACGTCTGCTGCTGTGGTTCCTGCTGCAGCTGGAATTGTGGGTTCTATTTATGAGTATCCGTCTCCTCGCAAGAACAGAGCTTTGGCCACATTTGCGGGCGGTGCGCCAGTTGGTGCCATTTTCGGTACTGTTGCCGGTGGTATTTGCTTGCAGCTTATCAACTGGCAGTCCATCATGTACTTCAACGCCATGCTCTACGCCATCTACACTGTTCTCGCTGTGATCTTCATTCCAGGCGGTGATCCAATCAACAAAGAACGTATCAAGCACGCAATGAAGACATTGGATTACGGTGGAGCTCTTCTTTGTACTAGTGGCCTCACTCTGCTCACGTTTTCTCTTTCACAGGCCGAAGCAGCAGAGCACGGTTGGTCTACAGACTACATCATTGCCTGTATTTCTGTAGGCATTTTTCTTATTGGTGTATTTCTGGTTTATGAGTGCTACATTCCAAAGCGCCCACTTATGCCCATGCACATTTGGAAGTACCCTGGATTTGGGCTCTGTATGCTCATTGGTACTTGTGGATGGATGTCTTGGTCAATCATCATGTACTACTTCAACATTTACTTCCAGGAGATTCGCAAGTTTAGTCCCATTATCTCTGCTGTGGCATTCCTTCCAGCTGCATTTTCGGGTATCACTACTAACTTCATTGCTGCTCTTGTCCTCCACAGAGTCTCAGGAAAGATTTTGCTTTTGATCGGCATGGTTGGTCTTTTTGGTTCCTCCTTGCTGTGGTGTTTTATCAGCACAACCTCGGTCTATTGGGGACTGGCCTTTTGCTCTCTCATTCTTGGTCCAATTGGATGCGATTTGATTTACAATGTTGTAAATATGCAAGCGCTAACCCTTGTGTCCAGCGATCTTCAGTCCTCTGCAGCAGGTGTGTTCAACACAAACATGCAGGTTTCCATGACACTGGCACTCGCCATTGGATCAACAATTGTGAGTATCATATCTGCGAAACATCCTGATGAATCTTCTGCAAAAGCTACTGTCCTTGGTATGAGGGGAGCATACTATTTTGGCATCTCCACTTGTGTTGTTGGCATTATTCTTTGCTTTTTCCTCAAGATTGGAACCGCAGGAAATAACGAAGAAGATGCTGATGAGGAGGCTACCATCGCAAGCGTGGAGAGACGCGGATCAGAGGTTCCCGTATTTAACGCCATTGGAAACAGTGCATACGTTGCATCTGCTGCACATGGTCTGGGTGCCGCTCCTGGACTTGCGGCACCGATTACTGTTCCAGAGTTCAGTTCTCCTATTGGCATTGCTTCTCCTAGAAATGAGATTCAGAATCCTTTGGATACAATTCTCGAGATTGTGCAGAGAAGGACCACCAACAAGGATGAAGCCGTAGAAGAGAATGAAAAGTGATCTGCTCGATTCGTGGATCGTATTTATTTATTGTAATACTTGGAGGTAGATTAATAAGAGGTATTATATTGGTTCGGAGCACGCGACGCAAGTGTGGTGGCCGTTTAAGTAAGAAAAGAGCATCGCAAAGAGCGCTACAAAAACAAATAGCATGTAGAGTTTGTTGGAAATCAGTTAGTCAGTGCGAACCTGCAAAAACCTAAGACAAATTCAAAAAAAATAAGACTGAACTGTCGGAGAATCGAACCCCGGTCTCCAGCTTGGAAGGCTAGAATGATAACCACTACACTAACAGTCCTTACTGAGACAGAAGCGCGGCAAGATGACCAAGAGCTTAATCCAATTTTGAGCAGCAAAAACGAGCTTTAAACGCTTGGAAATTATATGAATACTGTTTGCGTTCAAGTTTTGTGCCCCATGGTTGTATTCTTTTTTCTTAGCGCGCGTCCCTGGGAACCGTACAGCGGTCTGTCGTGCCAGCATTTGAAACCAAACTTGATCCGCTTAATTTCCAGCTCTCCCTTAAATAAGCTGTTTGATGATGGTCAGAACATTATATTCTTGGCTAATTACTCTCGTTGGTACTTTTGTGTTTCGACGCATGCTGCCGACTGCCAGTTCATGACCCCAAAGTCACCTGTCACCTGAGGCGTCAACTGTGCCTGAAGTGTCGGTCGTAATGCTCTCCAAGGCTGAGGAAATTCGCAGGATACAGATGCGGAGTAAAATAAAATCGTATGACAAATGCTGTTATCAACGCGTCTCGTATTTGCTCCTCTTTATCTGCTTGTTTCTCAAATATTGCGTCTTGACATGGCATACTAATGCATTCTCATTGCGGCAACCACTGCGCCGATCATTACGGTTGGACATATAAATACAGATGAGTTCCCCCTATTAATGTCCACGTCTCCCATGTCTTCGCTGAGTGATTTTGCGCAGGCTGATTTGCAGATCCAACACGCTTTTGATGCCAAACCATTTGAAATCTACAATGACAACTCTAGAGAATCTTCAGGTCGTAGAAAGTATCCAATGCCCAGTCCTGAGATCCCACCTCCGTCTTCCAAAACTGGTCACCTACAGTCCCAGTCTGCTGGCATTCTCGATGAGATAAAAGATGTTGAAGCTGCAACTTCAAACATATCAGCTCTACAACGTCATCATACGGTAGTACTGCCCATATCGTCAGCATCCAGTTTCTTTCAGTCAGATACCACTTTTAATGTTTCCTCCGCGAGCTCACTGGGAGAAGCAACCTCCAAAAGTGAGGAGTCGACTGATCTTGGACCAGTTGGTTCCGCCATGGCAGGCAAGCTCCAGTACGCCGATGTTGTCCGGATTAATAGTTGTTCACCTGCGCTGACTGAAAAGTCCAAGAATCGGGTTATTTGCGTCCGCAATTTCTCATACTTACCCAACAATAAGTTCTTGTCTGTCATCAATAAGTACGAGCTTTACTCGACTCGCAAAATCAAAGGAAGCTACTTTGTGGCATTTCATTCGACAACTGACTGTGAAGCAGCATACAAGGAACTTGTGCGTTTTGATGAGTTTTCAGCGCTCGAGCTTCAGCCAAAAGATACCCCGAAGGACTACGCTGCGCTCGCTCAAATGGCTACCGTCAGTATCAAGAATAATCCAAACATGTCAGATGCTATTCTGAGCAAGACTTTGCGATCTTTCGGCTCATTTTTGCCAATCCAAAAGTCCGAAGGAGTATCCAAAGTTCTGAAGGTTGAGTTCTGTGACCTTCGCGATGCCCAAAGGTTCATGGCATCACTTGTTAGAGGTCATACACCAATGTCTCCCTCAGCTCCACTTGGTGTGAATCAGAGCGCTACCATCGGCAACACGTGTTTGCCAGTTTATGAAAACCGTAAGGCCGACAAGAACATGGTGAATTTAAAGCGTATTGAGGATGGTATCGACACCCGCAGTACCCTCATGATTCGCAATATTCCAAACAAGATTACCCAGCAGATGCTCAAAGAGTACGTCGATGAAACTAGTGAAGGAGATTATGATTTTCTGTGTGAGTACACTTGAGCAGTCTCTAAAAACCGAATTGCTAACTCAGACCTGAGAATTGATTTTGCAAACAAATGCAAGTAAGTATAAGCCAGTGTCGCACAGACCAGCACTAACATCAGCGTGGGCTATGCCTTTATCAACTTTATTGAGCCAGGAAAAATCGTTAAGTTTGCCAGTGCTCGAGCCGGCACTCGTTGGAACAAGTTCAACTCTGACAAGATTTGCGCGATTTCATATGCCAACATTCAGGGCCGCGAGTGTCTGATTGAAAAGTTTAGGAACTCGAGCGTGATGGATCAGCATCCAGATTACAGACCAAAACTGTACTATTCCGATGGTAAGTGCAAAGGAGAGGAACAGGAGTTCCCTCCTCCTGATAACCACTCGCGTAAAATGAGATCTGCAGATACTCAAGGTGGTATGTACAGAAAAGGTTTGAAGGGGGCGCGCTGGAGCTCGGGCTGGGGGCAGGCATAGAAGGTGAATATCAGGGGTTGAATATGTTGTAAATGAGTGAATGAATTATAGTTTTTACGAATGTGTTGTAACTGTACATGTGGCAGTGAGCTTCTAGTCGTCATCTTCCTGGATAGCGTCGTTTACAATCTTCCTGTACTTTTGTTGTCTGGTGGTCTGGTCCATGAAAACTTCGAATTTCGCATTCAATAACTTTCTTTCGTACGAGTCTTCCTCGTATGGCTCAATTGCCTTGCCTGGGCCGGACAACTTTGACATCACCTGCCAAAGCGACAGATCGTCGTGCGCAGCCATTGCGCCAAGCATGGCACTGCCGAGAACAACAGCAGCATCAATGTACTTGGGGATAATGACCTCCATATTACAGGCAGTTGCCATGATTTTAGTGAGCACCTCATTTCTGCACTGGCCACCTGACAGGTAGATGCGCTGGACATTGTGACCGGCCTTGTTGAGAGACTCAACAATGTGACGAGTCTGTTGGCCAATAAACTCAACAGCAGCCAGGTACTTGAGCGCAAGGGCATCGAGCGAGACATCCATAGACTCACCGACAATGTCACCTCTCATGTCTGGGTTGGCAATTGGCGATCTATTGCCGTAGAGATCACCGTAGAAAAAGTAGTGGCGAGTGAGAGAAAGCACAGAAGGAAGACCTGCCTCGATACGGAGCTGCTCCAGACGTCTGTTGAGCCATACAAACGAGGAAATGTGATCAAGCATGGCAACCTTGATCAGCTCATCATAGGCGGGGTGGGTGGTAAGCACAAAGTGCAGCAACTGTCCAGTAGTGGACTGGCCACCCTCGGCCAGCCAGCGGCCAGGAACAAGCACATCGCGGTAAGGGCCCCACACGCCGGGCACAAAGACTGGGTCCTTGGACATGATGAGATGACAAGTAGAAGTACCCGCAACGGCGGCCAATCTAGTGGTTGCGATATCTGGATCATCGGGGTCATGGGTGAGCTCCGAGTGAACAGCCGATTTGGCAGCGACGGTACCGATCCAGCCGGCGTAGGCATCAATGACGCCAGAACCGACGTAGCAGTTTGTGGTGAGGCCCAGCTCCTTGGCGGCGGTCTCCGAGAGGGTGCCGACGCGCTGACCAGCAGACAAGTAGTGGCCATTTTCATTCTGAACGCCGCCAAGACGTCTAAAGTCGTCTTCGGCGAGCTCCTCGAGTCCAATTGTTGTCAAAAACTCCTTGGACCAGCCTTTGACGGAGCCGTCCACGCCAACAGGGACGTAACCCTGCTTGCAAATGACGGAGCAGAAAGACCGAGTCTCGGCGTCCGTGGCTCTGTGTGTCAGGAAATCAGCAAGATCGTAAAACTTGCATTGCGAGAAGAGTCCTTCTGGCATGTTCTCCTTGAGCCACTTTGCCTTGGGTATCTCCATTTCGAGCGACATTGCGCCGCCGACGTATCGCAGCAGGTTGTTACCAGTGCGGTTGATCTTCTTGGTCTGCTTGCCAGCACGATGGTCCATCCAGAGGAGAATGTTTTGCTCTGAGATTGAAAAATCCGGACCGACCGAGACTGGGGAGTCGTCATGTTCGTTGAGGACGACCAGCGAGCAGGTAGCGTCAAAGCCAATGCCGAGAACCTTGGCGGGGTCGACCTCGGTTTCCTCAAGCACGCGGTGAACACACCAGCAAATGTTATCCCAGATCTCAGTGGATGACTGGTTGAAATAGCCTGGAATGGGCTCCCACTTAGTGATATCCTTGGCGGCAGTACCGAGAATGGTTCCTGTGCCATCAATTACACAGGCGCGAGCAGAGCCGGTGCCGACGTCGACACCAACGTAGTATCCTTCGAGTTTAGACATTGTTGTTGTGAAGAAAGAAAAATAGCAAGCTTAGCGATGCAGCAGACTTTATATGATGGGGGTGGGGTTGGACGTAAACGGTTGCTTTTTTTCCAGGGCCTGGGTGGACCCCATCATAAAAATGCATTACCCTTACCCTGGCGCGCAATTTGTCTCTCTTGTGTAGGGTCCAGCTGGGCATATTGCGATGCAGCTTTTGGGCAAGAGGAAGGCCTTGTCGCTGAAGGAACTTTGTAGGTGCTTCGGTAGTAGGCATCTTGTTGCTTTCCGACGCTTTTCAGCTTTGAAACCCGGCTGCTGCGCTAGTCTCCCCACCTAATTTGTTCCGTCGTGGCTCCCGGGCGATTACTGATTCTAGAAGCGCATCCAATAATTCCGCTCGCACGCACAAGTTTTGTTTATGGTTCCTGGCGATTAGCGAGAGTAAGCGAGAAGGAACGAAAAGAATTGAAAAGAGTCCTTTTCAAGAATTTAGAAAGGTTCATGCTCTGTTGTTGCACCTTTCCTTCGCGTCCTTTGGTTGCTGCGCCAAGCAGTACTGCCTATGTGCAAACGAGATTATCCGTGCGGAGAAATTGTGGAGAAAAGCGTGGCATATCTCTAAGAATAGACTGTGAGAGTGGTCTAAAAAGACAAGGTCTCAGGCTCTCATCTCTTATTTCGGCAGTGCGGCAGCGGGGGGCCCATTGCTGAATTAAGGTATCGGAAGAAAGGCTGAATTTGTGCATAATTCGGGACGAATATTGGCGGGGTGACTCGCATTATCTAAACACCCCACTTGGGGAAAATTTGAAGAAAGACAGGGGAGCGAATTGTTGGGTTTTTCAATTGCACAGTAGGTCACTTTCACTTTCATTTTTCATTCTCTGAATCTTTTGATTTTGGAGCTTTCTGTTACTCCCTGTGCAACTTAAATGACCAGCCGACGTTGGGTTCTGGTCAAAGTCTTGTCGGGAGCCAGTTGATCGGTAGTGGGTGTCCAGAAGAGGGCTCTTTGCGATAGTCGTAACCTGATATTTCATCACATAATTCTCCAAACGCCAAAAGAAGCACTTATAGAGTCTACCCGGAGAATGAACCTCTCGCTCTTGGACCCTTTTGCATTAGCCCAAGAGCATCCAGACTCTCTAGTAGACACAATCAAATGGGGCCAGTCTAGTTGCTTGAGATTCTCCCCTTCAGGTGACTATTTAGCATCCGGCCTCATAGACGGAAAGGTCGTTGTGATTGATTGCGACACGAGAAATGTAATCAGAGTGCTTGTCAGACATTCAAGACTAGTGCAGTCCCTGAGCTGGTCTGGTGATGGCAGATACCTGCTGTCATCTTCTCTGGACTATCTTTGCATCTTGTGGGATCTGAAAGACGGATCCATCAAAAAACTAATAAATTTCGACGCTCCAGTTTGGACAGCAATGTTGCATCCTCGCGACCCCGAGAGATTCGTTGTGTCCTTGTATGAGAGCACCGCGAAATCTGTCAAGCATGGCGTTATTGAACCCATTGAGTACGATTCTGCGGTGTCCATGAAGACTATTATTATTTGTTACGATCGAGCAGGCGACTATATCATTACTGGCACGTCCAATGGAATGATCCATGTGCTGGATCCAACAACTCTCAAGACGATGAATTCAGTCAAACTATCGAGCTCAGGGATCACGTCAATCAGATTCGGAAAGGACGTGGTCGTTGTCAACTCCGCGGATAGAGCGGTGCGCTTGTTATCGTATCCGGGCTTTGAAGTTTTACAGTCATACAAAGATGTCGTAAACAAGCGGCCGTGGAACATGGCAATTCCCACACCGAGCGGGGATTACGTGCTGGCAACACAGGGCCAGAGCCATGACATGTACATGTGGGAGAGAATCATGGGACAGCTTGTCAAAATATATCCAGGCCCAAAAGATGAACTAGGAGACATTGACTTTCACCCTCACAAGCCGGTAATTGTGGCTAACGGTCTGGACACCGGGCTCATTTACTGGTGGGGACTGGAACTAAAACAGCAGTGGAGTGCACTCGCACCGGATTATGAAGAGCTAGATGAGAGCATTGCATATGTTGAACGAGAAGATGACTACGATATGGACACAATGGAGAGGATGCTGCAGAAATCACTACCCGAGGAGCTGGAAGAGGTTGACATCTACACGTATGAGGAGGATCGCAGCAAGCTATCTAAACAGTTTGTGATGCCACTAATGATGGATCTAGACATTGAGCCGCCAAAAAGTCCCAAGAAGGAGAGATGATCTGGAGCCATTACCTGGCTGCAGACTTGGAAGTATGATGAGCGAACTTTCGAAAGAATGGTAAGAAACGAAGCATGACAAATTAATGAAATCGAAAGGAATCCTATTCAAATTGATCTACCTGGGACACTCTACCTGGGACACTCTACCTGGGACACTCTGCCTGAGATCTCTGCTACTCTCTAGCTTTACCATTCCTGTTTAGGGACATATCCGGCGCCTGACGCGGCCACCTGTTTCTGAATATAAACAGCCTCCGAGTATAAGGAGGTTTTTGCAGTGCCAGGGTGCACAACAAAACAACAGATTCTCCAACGAAATCGCCAACCAATTTGCTTGGCGTTGTATATTATATAATCAATTCTATTTCAGCGTCAATATAAATACTCCTATTCCCCCGTTTCCCCCTTTTCACACCACCCTGTCCCAAGTTTACGCTCAAATGACCCCATAAGGTCGCGCCCCCAAAACAACCCAACTTAAGGCCCCCCTTTGCGCGAAAACGTAAATTTCCAAACATTTATCTAAAGTAATAAAGACTTCAAAGACCAGTCATTAAAGAATGTCTTTAAGCGACGATCTCAAGGCCATCCATGAGCGGATGCAGCAGACGGAGGCTTTGAGTAATGCGCTGGATCCTTCTGGTTTACACAAACGATCGTCCGAGGACTTGATGCTGCCGCCGTCGTCCTCGTCAAAACAGATTTCAGACAAGGTGGCCAGTTTGCAGCAGGGTGCCGAGGAAATTGCCTCGTTTTCAGAGCACGTTTCGGCCGAGCCTGTCAAGGGTTCGCTCTCACCCACAAAGAACCCTTCTCGAAGAGTCTCCAGAATACCCCAGAGTCCTCCTCCGTTTCGGGGCTCTGCCGCTAAGGACATTGGCTTTGTCACAGATGTTGGCGAGGGCCTACTGGCAGAGTGTAGACGGCTACAAGCTGCCGTTGTTAGCCGTGACGAAAGGCTCAAGCAGCGTGAAGATGATCTCGATGGTTTGAGAAACCGATTGGCTGCGCAAGAGGCTCAAATCATGTCACTGAAGAGCGCCGAAGAGGCCGCTCGTGATGTAAATTGGAATTTGGAGGTGCAGATCCAGGATCTCAAGAGCGAGATTGACAAAAAGTCGGAGTTGGCGTCGAAAGTCCGTTCAGAGGCTGGCAAGCTGAAATCCGACAGATCTGACCAGTTTGATCAGATTGAAGAACTCAAACTGAGGGAGGCCTCTCTCAAGCGTGAAATCTCGTCTTTGAAGTCTCGTTTTGAGCTGGAATCTTCGCACATTCTCAAGGAGAAGGACGAGCTCCAAGTCGAATCTGAACAATTGCACAAGAAGGTTGCTGATCTCGAGTCTCAGATCACTACCGAGCGTAAAGTGTCTGGTTCTCAGGTGGCTGCAGCTCGCCGTCGTTCTGCCATCATGGATGACGCGCAAGATGATTCTGATGAGTACAATACTCCAACCAATTCTCCTCCGCTTTCTCCAATCAAAGCCACACCTGCCGACAATAGAGCTTTGGACAGTGAGTCTCTGCGTGCTTCTCTCCAGCATGCTTCACGTACTATCAGCAGTCTGAGGGTCACCATCAAGAAGGAACGTGACGAGAAGTTGGCACTCAAGAGGCTTCTCAGTTCGGCACAGGAAGAGGTTGAAAGAGTTAATCCTCATCCTTCGTTGCGCGCCCAGCACAGTGCAGCTTCCTTTAAGAAGAGAGCAGTCATGTTGAAGGGCAAGGGTAAAGAACGTGTAACTGGTTCCCGTGGTAATGAGTGGGAAGACCTTACCCAGGAGCAGGAAGATTTTAGAGCTGCTGTAGATGCAGGTGGTCCAATGCCAATTCCAATTCTATCTCACCCAAGAAATCCAATCCCTGCTGCATCTTCTGAATCTGACAACTTCCAATCAGCTTATGAAACCGCTCCTGATGATACTGAGAGTGAATTTTACAGCGTTGACTCAACATTTCACTCTGGCGAAGATGTTGACACGGAGACTGAGGAGCAGAGTGTAGATCGTACCTTTGGCCCCGACAGTTCATCCTCGTCTGATGAAGATGCTAATTCTTCCATGAGACGCTCCTTTAGATACCGTCGCTCTCATCCTGCGTTGAGAGATTTTACTCCACAAAAGTCTAGCTCGGGCTCTGATTCACCTGCAGCAACTCTTAAGAGCACTGGTATGGCAAGAGATTCTCTTGCAAACGAGTTCATGTCTCTGGATGAGCTAAAAGAACATGCCAGCAAACATGGTATGGTTCTCACTCCTTTGAATGAGCCTCTCTCTAAGGATTCTGTTATTGCAGGTGCAACGGCTCTGGGATTTGCCCTGGTGCCAGCCCACTTTGATACCCCAGAGTATACGCAGGAACAAGCTCACAAGCACGGCCTGGTCGCCATTCCAGAGGCCGAACACCAGTCACTCAAGTCTCCAACCCAGGAGTCTCTCCAGTCGCATGCCAAGTCTCTTGGTTTGGCACTTGCACCGGCCAATTACGCCTCGTCAGATTTTCTCCATGCATCTGCACAGAGGCAAGGGCTTGTTGCAATTCCAGAATCAGAGCTGAAGTCTCTCAGGTCCCCAAACCAGAGCTCTCTACTGTCGCATGCTGCTGCGCTAGGCCTTGCTCTTGCACCAGCGAATTTCAGTTCTCCTGATTTCCTCCACGAATCTGCACAGAAGCATGGTCTGGTAGCAGTGCCAGAAGCTGAGCTGAGGTCTCTCCAGGCTCCAACCGAGGAGTCTCTCCAATCGCATGCTGCTTCTCTAGGATATGCCCTTGCGCCTTCTAATTTTGATTCTCCAGAATATGTTCGGGACGCTGCACAGAAGCATGGACTTGTTGCAGTCCCAGAAACCGAACTCCATTCACTGAAGTCTCCAACTCAAGATTCTCTCCAGTCTCATGCTGCATCCTTGGGATTGGCCCTTGCGCCTTCTCATTTCGATTCCGCTGATTATGTTCATGAATCGGCTCAGAAGCATGGTCTCATTGCATTACCACAAGCTGAGGTTGAGCAGCTGCGTTCGCCTGACCTGGAGTCGCTAGCTACCCATGCAGCAACTCATGGCTTCGCCCTCGCTCCTGCAAACTACAAGAGCGTTGATCATCTTCACCAGTCGGCTCGTGAACATGGTCATGTTGCTCTGCCTGCTGAGGAGTTGGAAGATCTAAAGTCACCATCAGCAGAGTCTGTTTCTCTTCTCGCGGCCAATCACAATCTCAAGACTTTGACTGCTGAAGAGTATTCCCAATTAACCAAAGAGTTTACTGTCGATGATCTTCACGAGAAGGCAAACGAGCTCAACATGTCTGTGATCACTCCAGAACAGCTTGAAAGACTCCAGAGTCCCTCGGTGTCAGAAGTGAAGGCTCATGCTGCAAATCACGAGCATATTCTTGTTCCGCAGGCAGAGTACTCCGGTCTGACAAGGGAGCGCACAATTGATGATGCTCACGATATTGCCAAGCAGCTTGATCATGTTGTTGTTCCAAGCGCTACTTATTCTGAACTCACTAGACCACATACTGCTTCTGACGTTCAGGCTAATGCAACAAAGTTGGGTATGGTTGCGCTGCCTTTGGCTGAGTATACTGAGAAGACTAGAGAGCTCACGGAAGAAGAGCTCAAGCACAAGGCAACTAGCCGTGGCCTCGTTGCAATTCCATCAAAAGAGTATTTTGATCTGATGAGACTCACCAACTCACCTTCCGCTGATGAAGTAAGAATCAAAGCACAGAAGTTGGGCTTTGAGATGCTACCAATCGAAGAACTGCGGGCTCTGCAGAACCCAACTGAGGCCACATTGGTAGAGAAGGCAGGAGTCTTTGGTCTCTCATTGGTGCCTACCGATGTGCTTTCTGAATTGCAGCGAGCTTCTGCGCATCCGACCGAAGCAGAAATTCATGCCCATGCCAAGTCTAAGGGCCTCGTGGCAGTTCCTGAGTCCAAGTTTGCTGAAGTGTCGCAATTGGCAGATCAGCCCTCTAAGGAGCATATTACGTCGAAGGCAGAGGCTCTTGGTTTCTCTTTGCTGCCAGTAGCTGATTATGAACGCTTCCTCCAGCCTACGCACGAGGATCTTACCAATCATGCTAAAAACCGTGGCCTGACTGTTGTTGAACAGGATCATTACGACAATCTTTCTAAGCTCGCTCATTCTCCTGATTCAAACCATATTTCAGAGAAGGCTGCTGCTGTTGGGTTGGTTACACTGGATGAGGCTGCTCACAAAGATCTCGTTAGAAAGGCTACCAAGCCTACTAGGAAGGAGCTGGAAGAGCATAGTTCTGGCCAAGATCTTGTTGTTATCAGTAGGCACACTCACGATGAGCTCACCAGATCGCTAACTACTGAGGAGCTCGAGGAACGTGCAGCTTTGTATAATAGGACTTTGGTGGATAAGGATGAACTTGAGCGATTACACCAGCATGTCGCGAAACCATCTGATACTTTCCTATCGGAGAAAGCGGCTTTGTATGGTTCTGCAATTGTTCCACTTGCTGAGGTCGCTGCCTACAATAATCCTACTGACGAGACTCTTTCCAAGCATGCTGCTGACCGTGGGTTGTCTCTTGTTGATTCAGAAAAACTAAGATCCCTTGAAGCACCGTCTATAGAAGACGTTCAGAAGAGCGCGTCCACTCATCATTTGCTAACTATTTCTGAAGATGATTTGGAAAGGCTGAAGAACCCCACAAAAGAGGAAGTTGTCAAAAAATTGCTTTCAGGCTTTGGTATGGTGTCACTTGCGAAGGATGATGTCGAACGCTTGAAGAAGCCGAGCCAGGAGCAGGTTGAGGCAATGGCAAGGTCATTTGGCCTTGTTGCCATTCCTGCCTCTGAGTATCAAGAAGTGAGCGCCAAGGCGAACAAACCTATCGATAAGTCATTTGTTGAATCTGCCGCTGCTGGATTGGGTCTTTCTGTTCTTGCCACGTCTGCACTCACTGCTCTACAGAGCCCGTCCGTTGACGACTTGCATAGTCATGCCACCTCTCATGACATGACATTTGTCAGTAACAGTGATCTTGCCAAATCAAAAGAGACCATTTCAGAGCTTGAAAAGGAGAGAGCTGCTTTGGAGCAAAAATTTGACGCCTCTAGCAGAGCCCTCGAGACGGTGAGAGAGCAGCACGAGCATCCAAGTCCTGAGTTTGCTTCCAGATTGGCATCTCTTGCTGGTCTGGTGACTTTATCTGATGACGAGCATAAGCAATTGAAAGAGCCATCTCATGAGGTGTTGCTAGAAAAGTTGAAGGCAGAAGGCTATGTCGGAGTTCCTCAAACAGAGTTGTCTGATTTGCAGCGCCGTGCTCAGCGTCCTAGTCGAGAGGAGCTTGCTACTGCAGCGGCTGCTAATGGTCTGGATCTGGTGGACTCTGGTGAATTGAAGGAGTTGAAGCGCTTGACCACTGAGCCAACGTCAGATGAGTTGAAGCAACATGCTGAGAAGCTTAGTTTATCTGTGCTTACTACTCGTGAGTTAGAAGAATTGCAAAGGGAGCCTGACTTGGCTAATCTTGCTAGAGCTAAGGGGGCTGTTGTTCTACCACAATCGGATTTCGATGATTTGTCAAGAAGAGCCTCTGCACCTTCTGAGAATGAGCTCCATGCTCATGCTAAAACCGCGGGCATGGCTGTTATCGGTGCTGGCGTTCTGTCAGCTCTTCAGAAGAAAGTCTCCTCTCCATCTGCTGACTTCGTAAAGGAGCATGCGGCTAATCACGGGCTAGTTGCAATTTCCCAGAAGGAGCTTTCTAGTTATCAGAAACCGTCGTCTAGTGACTTGCAGAGAATGTGTGCTGATTCCGGCCTCACTGTTGTTAATGCCAAGGAACTCACTGATTTGAAGAGGAGGTCATCTGCACCGTCGAGAGACGAATTGGACAAGATCTGTGCTCAACAGGGATTGGCTGTTATTGCCATTGATGGTTTGCAGACTCTTCATCAGCGCGCCGAAGAGCCTTCTCGCGAAGATCTCACTAGAAATGCTGCCAAGCAAGGACTTGCCTTGTTGCCAAAGGGTGAGTTGGAAGAACTCAGGAGAGACCCTACTGCTGATGAGTTTAGAGCCAAGGCTAGTGCTGCTGGCCTGGAGGTTGTGCCATCGACAGACTTTATTGAGCTGAAGAGAAGAGCTGAAGAGCCGTCAAAGGATGAGGTTGTTAAGAATGCTTCGGCCCATGGTATGGTGGCGGTTCCTAAGGATGAGTATGAGACTGTGGAGAAGGATGCTATGGAGCCCACTCAGGATATCGTGTTGAGGCATGCAAGACGACTTGGAATGACTCTAGTCCTCGCTACCGAACTGGAAGAGCTCAACAAGAAGGCATTCCAGCCGTCAAAGAGTGATGTCGAGCTTTCTGCTAAGAAGCACGGTCTTGTAATTCTCGGCAAAGACCAGTACCAAACTCTACTTGATGCCAAGCGCTCCAGTCCTGTGAAGGATCTATCTAGTGTTGCCGCCAAACGTGAACACTTTGAAGATATCATCAAGCAGAGTCAAACGTCCAAGGGGTCAAGAGATGGTGAGAAGGTTGTTGATTCCATCAGATCACTTGGTTATGTTCCAGTTTCGACGGAGGAGTACAAGAAGTTGATTGAAAACCAGACAGCTGCACAGCCCACCAGGTTAGAGGTTGTTCGTGCTGCCAAAGGCTTTGGCCTCATGACGGTGCCTATTGAAGAATACCGCTCATTGAAGAAGAAGGGCCATGATCGTGACTCGCAAAGCATTTCTAGCACTGCTGACTTCAGCGATCTCAGCTTTGCTCCGGAGTCGCCTACGCCAAAGGCAGCTTCAACGCCAACGAAGGAAACGTTCCTTCCAGATCCGAAGCTTGCTGAGCTTGGCCTGACCACAGTTCCCGAAGTTTATTTGGCTTCGTTGAGAAGAATTGTAGAGAATCCTACAGAGAAAGACGTTGAAATGCTTGCGAAGAAGGCAGGTGTGAAGAGTGGCGTAGCTGAATCTGAACCTCTGCAGGACACTGGAAATGTTGCCCGTGCTGTTAGGCAGTCGGTGGAGATGTCTCCTGATGAGCTTAATGTGTTGGCGAATAAGATGGGATGTGTTGTCATCGCCGAAGGAGAGCTTTCAGACATGCGCAACGCTCAAAATGCTTCTGTACAGCACTCTGATGTTGACTCTTACGCGAAAGCTAATGGCCTTGTGTTGGTTCACTCTAAGGACTATGAAGCTCTTTGCCAACCTAAGGAGCTTTCGCATGATGATGTTTTGTCTTATGCAAAGGCAAAGAATATGAAGCTCGTTGATACTGAAGAGAAGGACAAGCCCTTCATTGGAAGAGGTGAGGTGAATGCTTTTGCTGAATCGGCTGGCCTTGCCTTGATTTCGAAAGAGGTGCTGAAGAGTCTCGAAGACAAGGCTACGCAGCCTGAGATCACTAAAGCACATGTTGATGACTACGCCGCAAGGAATGGTCTGTTTATCATTCCTGCTAATGAGCAGCCCAAGGTTGCTGTTAATGACGAGGCCAGACCCAAGGTCATGTCTCCGTCTGACGTTTCTCAATATGCTCGTGATAATAACCTCTTCCTTCTTTCTAGAGATGAATATCACCAACTTCAGAAGCCAACGTTCCAACCACCGTCTGTTGAGGCTCTGGAAAAGCATGCTGCTGACAACAAGCTACGCCTTGTTTCTGAAGACGAATATGCCAAGGCGCGCGAGTTACCTGCTCAAGAAGCTGTGAAGAGAGTCAAGGATCTTGGGTTCAAGGTTATGCCTCTTTCAGAGTTTGAAAAGATTAGCCAGCCTAGTGCTTCTGTCATTACAACGCAGGCTAAGGGGCTTGGCTTAATGGTGCTTTCTGCTGCTGAGTATAGCAATCTTAAGAGTGCTTCAGTTACTCAAGCGAGGGATGCATACTTTGCAGGAACTGATTTCGAAGTCAAGGATGCCAATAGAACTGTTAGCTATGTTGCTGCCAGACAGAATCCTGGCCCAAGCCACGCAGTGGGTGTCAATTCTGAGACGTCTTCTATTGCTAGCTATGCCACACCTAGAAAAGACGTCACTTCGACACCTCAACAAGCACAGCTTCATAATCGCAATGACAGCATCACATCTGGTCTCATCAACAACTCTGCTGGCACCATTTCCACCAATGTGTCGTTCTCTGGCCATAACATTATCCCATTAGTCACGCAGACGGTTATTGGAGAGTATCTCTTCAAGTATGTGCGTCACTTTGGGGTTTCTGGCATCTCTGACAACAGACACGAGCGTTTCTTCTGGGTACACCCCTACTCGTTGACACTCTATTGGTCTGTGGACAATCCTGCTGTCGAGAGCAAGCGAGGCAAGCAGACTAAGTCTGCCCCGATTACTGGCGTTCGTTGGGTAGAAGATAGGAATCCCTTGCCACCAGGGCTGTACCACAAGTCTATCATTGTCAGCACTGGCACTCGCGAAGTAAAGATTACTTGTCCTACGCGCCAGAGGCATAATGTGTGGTACAATTCGTTGCTCTATTTGCTGAAGAGATCTGCGGATGATATTGCTTTCGATGTCGAAGAAGATCCTCATCTGGAGTCTCAGCGAGAGGACACTAAGCTTGCTCGTGAACGTGCCCGTTCATCTTCGCAGGCATCGCAGAGATCTAACAGAGTTGTGAGCATGCGCCGTGGGATGGCGCCGGAGCTCAACAAGCGTTCGAGTACCCGCAGCGGTACTGGATCAAATGGAAGGCTGCCGTCACCTGGCTACCAACGTAATGAATCGGGAAGCGCGATGAGCTTTAGGAGTAATTCTTATCAGTCTTTGCATGAAGGAGGCTTGAGACAAATTGATGAGAGAGTTTAGTTTTGTCTCTGACTTTGGTATTATTTGGCTAATATTTAATATACACTGCATTATGGAAGTTTGATTTTTTACTTTCTACAACTGTGCACTTGTTGCAAACTTTTATGTCGATGAACGTTTGTATTTATGCATCTGTCAGGTGCATCGATGAAGACCTTGCATCAGCGCGCAGAAACAGTTGTCGGGTCTAAATATGGGGAGCAATGGCAGGTTCGGCTAGTCGCATAAGGTTGTTCATTTATTAATCATTAATCACCTATTTATACGTTGCATTAGGTAGAGGTGAGGCGTTTTGGAAATTACCGAAATAGGCAAGTTTAAGAGCTGCCATCGCCGTCCTGACCAGGGTTGGCAGTCTCGTACTTGAGGAAGACCAACAGGTAATGAAGACCAGCAGTAATGACAGAGCCGAGGAAAGGTCCGACCCAATAAATCCAGTGGTAGTTGGGGAATGAAGCCATGGCGACGTTAGGACCGAAAGAACGGGCAGGGTTAAGTCCGGCACCAGAGAAGTAAATGGAGAACATGTGACCAATGAAAAGAGCAATACCAATGGCAAATGGAGCCATAAAGGTAGCCTTGGACTTCTCAACAGCCAAGAAAACAACAGTCATGCAGAGCAAGGCAGTTGCGAACATCTCAATAAAGAGACCACGGGTTCTGGAAGCACCACCGCCAAGGGTGTTGTTGAAGAGGATTGGGCCGGGGGTGAGAGCATTGGCGACAGCGGCGGCGCAGATACCGGCAAGGATCTGAGCGACAAAGTTGACAACGAAACGGACTGGGCCAATGGCACGCACAAGCAAGAGGGTGAGGGAGACGGCAGGATTGAGCTGACCACCGGAAATTCTAAAGAAAACAAAGACCTGGACCATAACGGAAAAGCCAAAGCCTAAAGCGATCATGACAAGCTGTGGTGGGTTAGAGCCGTCCTTTGATAGGTAAGCATCGAGATTGGCAATCTGGGCGATCACAAAGGCAAATAGCAGAAACATAAAGGTGCCCACAAACTCTGCAATGCACGACACAATGTGGTTTCTAAGTCCATCGGGAAGACCAGCGATGCGCTGATTTGCCAGCCCAGGTGGGTTGCTGTTCGTTCGTAGGGTCTTGGCCTCACGGCCCTGCTCAATGACTGGCAGGATGACAGACTGGTTTGTAAGAGACATTAGGGGGAAGAAATGAGGTGAATGGGACAGACAAGAGGGCGTACCCTGGCCGTTATATATCTTGCAAAACTGGGTGGTATTAATTTGGCGAAAGCTAAATTTGGTCTTCCCTCATCGGGCAGCTAAAGGCTGAACCTGACAAAACAGCTGTCTGCATGCATGGCAAACTCAGGCGGCCCGAAAGGGATCGCAGGTCAAGGTAGCATTGGCTCTTCTTGTAGAAAGGCATGATACCTGCAGCCGGGTATTTGCATGGTCTGTAGACAGGGCCAGAGAGTATTCGGGGAACAAGAAAAGCACTTGAAGCTGGACCCCTTTACAGTTTCAATTAGACAACAAACGGGGTTCGGCAAAATGAACGCCTGGAACGGGCACCGGCGACATGTGAACGCGCAGGTGTTGATATTCCCCAAACTGGACGTTCTCAAGGCGGTATTTAGTCTTCGGCAACGGCAGGGGCCATGCTGATGCTGGGCTGTTGTGGAAGCAGACATATGTTTGTTTCTCGGATAGGTCCGATGTTTCAGAACCAACTCTCTCTGTGCCTGCAGAGAAGTTTGTAACGAGCTCTGAAGGATGATCGTCTGAGACTCAGGCAGAGGTGTTTGTAATCGCTGCATCCACCGCACAATTGTTTGGCAACATGTTTTGCCAAACTCCTTTGCAAAACAAATTGCAAACAGTCGTCTCTGTGTCTACAACGGCTTGCTTTTTGTTGATGCCTGTTTGGGTCATTCGTGGTATTGGGTGGCTGTCCGATTCTGGGAATCGTCTGTTGTTGCAGGGCGGGATTGCGAGCTGCGGGTGTCAGACGCAGAAACCGCGGCTCGAGGCGGCCTATGGAGATCTTTTTTTTCTGAGGGAAAATCCCACGTAGGACCTGCGTGGAGAAAAATGACCCACCAATGCCCCACTAGGTCTTGAGGGACTAGTCAGTCACGCTGAGCACGAGCCGGCGGAGGCGTTTGCCAAGTTGCCCTGGCAATGATCTGCTGGTTGGAAGATCCCTGGCAGTCAGCGCCACCAGCACAGGCTCAGCGGCTCGCTCGCCAGTCTGTTTGTGTGCCAAAACGGTAGGCATCCACTAAGTGTTGTCCCAAGACAACTACGGGAGGCTGGCGCAGACCACGCCTGGAGTCCATTTGGTGCAACTTCTGACGTGCCGCCGCATGCTGCAAAAACTTAGCTTTTTGTACCTTAAGACACGGTGGAGATCTTGGTAAACAAACACTAATGCTGGGCGTGGATTCTTGGCAGGCAACAAAAGGTGGGCCTGAGTGCGGCTGGACAGGCGCTGGACCCGTTGGCGCTGCTGAGCAGGTGCTCGTTTATAGTTCCTTGTTGTTCTTGTGCTGTGATGGTGCGGCATACGACGCTGTGACCTGCATAGAACAAGTGGACTTTTTTTTTTTAACGGGGTTGCTTTCGTGGGCAAGATCTTCTAGCGCACGCAGGTCTCAGACAACAAACATGAACCCCTGTCGGAGATCCCCTTCATCTCTTGCCGGCGCTTTTCGAGCCGTCTCTCGGCAACCCTATTTCGGCAAGCCAGGGGACTCCGATTCTGTCGTTGTCGTGCGGAGCAGATAATTGACCAAACTCCGGAAAGGCGACAATGCTCGTTAGAAAATTGTGGCCATTTAAGCCACGCCGGAAAATTTCGCCAGAAATCCGAAGGGTTCAGGGATCCAAGCATCTTGGAACAGTCCAGATGTGTCCAGATGGGATTAATCAAGAGCCACAGAAAATTGCGGTGGACCCTTAATGTGTCACCAGCAGCAGGCTTGCGCGGAACAGCTCCAGCCGTTTGACTCAGGAATACAGGAGCCCAGAGCCCAGGAGTAAGCTCAGCATCTGTGGGGTCGCAAGGTTTCAGCTAGGCAGGCGGTGACGGAGATTCCATACGCCTTGTGAGAGAGCTTCTGGGAGTGTGATATTTCTAAATGCGAAAGAACAATGTCATTGCTCCTACCGCCTCCTCTGCACATGGAAAGAAGACCTTGCAGCATCGACCCGAGAAGGCCCTTGTGCACCAAAACTTTTTTTTCAACCACCTGCTAAGCCCCCAGACAATGATGCCAAGTGGCTTTCTCCGTCGCAACTAAACTGCAAAGTTTAATTATTTAACATTTTGCGTTTCACATGCCCAGCGCATTACAGACTTGAGCCAACCCAAAAATGTCCAGAATGGACCTTGTATTTGATGAATCCAAAATTGGGTGGCCCTATGGGTGCCTGGCGTGTGCATGAGGGCTCTCAACGGGCGTCAGGACTAGACAAGAGTGAGGATCGCCTATCGGATCCTTGAATTACCCTTAATATGAGCGTGATTTCATTGAGACCTTCAACTCTGCTCTTTGCAAGCCTTGTGAAAAATGTTAGGTCGCCAGCTATGGCTAGCGCCGCAGTGCCCAAAAGACCCAACTAGGCCTTGTCGGCGACTGCCAGGCTCGCCCAGGTCGGCCCTGCCCAGTGCTGAATGCCCACTAACGGATGAGGCAAATAAGCACCCCTTGTGGACACCCCCGAGCGGACGACTCGCCGACCCCTCTAATGGATGCCCTCCGGCGGACAACCCAGTATGGCCCACGGCTGGGAAGGCAGCACAAGACGCCCGTTCAAGCGGTCGATCCGAGAGCCATGACGTCGTAAGAAATAGATTTGAGAGCTGAAATGTGAGGTCTTGGCAGTGTTGACAAATACCGAAACAATTGAACCCACGACTCTCGGAACTGCTTCTTTCGCTGACCTGCGACGGAGCTCAAGTTTGTACCCTGGCTGCATACCCCCGAGCGGACGCTATCAGAAGCGGCAGCAGCGGAACGAGCGGAGAGATTTGGGACGCGCCTGAAATCGCACTAGGTGTTTTTGAAACCCTTCACTCTGTTTCTGGTCATTTTATTACATTAGACACTTTGATATTACCCTAGACCATGGCATTATTTCCCTCTGGCGCAGCAATCAAGGCTGCTGATAAGGGCAGAGACTCTCCTGCATACTGGATCTCGTCCGTCGTCGACGACGTCAAGGCTGACCTCAAGCCGAAGAAGGAGATTAAACTCTTCTCTCCTGAATACTATGTGGCTTGTACAATTGGTGGAATTGTAGCCTGTGGCCCTACGCACGCGGCCACCACTCCTCTTGACTTGGTCAAGGTTAGAAGACAGGTTATTCCGGGCATCTACTCCAGTAACTTTCAGGGCTGGAAGCAGATTATCGCGGCTGACGGCATTGGAGGCATTTTCACTGGTTTCGGAGCCACCTTTATCGGCTACTCCTTCCAGGGTGCTGGCAAGTACGGTTTCTACGAGCTCTTCAAGAAGAAGTACTCCGATCTCATTGGCGAGGCCGCAGCGGCGAAGTACCACAATGCTGTCTACTTGACTGCGTCTGCGTCTGCCGAGTTCTTTGCCGACATTATGCTCTGTCCATGGGAGGCTATCAAGGTCAAGACTCAGGCGACTGTTCCCCCGTTTGCCAGCTCTGTGTTTGATGGATACAAGAAAATGGTTGCAGCGGAGGGCTTTGCTTCCCTCTACAAGGGCCTTACTCCGCTCTGGGCTCGCCAGATTCCCTACACTATGATTAAGTTTTCCACTTTTGAGAACTTTGTCTTGATGATCTACGATCGCCTGCCCAGAAAGAAGGAAGAATACTCGCTGCTCGCCCAGACTGGTGTGTCCTTCTTGGCCGGCTACCTGGCCGGTATTTGCGCCGCGGTGGTGTCTCACCCAGCCGACGTGATGGTCTCCAAGATCAACACTGAGAGGCAGGCCTCCGAGAGCATTGGTTCTGCGGTTTCGCGCGTGTACCACAAGATTGGCTTTGTGGGTCTGTGGAACGGACTGGGAGTGAGAATCATCATGGTTGGTACTCTGACTGGTCTGCAGTGGCTCATTTATGATTCCTTCAAGGGAGCCATTGGACTGCCAACATCAGGCGGACACTAGAACAGGCACTGTAGCCAAATAGTTATAGAAAATTGCAATTTTCACAAGTGCATGGAAAGTCTGTTTTATTACGTGTTACAGGTATAGCTACAGCATGGCATTGGACGATTTGACAGAACATGGCAGATCCACAGTGGACACATTTATAGTGGTGCACGCCTATAGCTGAGGTTAGCGCTGAGCACTACGACAGAACCGCAGCTGGCGTCCGAAACTGTGGGACAGCGCTAGGCCGCAACTGGCACGGCAGCCAGGGGCTGGATCTGCGCAGGACATGCCCGCACGGGTACCTCAGGGTTCGGAGCGCTGATGCAAGCAGCTGCTTGTCAGACCCGCCACTGGCCACGCAAAATAAAAAGGTAATTTCAGTCTCCGCCTGGTCACCCGTGTGCTACACTTAAACTCTCAGGCTGCGTCCGTCAAATTTATTTAGCCTGCAGAGTGTATATCCACTTGTGTCACTGATTGAGCCACAGCCCTGGAGCCACTAAGATTGCCAGCACACACCCTGCCCCCCCGTCAGCCCCCGGGGAATACGTGTGTGCCCCCCAAAAAAATCCCTCGAGCAGGAAACGAGCCATCAACGCGTCGCCATTTTACCACCACAATCTGATTTAATCCCTTTTTTTTTGCGACTGCTTCAACCCCGTGTATCAACGACTGCTCCAGAAGCTGTACACAGGATATTTTAAAACCAACAGCTTTCCCGTCTCTCAGTCCATACCCAACTCTCACGCCAAATAGTGTATGGACCTTCTCGCATATATTTATAGCACGGTATGACCAACCACCGCGCTCTCAATGAGCAGCTGGCGCGGAACAACAGCGATATACGGCCTGTTCCTGATCTCGAGATCGACGACGCCTTTCGATACTCTTCTTATGAGCTCGACGACGCCCCGCCGTCTCAAATACCGTCAAGGGCTCCGTCTCGCACAGCACCGAGTTCGCTGGCCAGCTCGCGCGCTCCAACTGAAGTCGGCGTAGAGGCCCCTTCCCAGATCACCAGGCAGCAGTCGCAGACCCCGTCGACGCCTACAAACAACCCGTTTCGCACTTCGCATTCCACAATGCAGACGCAATTCAGCGTCCAGTCGTCGCCGCAGATCAAACAAAGCCCGCAGTCGCACGTGTCCTTTTCTGACTCGCCGTCAACAAGGTTCCACCTGCCTGCCAGACACCAGCAGCGGCATCAGGTGGTTGTCGAGGAACCAGACACGTCGGCCAGCGACAAGCGGCTCAGCTCGGCTGCAAGGCTCTCACCGTTCGTGGACCAGGAGATTCAAAATTTGGAGAACAACATGGATGATGCTGACAGAACTCTGACATCGGCAGACACCGAGGTTATGCGAGCCCGCTCGGTCATGAAGCGAAACAGATGGGGCACTCGCAAGCACAAGGATGGCAGACCCAAAAACCTGCAGCGAAAAGGAACGTTAATGTCGAGAATGCGGCACAGTCACCATGAAGACGCCCAGCCATCGGCTGATGACACCTCAGATGATCCACATCAAAATGAACGTCGAATATTCCACAATCTGCCACTGCCATCTGATATGGTTTCTCCAGACACCAACAGTCCAATTGCATATTACCCCCGAAACAAGGTGCGGACAACAAAGTACACACCGCTATCGTTTGTGCCCAAAAATCTCTTTTTCCAGTTTCAAAATGTTGCCAACATCTTTTTCCTGCTCATTGTCATTCTCGGTGCGTTTCCCATTTTTGGTGTGCTGTCGCCTGGCCTGGCTGCTGTTCCAATCATTGTTATTGTTATAATCACCATGATCAAAGATGCCATTGAAGATTACAGGCGAACTTTGCTGGACATGGAGCTCAATAATACCATCACGCAAATTCTCAAAGGCGTTGACAATGTCAATGTCACAGACGAGAACGTCTCACTTTGGCGAAAGTTCAAGAAAATGTGCACGAGAGGCACAATCAACACGTTCAGATTCTTCAAAGGGCTCAACAAGAAGGACAAGGAGCCGCCAAAGGATACCGGTAATGAACTCGCCAAGGTTCGCACGATAGACTCCATATACACCATGGATAATCTGCGTCATGGCCAAAAGTACCCGCGGTCGTCGCTTGACTCCGCCGCATCTTGGGGGGTGTCACCAACTCCAGAAGACGCAAATACACGTTCTGTCGTCAACCCAGCTCGCGAGGGATCTGGGAAGGCAAAATTCAAGCGAGATTTTTGGAAGAACGTGCGTGTTGGTGACATTGTGAGAATCAATAATAATGACGAGATTCCAGCTGATGTAGTCGTCTTGGCCACTTCCGACCCAGATGGTGCATGTTATGTCGAGACAAAGAATCTGGATGGCGAGACCAACCTCAAGGTCAGACAGGCTCTCAAGTGTGGAGATGGCATTAAGCATGCCAGAGACGTGGACAAGGCAGAGTTCTGGATTGAGAGTGAAAAGCCCCAGCCTAATCTTTATACGTTCTTGGGCGTGGCAAAGTGGTTTGAGAATGGCCCTGGTTCCGAAGTGCTGAGCGAGCCCATTAGTATCAACAATATGCTTCTCAGAGGCTGTTCTCTGCGAAACACTGAGTGGGCCATTGGTGTCACCGTATTCACTGGTGCCGAGACAAAAATTATGCTAAATGCTGGCATCACACCTACCAAACGATCTCGAATGTCCCGTGAGCTCAACGTCTCGGTGTTTTCCAATTTTGGATTATTATTTATCACCTGCTTTTCTTCAGCACTTTACAACGGCATTTACCATGCGAAGGAGTTTTCTTCAGATCGCTATTTCCTCTATGGCATGATTGGAGGCACTCCCCCAGTCTCAGGTATGGTGACGTTTTTTGCCTCACTCATTCTTTATCAGGCAATCATCCCCATCTCTCTTTACATCTCTATCGAGATTGTCAAAACCATTCAAGCATTTTTTATTTATTCGGACTACCAGATGTACTACGAGCCTCTGGATTACCCCTGTACACCAAAATCGTGGAACATTTCTGATGACCTGGGTCAGGTTGAGTACATTTTTAGTGACAAAACCGGAACCCTCACGCAAAATGTTATGGAGTTCAAGAAGTGTACCATTGGGGGTATGACTTATGGTAAGGCATATACAGAAGCTCTGGCAGGTCTACGAAGAAGAGAAGGTATCGATACTGATGAGGAAGGAAAACGTTTACGAGCTGAAATTGCGCAGGACAAAGTCAAGATGCTTGCGGATCTTCGCACAATCAGTGATAATGCTCAGCTTTATGACGATGATGTTACTTTTGTTTCGGCACAGTTTGTCGCCGATATTCAAAAAGAGACAGCGCAGGCCGCTCAGAATAAGCATTTCATGCTGGTGTTGGCACTATGTCACTCTGTTATTTGTGAAGAGAGCAAGAAGGTTCCTGGTAAGATTGAGTTCAAAGCTCAGTCCCCAGATGAGGCTGCTCTGGTAGCTACTGCCAAGGATATGGGATTCACATTCAAGGAACGCACAAAAAAGGGTGTTGTTGTGAATGTGCAAGGTGTCGACCAAGAGTTTACTATTCTTAATACTCTTGAGTTCAATTCAACACGTAAGAGAATGTCTGCTATTGTCAAGTTCAAGGAGGCGGATAGAGAACGATATTTGCTGATTTGCAAGGGCGCAGACTCTGTCATTTACAGTAGGCTGAGACCGGGTGAACAGGTCAAGTTACGTGCTGAGACTGCTCTTCACCTTGAACAGTTTGCAAATGAGGGCTTGAGAACTCTATGTCTTGCCGAACGTGAGATTGAGCCAGAGGTCTATCACCAGTGGGCCAAACAACATCAGGCAGCGTCTGAGGCGCTTACAGACAGAGATGAGAAGATTGAGCAGATGGCCGATCAGATTGAGAGAGACTTGACACTACTGGGCGGTACCGCTATTGAAGATAGATTGCAGGACGGAGTACCCCAGAGTATTGCATTGCTGGGTCAAGCTGGCATAAAACTATGGGTGCTTACTGGTGACAAAGTGGAAACTGCAATTAATATTGGCTTCTCATGCAACTTGTTGGACAACTCAATGGAGATTCTAGTTATGCGTGCAGAGACTATGGAAGAGACTGACCAGCTGCTTATGGAGAACTTGGCGAAGTTTGGTTTCAAGGGTACTATCGAGGAGATTGAGACTGCAAAGAAAGATCATTCCAGCGCCTCCGCTGGATATGCGTTGGTTATCGATGGCGATACTTTGAAGTTGGCTCTAAGCAGCCCTCTCAAGTTCAAGTTTCTTCTTCTTTGCAAGCAATGCCGTTCAGTGTTGTGCTGCAGAGTGAGCCCTGCTCAGAAGGCTGCAGTTGTGAGACTCGTGAAGACGACTCTTGGTGTTATGACTCTATCAATTGGTGATGGTGCAAATGATGTAGCAATGATTCAAGAGGCTGATGTGGGTGTTGGTATTGCTGGTGAGGAGGGCAGACAGGCTGTAATGTCATCGGATTATGCAATTGGCCAGTTCAGGTTCTTGTCCAGATTACTATTGGTTCACGGCCGTTGGTCTTACAAGCGTCTGGCAGAAATGATTCCAAACTTTTTCTACAAGAACGTTGTATTTACTTTTGCCTTATACTGGTATGGTATCTTTTCATCCTTTGACAGTACCTACTTGTTTGAGTATTCTTACGTGACGCTGTTTAACCTTGCATTCACCTCTTTGCCTGTGATTCTTATGGGAATTTTTGACCAAGATATTCCTGACTATATCTCTCTGCAAGTTCCACAACTATATCAGCGAGGCATTCTAAGACTGGAATGGAATCAAATGAAGTTTTGGAGATACATGATTGAAGGACTGGTTCATTCTTTTATTGCATTCTTCTTCCCTTACTGGGCATGGAACACCGTGTTTATTGACCCCAGTGGACAGCCACTCAACCATAGAGAGTGGATGGGTGTGGCAACGTGCGTCATCGCCGTTGGAGCCTGCAATCTTTACATTCTTCTCAACCAGTACAGGTGGGATTGGATCAGTTTGCTTGTCAATATTGTATCCACTTTGTTGATTTTTGCTTGGACAGGTATTTATTCCTCCTTCACCTTTTCAGGAGAGTTTTATTCCGCAGCTGTGGAGTTATTCCAAGCGTACACCTTCTGGGCTGCTGCGTTCGCTGGTATCATTGCTTGCCTTAGTCCTCAGCTGGCCTACAAGTCCTATGCTCAAATGTTTATGCCACAGGACATTGATATTATCAGGGAGCAATGGAAAAATGGAGAGTTTGGTGATGGTCCACCTCCACTAGAGGACGAGGCTGAGTATGTCAAGGATATTAGTTCGTCGTCCTCTGAAGGTCGATCAGATGAGACTAGGACAGACTACAATGAGGAGGCAAGAGTAGGCACCAGCCAAGATATTAGACCTTCCAGCAGGGCTGGCTCTGCGTTAGGAAAGAGGATTTCTTCTGGACTGAGAAAAAGTCAACAGTGGATTTCGAAGCGTCATACTCTGAGTCCGAATGATGGCCCTATCGAAGCGTTTGATGATGATCAGCTTGGCCTCGTTCACAATGATGGGGGCTTTGGCCAACCTCAGATGAGACGGTTTGATAGCTTTGAAACAAGTTCACTTCATGGCGGAACTGCCAACTCTTTGTACTCTTTGGCTGAAGTTCCTAGCCAGCAGTCGATTACTGCTCTTCGCGGCGCAAATCATCCACCAACTGGCTGGCAACGCGGTCAGCCTCCGGAACTTATGAGTGCTGCGCCACTGACAAGTTCCAGATCACGGCCACAGCAGGAGCCAGATGAAGAAGAAGTTGTTAATATTCTTCATCAAGCTCGGCTATCAATGCAGATGGAGCAACCGTTCCCGAGACAAAGCTTGGAACAATATCGCAGTAGCATGGATTATGATGAAATGACGACGGCCGCAGGCCTAATGAGGATCAACTCCAACTTGAGAGATTGATGGAAAAAATGGAGAGAAACATAAAACTATTAGCATTTCTTCAATAAATTATACAAATCAATTGTATTGGACAATACATAAATAAATAAAGACTCACATTAGAGAGGTTGTGGAGCGGTTCTTCTTCCATGAATAGTATTCAGACAATCTTTCTTTGGCATAGTTGAAATAGTCAAAGTCAATTTCGCTGATTGTGGACTGGATTGCTGACCAGATTCCCCAGTAAAAGCCAGGCATTCCCCACCATTCCTGCACCTGCATCACCAAGTTGTCAATGCTCTGTTCTGTGACTTGGGCATCTGCACCTTCGTAGTGAGCAAATGACCCGAGGTAGGCTGCTGCCCACTGGCGAATGACTGGATTTGACATTGAAATCTCCGGTATGAGCTCCTTCTTGCAGTCAAAGCCCTGCCATTCTGCAAAGTGGTTGGCCAAGTCAAATGCTCTGGGAGCCGGCATTGCATATTCGTAATCGATAAAGTTGACGTTCGGCGTGTCATCCGAGTCCTCGGTCCACTCCTCAGGAACAATGATATTTCCCGCCAGCAGATCACAGTGAGCCACAACGACTGGCCCGCCAGTATTGCCAATGTTTGCCTTTATCCACTCGAGTTCTTTTCGGAGTTCCTGTCTAGTGGGAGCCACAATACCCTCGGGCATAATGTCGATCCAGGTGGCCATGAGGTCCCAGATATCTCGACAGTATTGGCGAGCACCAGCACGCTGCATGTAGGCCTCTATGTGTCGGCGATCCAGCTGTGCGTGCCACTGTCCAAGACGGGCAGCGACGGCATGGGACAGGGCAGCTGAGGACAACTCCGTGTACTTGGCTGGACGACCTGGAACAAATCCATAGACAATGCCGTTCGAGAATCGGGCATAAATTGGCGGAGCAAGCGACTGCTGGTGCAGAACCATGTGGGTGGCATACTCTCTCGTTCTATCAATGATGGTGGAGGTTCCCTTCCCATATGCGCGGACTAGAAATACAAACTCACCGTTTTCATCATCGTTGTAATGTCCCTGCAAAAGGACATTTGTGATGCCGCCGGTGAGTTCAGAGACTGTGAGACCGGCAGAGTTCTCAAACACCTTTTTGGCCAAGTCCACGACAGACTGCGGGGCATTCTCGTTCAGTGCTACTTGGTAGTCCAGGGTAAGGGTGCTGGATGAGACCAGAGTATTCTTCAACATGATTTTCGCCGGGACTGAGCGACGGCGGACGTTGCGGCATATTTATATGGCTGGGGGCATCCGAGACACTTTGCATCGTGTGCCGCTTTGAGTGAACGTGACATTTTCACATGAAAGTTGCTGTGTGTGTCCTTGGCGGTAACGGGGGACACGCGACACTTTTGGGGGTCGTGCGAGGAGTGTCGTGCGAGGGAACTGGCAATAATAAAAGTCCGACAACTACTAATCTATTTGCGTAATAATCCACGAGTTTATCAAACTCGCACTTCATGCTCTGTTTCACCAGGAGAATGTGGGGTATTTGACAGCCCACAATGTTCCATGCAAGCCGACGGGTTTGGAAGGATCGAACGAGGGCATTGGCGGTCAGATATAAGCAGCACAAGCAACACTAAATACATCGCCTCGGTTTCACGCTGAGTCACTATTTCTTATAGACTTTACAATTTTACATGGTATAAACTTTCGCCCCCCTGCTTTCTCTATTACAAACCTTCCCATTTTTCTGGTCGGTGTCAGGCGTGTGCATCTGTTGTCAACAGCCATGATGAATCGAGTGAAATCAACAAACGCATTGCCCAGACCAGACCACTATCGCAACCGTTTGGCCAGCGTCTCGTCAATATAAATATTGTCGTCCTGTTCGCTGCTGTCCTTTGCCAGACTTTTGAGCTCTTTGTCGCTGGTACCACGATGGAACCCACAGTTGAAGCAAAACAGCTCTGTCCGGGCACCGGGAAACAGTGGCTTCATCACCCAGATGTAGAACCCCCGCCGGCGGCGAGCTATTACTGATTTTGTGGAGCTGCTATTAGTATTTGAGGTTTGCTATGGCTGCCCACATATCTGTGGTTTGTGGTTAAGCAAGATACTACAACTGCATTACCCTAGCCATCATGGAAAGAGAGCAACACTACGATAAGATAAAATGCTCTACATAATCACTTTAACGCTTCACAGTGACTCAGAGAGGTGGTCACTTGGCGCCAAGGACTATACTTCTAGACTTACCATTTTGGGCAGTTGAACAACTGCTTTCCGTATTTGCCTTTTGGCCGGTTATTGTACTCGGCAACTGAGTTAGAGAGTTCACGATACTACACAAACTGGTACTTACGTTCAACGTTGAACGGCATGTTGCAGTCGTCGTTCTGGTAAACTTTGTCTCCTAAATACACTTTCATCACAGCCCTGCGATGTCCCCTATGCAGCACCTGAACAAAGATCCCTCCATAATTACATTCTATTTAATATACATGCCAGTAATACGTATCAAGATTATAGATGAACAGACAGTAGATCGCTTTGCGAGTACTGCTTGTTGCACTGTGGACACTTTCGTTGACGTGAAATGAGTCGTTCCTGGGCACAGTCGTAGCAAAATACATGTCCACAGCACTTGAGTGCCGTGTTTTTCCAGTTCTTGGTGCAGACGGAGCACATGGCAATGGCTCGCAGTGCCTCCATTTGTGATTCCACTTCAGAAGGGTTAGATGACATGGTCGTGAGCTTCTTATTCTCAACCTGTGTTTTTAGCTTAGCCATCTCCAGCTCCATCGTTCTCTTGTTTTTGGCTTCGATTGCAAGCTCTTGGTCCTTTGTCCTCAAGTCGTTGGAGAGACGCTCCAATGACACCTTGCTTTGTTCCAGGCGATATTCCTTTTCTTGAGCAGCCACTTTAAGTGCATGGAGATCAGTCTCTGCTCTTCTTTTGGTTTCGGCAGCAGCCGTTGCTTGTCTTGTAGCTTCCGAAATCTTGGTAACATTGGCAGCATCCAGCTCCTTCAGTTGCTGAATACTGTCTGTTGCCTTTTGAAATTGCGTCTTGATCTTGGCCAGTTCCGCATTCAGAGCGTCCTTAGATCTCATGGCCTGGAAATACTTTTCATCAGCCTTGCTTTTTTCCAGTTGCAGTCTCTTCATTTTGTTTTCAGCATTGACAATCTCGTCCACACGGCCCTTTGCTTTAGCATAAGCGGACTGGAAAGCCTGCTCCAAGCTGCCAATTTGTGCCTTGAGATTCTTGTTTTGTTTGGTCAGTCTTGTGACTCTGTCACGCAGGTCTTCAATGCTGACAGCAGCAATCTCTGAATCTGTTATTGCATCATTCGCATTATCACCGGATTCAACATCTTGTAGCCGCTTTTTCAGTAATTCGATCTGTTGTTCATTAGTCTCAACTAGACTTTGTGTCTCTGCCAATGCGTTGCAGTGAGCCTTTTCGTGCTTCTTTTTGATATCAAGTTCGCCAAGCACATCATCTCTGGCACTGCGCAGTCTAGCCACATCTGCCTCCGCAGCAGTCAGCTTGGATTCTAGCTCGCTACGTTGCTTCTCAAATTCCTGTGATAGTTTGCTCTTCATTTCAATCTTTTCAAGATTCAAAACATCGCGCGATTTGGTGATACGATCGTTTTCTTCTGTCAGCGACGAAACCTGATTTGACAAGCTGTCGCACTTTGCTTGCAGAGCCTTGTATGCAGCTGACCCAGTCAGATCCGTGTCTGTCAGGTTTTGAAGTCTCAAAGTAAGAACTCTGCAGTGTTCATTCAGATCAGCGATCTGCTTGCTGTGATGCTCAAGTTGCTCTTCACGCTTCAGAGAAACGGCCTTCGCAATCTCCAGCTCATCTTCCAGAGCCTTCTTTTGTTTGATAATCTCAGCAGCAGCCTCCGTATCAACATTCTCTGCTGGCTTGCCGTTCGAATCACCATTTTCATGCTCGCCGTTCTCCACGGCAACAGAAGCATCACCAGAATTGGCGGCCTCTATCCTCCTGGTCGTGGGAGAGTCCCGCCTGTCCAAGGCGCGCTTAGCAGACATGTACTCTCTTGTGGTCTCGGCAAGTGCGGCCTCTGTCCGTTCGCACTGGTCGCGTAGTTTGTCGTTCGCGACTCTGAGATTATGTAATTGTGCTGAGAACTCGCCAACCTCGCCACTGCTGCGTGCAGCCGATCGTGCGAGCAAACTGTCAATCTTTTGTGCACGTTCTTTGAGCAGCTTTTCAAAGTGGCTGCTGTCGTCCGACACTGATGCAATAAGGGTAGGAATCTCTGTGCTTGCCAGTTTCCCAGCATGAGCATCAAGTAGACGATCCCACCATGTTTCTAGTACGCCAAAGCATGTCTGAAGGCTCTCAAAGTCTTTCTCAAGAGCTTCTTTGCGCTGCTCGATAAGGTCGCGCTCGCGTCTATAGCTTAGTAACTGCCTGCAGATAGCTTCCTTTCTGAAATCCTCCAAGACATCAGGAGTGATCTCCTTGATCGGTGTCTCTACCTCGCCGTTGACGAGCTTCTTCACGCCTTGCCGTTCTTCAAAAGGCAAGCTCCGTTTTCTTTCCATGAAGCGTTTGTGGTTGACCAAGTAACTGCAAAATATGAAAAGCTGGGACAGTTGGGAAAATCGTATGTGCAACGAGGGATGCCCTGGTGTGGACACCCAGGTACGGATAGCACTCTTAGAAAGCCGGAATTAACTGGCACTCTAGAAATCCCAGCGTTTGTTGCCATTGAATAATTCATGCCGATCTGGAGATAAATAGAGTGATGAAGTGTTATTACTGCATTGTCTCTCAGTTCTCAGCCCACCTCAGTAGGCATTGGCGTTACACAAAGTAGTCCTAGTAACTTCCATCAAGAGTCCTCAAAGAGTAATACGGCACCCGCCATGGAAAGGATATCAGTCACCAGAGTTCATCTTGTTGGCAGATACGTGGTTGCTGGTAGCTGATCTGACCTTGCTTTGTTGTATTGAGGTTGATGGTCAGCCTGTGGTTGGATCCCTGGGCTCCTTATCGCTGTTTACGCAGGCAAAGCTAAAATCAGTTGAATAGTCAGCAGACTACAAAACGCCAAAATGCCGTGGGGAGTGGAACATTCAAGTCGTGATATCTACAGTTGCCCCGGCGAAGTGTCATTTTCCTTAAAGTTGCCCGCCCGCATGTCAGCTTTGTGCTTGGACGTACTTCAGGGCGACAGCTGAACGGAGATTAAGTGGTAACAATGCGACGAGTTATTAATTAATGGCATTTATGTCGCTGAAAGTTTGTTCAAAAAAAACAATAAATCACTGATGCTAGCCGCGCCAGGTTCCCCTGAGTACTTTGACACTTTGATGTGGCCTGGAACTCAATTGATGGCGATCACTAGAGGCACAATAAAATTTTTCTATCGATCGTACCCCCGGATTCTGAAATGCCTTTCTGAGACTATTTCAGTAGTAGGATGGCCGGACTCCACGGACTAGCCCCCGGCGCCAGGGCACTATCTATCGATCCACAGAAAGCGAGTAGAAAGTCCGTCGCAGATTGGTAATGAATTGGTAATGAATTGAGCCAATTAATTGTAAAAAGAACTTCACGATTGGTTATCCGTTCTTCTTATTGTGCTTGCTAACGTTATGCAGATCTCACCATCAGGCTTGCATCGGAGCTCTCCCACTGATCATGCAGCTGCCCGTCCTCAGCGTTGTCGTGATTAGATGACTAACTCCACCATTAATTCCGGAGCTACTAGGAAGAGCCAGGAACATTGCAAACTCGTGCACATGAAAATGGACTTCTCACCTCGAGTAGGCATGTACCAGAGAGAAAAATTTCATTGGATGGCGCAATCTCAATCTCCTCATACCTTCCATCTATACCATCCATATCGGCCGCCTCCACACGCCCCACTATTGCTCTTTTGCTCATCATGGCTTATCTCTACTTGTCAGTGGCTGCCCTCGGCCAGCATATTCCAGAGAGAGTCTTCCAGTGACCCGCAGAGAAGGAGTTGTCTCGTAAATTCAGCAAGTGATCGGCACAGGGTCACTGACGCGCTAACAACAAGGTTTGCACATATCTGCCCAACGCACGTTGCAAATCCAAGTAACAGCACTCAAGCAATGAAAGAGTGGAACAAAATATCAAACAAACGACTTTTCAATTGCCAAGCTTTCCATTTACTTACTACAAAAGATGTTCGCGACTGGGTGTCCGCTAGAGGAGTCCTTGTGTTTGGGTGTGCTGCAGATACTCTGCAAGAGAGTTTGCCAAATCCACGGACGCCGCGGCCACGGTCTTTCCTTCTCATTATCAGCCCCTGCCTTAGTGCTAATTCCAAGCTCATTCTGGCTCTTATTGGCTGGCTATTTGTCTCAGGGCCGCGGGTTATCGCGGTGCCTGTATGTGCAGCGGACCTCCGACGTATCTCGCCTGGAGAAGACTATCGCGCGGCTGTGACGAATCGCGCGATTGAGCAGAGAGTGAAAAGAGCCCAATCAATGCGATGAGCCGCTGACGCGATGGAACGGAACAGTATCCAGCAACTAAACAAACTGCGAAAAAATCATACGATTCCCTTTCAATTTGCGTCTTTTCCTTGCCTCTCTTGCCTCCCCTGAAACGTATCCATCTCGTGGGGTAACTCGCCGCGCGCTTATCAGTGCCGTGAGGGCCAGCGATTGGTCACTGATTGTGCCAGCTGTCCCAAAACAGCTGCAATCTACACTATCCGAAATAGGAAGTTTCAGCACCGTTATCAGTCGACGCTCGAAACTCGTGAAATTTTTCGGACGAAAATGTACTAATCATGTTCGGCGTGCTGTCGCCGCTTATATAAAGCCCCTTGTCTCTCAGACTTTCTCAGGCCAATTTCCCTTGCACCTTCCAAAAATGGCAACTGCTGCTCTATCTCAGGGTGTTGGCTATGGCGTCGTCGTCGGCCTTGGACTCGCATTTGCGCTCGGCATGATTCTCATTACAGCCTCTCTCAGACGTTATCAGAGAGAGATCATCACCTCCGAAGAGTTCTCTACTGCTGGCCGTACCGTCAAATCTGGTCTTATTGCTGCTGCCGTGGTCTCGTCGTGGACTTGGGCTGCTACCCTTCTCCAGTCTACTTCTCAAGCATACAAGAATGGTGTTTCAGGTCCTTTCTGGTACGCATCTGGTGCTACTGTCCAGGTCATTCTCTTTGCTACCCTTGCTATTGAACTGAAAAAGAAGGCTCCCGGTGCTCATACCTACCTCGAGGTTATCAAGGCTCGTTATGGCACCTACACACACTTTGTCTACCTCATGTTTGCTCTATTTACCAACATTCTGGTAACTGCAATGCTTCTGACTGGTGGCTCTGCTGTTGTCTCAGACCTTACCGGTATGAACACTGTCGCTGCCTGTTTCCTGCTTCCTCTCGGTGTTATCGTCTATACTTTGTTTGGAGGTATTAAGGCTACCTTTTTGACTGATTACATCCACACTGTCGTTCTGTTGGTGATTATCTTTATCTTTGCCTTCACTACTTACTCTACGTCTGAGGTCCTTGGCTCGCCAGGTGCTGTCTGGGACAGACTTACCGAGCTTGCCAAGACTTCCCCAGTTGAAGGTAATGCTGGTGGTTCTTACCTTACCATGAGATCCTATGCTGGTGGTATTTTCTTTGTCATCAACATTGCGGGTAACTTTGGCACCGTCTTCCTTGACAATGGTTATTGGAATAAGGCCATCGCTGCCTCTCCAGTTGCTGCTTTTCCAGGTTATGTTCTTGGTGGCCTCGCTTGGTTCCCAGTTCCATTTCTCACTGCTACTACTATGGGTCTTGCTGGTCTTGCCCTCCAAGGTAACCCAGTCTGGCCAACTTACCCCAACAACATCTCTGCCGATGATGTCTCAGCTGGTCTGGTTCTTCCTGATGCTGCCGTCGCTCTCCTTGGTAGAGGTGGCGGTGTATGCGCTCTCCTCATTGTCTTTATGGCAGTCACTTCTGCCACATCCGCTGAGCTGATTGCTGTTTCATCCATCACCACTTACGATATCTACAAGACCTATATTAACCCACAAGCATCCGGCAAGCGTCTTATATTTACTGCCCACGCCTCTGTCATCCTCTTTGGTTTGATTATGGCCGGCTTCTCCACTGGTCTCTACTATGCTGGTGTCTCAATGGGTTTCCTCTACCTGTTGATGGGTGTTATTATCTCCGCCGCCGTGCTTCCAGCTGCCCTGACTATTCTCTGGAGTGGTCAGAACTGGTATGCCGCTACTTTCTCGCCTCTTCTTGGTTTCGGTTTTGCACTGATCGGCTGGCTCGTCACTTGCAAGACCATGTATGGCACTATTAACGTTAACACTGCTGGTTCTGACATGCCAATGCTCGCAGGTAATGTGATTGCTCTGTGTTCTCCACTTATTTGGGTCCCACTTCTGACGCTTATTTTTGGCATTGACAAGTTTGACTTTGGCCTGCTCAAGTCCATTAGAAAGATTAAAGATGACGCAAAGCCTACTGTTGACACTGAAGAAGTCGGTGGCAGCTTGAGCGCTCCAGAAGACACTGATATTGAAGAGTACGACGCGGAAGATGCTGCTAAGCTCGAAAAGTACTCCAAGATTTCAAAGATCCTATGTGGTGTCATGGCATTCTGCTTCCTTGTCTTGTGGCCTATGCCCATGTACGGTTCCAGTTACATTTTCAGCAGAAAGTTCTTTACCGGCTGGGTTGTGGTCGGTATAATCTGGCTCTTCTTTTCTCTGTTTGTCGTTGCAATTCTTCCTTTGTGGCAGGGCCGCGAGGCTATCTTCCACACTGTCAGAGGTATCTACTGGGATGTTACAGGACAGTCTTACAAGCTCAGAGCGTGGCAAAGGGGCCACCCTGATCAGCTGCATCATGCTTTCCATGAGACACCAATCATGGGCACTGATCCTACAGAGAAGGACGCTCCTGTGACTGAGGCCAAGGAGAAGGAGGATCTTGAGTAATTGGGTTTCAAATGTTTTTGGTATAAGTTATAATATTAATGAGTTTTATATGGAATAGGTGCTCAGACTGCACGTGTGATTTTCTCGTCCGTAATTTAGACCTGCCTGTTCAGAGCACAACTGTTATGTAGAGTCTCACAGTCTATTATGTGTCCTAAAACTTGAAGAGCAAGGTTTGCCTATAGAAACGGGTCAGGTACGAAAAACATTCATTCTTCCCAATCACTATTGCCATCTTTCTCGTTTAACACCCACTCGCTACCCTGCCACGTCCTGTGACTCCCACAACCAAGTCCCGTTAGCAACACCCAAAGCGCGTCTTGGAAATTTCAACGCCAACAACGTTAACTTCTCACTTTGTGTTTCTACAATGGCGACGCAGTTTGAACAGATTTATTTAAACCAGTCCCGGCAATCGGGACAGCTGCGAATCATCGAGTCTGGTCTAGGATGGAAGGCCAATGAGAAAGCAGGCGGTTCTGCAAATAGTTCAGAACCATTCCTGTTGGAATCCTCAGAAGTTCAAAGCTGCTTGTGGTCTCGTGGCGCCAGAGGCTACCAGGTCAAAGTGCAGACGAGAACTCGAGGCGTTGTGCAACTGGACGGTTTTGACAAATCAGATTTTGACCCAGTAAAGCATGCTTTGCGATCGTATTTCGACGAAACTCTGGAAACCAGAGAACATTCCGTCAGAGGATGGAACTGGGGCAAAACGGACTTTGAAAGGTCTGAGCTTGTTTTTTCAGTCTCGGGAAAACCCGCATTTGAAGTTCCTTACTCTGCAGTGTCCAACTCAAATATGACTAGCAAGACGGAAGTCACTGTCGAGTTCAACACCACAGCTCCTGGTGAGCGTCAGGTTCAGGCCGGAGACGAGATAGTTGAAATGATGTTTTTTGTTCCGGGCGTTGTGGAAAAGGCTGACGATAAGAAGCCAAAGAAGGAAAAGAAAGAAAAGAAGGAAGGTGAAGAGAGCGAGGAAGAAGAGGAAGAAGAAGACGAGAATCTCGATAGTGCAGCAAAGGTGTTTTATGAATCTCTCAAAGATAAGGCTGACATTGGTGCTATCGCCGGTGATGCCATTGCTGCCTTTTCCTCTATTCTGTTCCTTACCCCCAGAGGCAGATACGATATTGACATGTATCCAACGACTATGCGTCTGAGAGGAAAGACATACGACTACAAAATTCCTTACAGATCTGTGAGAAGACTGTTTGTGCTACCGAAACCTGACGACATTCACGTCTTTCTCATTCTACAGATGGATCCTCCTCTTAGACAAGGTCAGACCAGTTATCCATTCTTGGTGACGCAGTTCATGAAGGACGAGGATATGGAGATTGAACTCAATGTCGAGGACGGAGAGTTTGCAGAAAAGTATGAGGGCAAGTTGTTGAAGAAGTACGATGACGTTGCCCATAAGGTCGTATCACAGTGCCTGAAAGGTCTTAGTGGCTGCAGAATCACTGGTCCTTCCGACTTTTACTCGTCAGCCAGCCAAAGCGCTGTGTCCTGTTCGCTGAAGGCTTCAGAGGGTTACTTATACCCTCTGGAGAAGTGCTTCCTGTTCATGCCAAAGCCTACTCTCTACATTCCGTACTCAGAGGTTGACCACATTACATTTTCGAGACTGGGCGGGGGTGCTTCGTCACGTACCTTTGACATGACCATCTCGCTCAAGGGCACTCTTGGCGAGCACCAATTCTCCAATATTGAGAGAGAAGAGCAGAATGGTTTGGAACAATTCTTCAAGGACAAGAAGCTCAAGGTCAGAAACGAAGCACTTGAAGAACAAAAGATGCTGGCCGCTGCTCTTCGCGCCGAAGCTGACAGTGACTCTGATGCCGACATGGGAGGCATTGACCGTGGCAGTGCTGGCGAAGACGAGGAGGAGCCTGATGAGGATTTTGTTGATGAGAGCGAAGACGACGACTCTGACGTTGGCGAGGAGTTTGATGAGGAGTTTGAGAGCGAGGAAGAGGAGGGTTCTGCCGACGAGGAGCCAGCCAAGAAGAAGGCCAAGAATGAGTAGTCGAGGTAACGTCGTGTAATTATGAGAATACAGTAATGAATTAGACTATGAGCTTCGAGATATCAAAGAGACTCGACACAGACAACACGTGCTACAAAATACTACAGACTATATCTACCAAATTGTATTTTCATTTTTCTGCCATGTTCCAAACCAGTTTCTTCCCAGCCTACAATGCTCATGCGTCGCGGTAAATCCGAGGAAACGTGGGGCTGTGTGGAACACGCTTCGTCATCAAGCGCATTTGCCATCGTTCCACACAGCCTGACTCTGACAAACCACAGAAATGCCAGAATACGTGAGCTCCAAGAGCCAGATGAACACCTTGCTGAGCAGGAACTCACTGGTGGTGTGCAAGTTCACAGCCTCGTGGTGCGGTCCCTGCAAGGCCATTCAGCCGACCGTTGACAAACTGGCAAAGGAGTTTCCAAAGGTCAAGGTAATTGAGGTTGACGTTGACAGTGCAAGCGATCTCTCTGCAGCGTACTCCATCAGTGCCATGCCGACGTTTGTGTTCTTTGCTAATGGCCGCGAAGTTGACCGTTTGCAGGGCGCATCACCGCCAGATCTGACTTCGCAGTTTGCGAGTTTGGCTAAGCGAATTACGAATTCGCAAAGACCCGCGCCCACCCGGGGTGCTCCACAGCCACGGGCAGCAGATCAGGAGGACAGAGGGTTTGGGGTCCTTGCGGACGCTCTCAACTCAATTCCCCCGGTCACACGATACTTTGTTTTGATATCTGTTGTCTTTATGCTGGCTGCAAGAGTCCAGCCTTGGCTCACGACAATGGTCTTCAATAGGTGGTACTACACCATCACGACAAGGCAATACTGGAGGCCGTGTAAGTATTTTGTTGAGGGCAATGGCATGGTAATTTTTCTAAATTACAACATACTAACCAAGTTACGGCTCTGCTTATCATCTATTCCGATGATCCCATCCAGTTCCTATTCTCAATCTACAATGGTAAGTAACCTATTGTCTACAGGCCACGAGATTACTGTTTTTGACAGACAAGCATGTCCATACATCTGTGGTTGCCAACCACAGTGCAAAATTTGGTATAAAGGCAGCAAAATAACTAACTCTAGTTTACACTCGTTCCAGATCTCTGGAAGAAGGAAAATTTTTAAAGACCGCCGACTATGTCTTTTACCTGATATTTGTGGGCACGTTCATCATTGTAAGTATTCAAATACCTCTGGGAGAGCTCAAGAGAGCTCATAAAACTCCTGTTTCTGCCCCAATGTGTTTTCTGTACGCTTCTGGGACCTGGTGATGGAGAAGATTAAGCCAGTCGTCGGGGCCATCGCAATTAAAACTGATGTGTTTGGTTTCTTACGGCTGGATCGTGACTCGTCAACTCCTGCTCTAAGCTTCTGCGACGGGCTTCATGATTGGTCTACATTAACCCTTAACAAAACCATAACAAACTAACCCAGCTCGGTAACATATATGTCGATGCTCCCATGTACATGTCGGCCGTGACACAGGCACTGACGTACACTTGGGCCCAAGAGAACATTACATCTACCGCCAACTTTTACTTTTGGACTATATGGGCAGGCTATCTACCAGGCATCATGCTTTTTGTATCCTTTATGTATGGATGGAAATCGTTTGAGTTGGCCATGGTAGGCCAGCTTGCTGGACATTTGTTCTTTTACTTGGACACGCTGTACCCGCTTGCAGGTGGCAAGAAGCTTATCAAAACGCCGGCGTTCCTGTATCGCTTCTTTCGTGAAGAGCCTGTAGGTACTGTTCGTGAAACATATAACGAGCAACCTCCCAAGGATAACTTTAGTGCAACTGCCGTCGCTTCTGGTGCCTTTCACGGTTCTGGACACAGACTCGGTAATTAATCTATAGATAGAGTAGTAGCCTGTGAAGCGTAGCTATATTCTATAAATGCCTAGTCACAGACTAGCGATTCAAGTTAATATTCTATAAATTACAATATCTGCAAAAGCACTGTTGTTACTCTGCAAATTCTGGACGCAGATCTGACCTCCTTGGAACCACCAGAGGGTGTAGTTGAGCGAGATATGTAATTGCCCACATGAGATAGCACATTGCAAGTGTCAGGATGATAGAGGATCTCCAAACGCTGTGTTAGTAAGAACTGGACACTTGCCAAGGGGTTAAATCCAATGTCTTGTGAGACTTGGACACAATATGACCACGAAAAGTGACAGGTCAACTTTGCCAATCCCCACCAAGTGTGTCCGGCACAACAAGTCTTTCAAAGTCAATTCACAACGCTTTAAAATACACTTCCAAAACACACTTCCAAAACACTTTTAAATACTCAAAACTGTAAAGGGTTCAATAGATACTTACGTTGTATTGCCGTCCTTAGGAGCAAACTTCCAGGCACCGACAGAAAGCAGCACAACCACAACGAGAACGCCAATGACAGACCAGCCGCTCATTTTTTTGTAGATTAATTTGCCGTACGGTTTCGAGACTGCGTTTCTTAATGGACGGACGCAACAGTTGAGCGCCAGTTTCGATGGTTTCCCAAGTTACCCTCTTGCGGACAGCCAGGTTTCGGGGGGGTTGTGGTGATGTTTCAGCCGCAGCAACGGCAGTAGGTGCAAGCAGACGAGCTCCATCTGTGGCGTTAATTGCGGTTCTGTTTATTTGGCTGCATCTAGGCGTTTGACTTGGACTTTCCGTGTTTGCGATTTGCATCTGACCTGTCACCTGCAAGGATCCGCTTATAACTCGGTTTGTTGCATGAAGCATCGTTATACGAGACAATTCAAGTACACAACTGTAAAGTTTGCTGATTTGACTATTGTACAATACTCTACTTGCTAACTGCTTGCATCCTTCTCCAGTCTTTTGATTAGAGACCAGTCATGGAACAAGCAGTCGGACCTTGGCTCACAAACGTCCTTGCACCAGAATACTTGGACAAGAGCAGGTCGTATCGTGATGTTCTAGATGCCCTGGGAAAGTTCCCTACGCTTCGAGTTCGAACTGCAGAGTATGTTCATGAAACTGGAATCCCCCAGCTTTTGGTCTGCCTGCATGGAACTCTGCCGACCTCCTACGCGGGATCTACGTATCGTATTCCGGTGGAGATTTGGATTCCTACGGGCTATCCAAGAGCTCCTCCAATGGGCTATGTGCGCCCTACGGCGGTAATGGTTTTGAATCCGTCCAATTACATGGACGCTAATGGCCGCTGTTATCACCCGTCATTTGCTAGTTGGAATCCAGAGTCCACAATCATCTCTTTTATCGATACTCTAGTTCAGGTGTTTAGCTTGCAACCGCCAGTGTTTGCCAGATATGTCCCTCAGCATCAATCCTACAGCACACCTAGATCATCTTCTCCAGCTGCCCGAGCCACCAACTACATCTCTCCTCAGGGGACTGGCAACTCGACACCTACAGTACAAAATGGGGCTCCGCAGAGCCCTCAAAGCCCGCAACAGCCTCCGCTTCCTCCTTCTCCCTTTCAAAACCAGCAGAGACCGCTCGCTGGGCCACCGCTTCCTCCAGTTCCTAATCAGCATTCAACGTGGCAGTCACAACAATACAACCAGCATCCTCCCCCTCCACATTACTCATCGGGAACTCCAACTCCACCGAGATATCCTAGTGAACAGCAAACATTCCCCGTTGATTTAATGTCTATGAATGGTAATGAACGTCAGGGCCCCGCGCCAGCGCTTCCACCCAATCCTGAGCGAATGATCGCTATTCAACAACTTCAAGACGTATACACTGATGTTGTGAGAAATCGACTAGAACCAGAGGCAGCTCAAAATATGTCTTCTATTACCTCTGCCAGTGAAACGTTGGACTGGCTAAAGTCATCGGTTGAAGGCCACAAAACCACTTTACAAAACTTGCAGTCTTATTCTCAGCAAAATCAGGTTATTTTGACTGACAGGATAGCAGCAGCAAAGGCGACAATCATCCAGTGTGAATCTATGGAAGAGCCTGATGTTGATACAGTCGTGAGTGCACCAACTTTGGTTGACAACCAGTTGTACGATCTAGTAGCGGAAGACAAGGCTATTGACGATACTATACACGTGCTTGCGAAAGCACTGGACAACTCACTCATTGATCTTGACCAGCTCATGAAACACTCCAGAACTCTCGCAAGAGAGCAGTTCATGAAGAGGGCGCTAGCTGTCAAGATAGCTGAAGAGACAGGATTATCATCGTAGTTTACCAACTTTTGTAATTCTTTTGACGAATAGCATACGATAGAAATTTCTCATAACTCGCAATCAAATTAATAAAATACATACATGTTCTTCCTCCGCCAGAAAGTTACTCCTTCTTGGCCTTCTTCTTGGACTTCTTTTTGGAATCATCATCGTCATCGTCATCGTCAGCTTTTCTCTTCTTTTCCTTCTCCTCCTTCTTCTCCTTCTTCTCCTTCTTTTCCTTCTTGTCCTTCTTCTCCTTCTTCTCCTTCTTGTCTGTGGATGGAGTCTCGACAGCAACCTCCTCAATCAGTACCTTAGTAGCTGGGGTAGCTGGGGTAGCAGGGATAGAGTCAACCTCCATGGCAGAGGCAGTTGGGTTGACAGCACCCTCCTCGTTGTGATCGACGTACGTAGCCTTCCAGTCGGTAGGAGTGCTCTCGTTGATTTTGCCGTACTTGTCCAACTTGCCGTCAGCCTTGAGCTGCTTCTTCTTCTGGGCAACAGGGCCCAAGCCCCATCTACGTGGGTAGGTGTCCCTTTCCATAATGCATCTCTTGATCTTGGCAACTACACCGTGGTCACAGGTGGAAAGATCCACGGTGGACATCATGGCGTAGCCGAGGGCAATAGCCTCACCCTTGGTGGTGATCAAAACAACCTCGTCGTTGAGCTCGATTCCGTCCTCGTAACGAAGCAAACCTGGAATCATGAGCTTGGCACCGTAGCAGACAGAGTTGACAGCAGAGTCCTTGACAACGATTCTCTTGTATGACAGCAACAGAGACTCAAGAGGTCTAATGCAACGTCTCAGGTAAGACTCGTCTCTGGTATTGTCATACAACCACTGGGCATCCATCAGGTCGTGGAGAGTGACAAGACCATCCTCTTCAGCCATGGCACCAGATCTAACTCTACGCAGCTCCTGCATATGACCACCGACACCCAACAGCATACCAAGGTGGACGCACATGGTTCTCATATAAGTACCGGCCTCACAAGAGGCCCAGAAGACAGCGAGGTTTCTTTCATTGTCAAACTCAAAGAGCTTGGAGTCGTAAATGGTACGCACACGGAGCTGTCTCTTGACGGCCGAAATCAAAGGTGGACGCTGGAAAAGAGCACCAGTCAGGTTCTCGAGGGCTCTGCCCATTTCCTTCTCGTCCTCCAAGGCATCGTGCAAACGCAAAACACAGACGTACTCCTTACCAGCACCCTGCTGGGACTTGACAAGTCTGGTGGCTCTGTCGATACAGACAATCAAACAGCCAGTGACCTTGGGGTCCAAAGTACCAGAGTGACCGGTTTTCTCAACACGGAGGATTCTCTTGATCCAAGCAACAACCTCGTGAGAGGATGGGTTAGATGGCTTGTCCAAATTGATGACACCCGAAGCAATGTACTGCTGGAGGTCTCTCTTGAGAGGCGAGCTGCCAACAGGAATTGGGGTATAGTGCGCGGAGCGCACGAGCAGCTTGTCGAAATTCTTGAGCAGCAGAGGCCATTCAGAGGGATTTGGAGCAGCACCACTAGCGGAGGGCTTGATGGAGAACTCTCCAGCTTCTTGATTCTCAACCGCTGACATGTTTGTGCTGATAGGGCTGGATGGAAAATTTCACTCAAGAAAAAAATCCCAGAAAACCCGATTAAAAATTTAGTCCTTGTCCCAGCTGCGAGTAGTTGGTGTTGTGGGAGGGCCACTAAGGGTCAACAAAAGACGGGGAATGTCCTGTAATGGGCGACTAGTAACGGACAATAAAAGGCTAAGAATGGCCAGTAATGGACATCCAGCAACGGACAATGGAAAGATCACGATGCACAACGGCAAGCACAATTGCACAAAGTGGAATACACAGATTTATTTTCATTCACTATTTACTGTGCACTTTCTTGCACCGATTAGACTACAGTGCCAGATGGACTCGTCAACTAAGTATAAGTTTATTCATGGACCATGCCATTTTCATTAAATATTAGGTCTCTTGGACCTGCGACAATGCGCTGCTTCTAACAGCATCTATACATGCATTAAAAATTGTTGGAGATTGCCTCACGCTGTTGGTCTGTCAACGATGAAGGGAAGTCAACAGAAAACTTGATAATCAAATCACCTCTAGCTCCAGGCGTCTTGGAAATTGGCATTCCCAGTCCTGGGTACTTCATCTCCTTGCCTGGCGCCGTCGGTAGCTTGTTCTCAATCTTAATCTTCTTGCCGTCTATTGTCTCGACAATCTTGCTGAAACCGGCCAGGGCTTCCTTGAGAGACAAGCGTAGTTGCATCTCCAAATTGTTACCGTCACGCTTGAATCGTGAATCTGGCTTTTCCTCAATTACAAAAACAACGTCTTGTGACGATCCGTCAGGTTGAGTATCACCCTCATTGGCAAATCTAATCTTCGTTCCTGCCTTCCAGCCTGGCTTGACAGTAATAGTGAGGATCTTTTCTTCTTGTTCGCCGGTTGGGCCTCTTCTCTTGATCTTCATCTTCTTTGTGCATCCCTTTGCGAGATCCTCGAGGCTAATTGGCAACTTAACAGAGTATGATACGTTCTCTGGTGGAGGAGAGCCTGGTCGGCTGCCCATTCCGGGCATGCCACCCATGCCGCCCATGCCGCCCATACCACCTGGCATGCCGCCAGCAGCTCTACGACGACGGCCACCGCCTAGACCGCCAAGGAAGGAGAAAATGTCATCATCTTCTGGACCCAGTCCTTCGTTCTGTGTGAAGTTGGAAAAGATGTTGAAGGCATCATTCGATGAGAATGACGAACCTCCGCCGCCATTGGTAGAAAAGCGGAATGTCTGAGGACCACCTGCGCCGCCGGAGCCGGAGGAGAAGCCAAATGGCGAACCTCCACTGGGGAATCCACCTGCAAAACCGGCACCTCCAGGGCCACCCTGAGGTCCTCCTGGACCAGGTTCTTGCATTGGCACGCTGCCCTGCCTAGCGGCTTCTAGGCCGTAATGATCGTACAACTCTCTTTTCTCGTCATTGGACAGAATGTCGTAGGCCTCACTGATTTCCTTGAACTTTTCAGTAGATCCTGTTGGTTTATCTGGATGGAACTTGAGCGCCATCTTACGATAGGCCTTTTTGAGGTCATCGGCAGAGGCAGTCGATGAGACACCTAGAATATCATATAGTTTAGACTCCTTGACCATTTCGATAGTTGCTTTCTCCGAGAGTGCAGCACCTTGTCCTTATATAGTAGGTGGGATCTGGGGTGCGGCTCGCCTGTTTCGGAGCTTGCTGGAAGGTGCTCGCATTTTCAGGAACATTCGGTGGCTTAGTCACGGATTAGTAATATCAAGTTATATACGATTGCGAGAGCTAGGAAAGTTAACTTAGCGCTCTGAGCTGCCAATTGACCACTGCCGTGCGGTCTCTGACTATATGAGTTTCTCCATTACGAATCACATGCTGTATGGCATCTCTTTTTGCGGGTGATTTGGATGTGGGCAGACCAATATATACCGCAGGCAGAGAAACCACAGATATGCAGCTGATAGCAACAGCTGTCAATTGACCGCAGAAATCACTCAATAAAGAAGTAAAGCACTCAATTAACTTCATTGCAAACTCCCAATCGACCCCCTCTCAGAGTTCCTTGCAAACTCCCATTATATAGCTCTGGTCAATTTTCGAGCACATTCGGACCTTGACTACGTCCTCCCAATCTCATTTTCAGCTTAGTGATTTCCTCAACGACAAGATGGAGGAGTCAGACATGTCTGTGATCTTGGCGTCCTCAGGGTACGACCAAACCATCAAGTTTTGGGAGGCGCTGTCCGGTATATGTTCTCGCACTATCCAAAACAATGACGGCCAGGTGAACAGAATGGCTATTTCGCCTGACAAACGATACTTGGCGGCGGCGACGGCTCATACGCTTCGTCTCTACGACATTCGTGGAAACAATCCCAATCCCTACATGACCTTTGACGGTCACCAGGGCAATGTCACGGCAGTCGCCTTCCAAGCGGACGGCAAGTGGGTTGTCACGTCCTCTGAGGATGGCACGGTCAAGGTGTGGGATATGCGGTCTTCTACGGTGCAGAGAAATTATAAACACCATGCGCCGGTAAATGATGTTGTGATTCACCCAAACCAGGGCGAACTGGTGTCATGTGACGAGGAAGGAAATGTCAGAGTCTGGGATCTCGGTGAAAACACTTGTACTCACCAGCTGATTCCCGAGGACGATGTTCCTGTCCAGTCCGTCTCGGTGGCTTCTGATGGAACCATGCTGGTTGCCGGCAACAATAACGGAAACTGTTATGTTTGGAAGTTGGTAAACTCCCGAGATGCTACTGCACTGCACCCGGAAACAAAGGTTCGCTCGCATTCAAAGTACATTACCAAGGTGCTGCTGTCTCCGGATGTGAAGCACTTGGCAACCTGCTCGGCCGATCACACCGCCAGAATCTGGTCCGTAGACAACAACTTTTCTTTGGAAACCACTCTCACCGGACACCAGCGCTGGGTCTGGGACTGTGCCTTTTCTGCCGACTCTGCTTACCTGGTGACGGCCTGCTCGGATCACTATGTCAGATTGTGGGAACTGGCTTCTTCACAGATTATCAGGCAGTATAACGGCCACCACAAGGGTGCGTTGGCTGTTGCATTGAACGACATATAAACTTTTTGTACACTACCCAGCTTTCTATTTATTGAACAGGCATATTTTTCACAACCAGATGTTGATGTACATAAACATGGTGACAAGGCCGACGTATGACCCGCCTGTGCGCACTCTTGATGCAGGAAGTCCTAGCAACTTGTAGTAAAAGTCGTCATGTAACCTGTTCAACACCTCTTGGCACTCTGCTTCCGACGTCGGTACTGGTTTCAATCCAATCAGGAGAAACTTCTTTCCAGTTGTTGTCAGAAACTCTAGGCCAGCTCGATGTGAGCACAGCTTGAAAGTAGCCCCACGCAACAACAGAAAGAGGTTCACCAGTAACGGTGCCAGAAAGGGAAGCTGCTCTGTGTAGTAGAGATCCATGCCCATGTCTACAACTGTCCTTAGCTTTTCCAGCACACAGGGATTGAAATAGGTCATGTTTGCTCGTGTGTAGCAAGAAGTCAAGAGAACGACATGGCAGTAAAATGCTTCTAGTATCGATTCACTCATCTCAAATTCCTGGGATAGGTCGCGCATTTTTGAGACAAAAATGTGATGAGAAGTGGGCTCCTCAAGCGCCAGGAGGATGTAATTGATTGCAAGTAATGAGGATCGTGACGAATAAACAACGTTTGCAAACCTGTCCTTGATGTAGCAGCACGGCTGCTCCAGTGGACTTCTTATTCCGCAATTTGAGCACATGATGGTATCAATTGGTGAGTCCGGGGATGTACATAGTCGACAAGTGCAACTGAAAAAGAAGTTCTCCTCCAACATCATTTGTCTCTGCAACCTGCCAACAAACGCCGGACAGTAGGAGATGGTGAGCTCCTCATTGGCGCCGATGTCTCGCAATGCCACAATCTTGACTGTCCCTTCAGAGATGTAGAGGGTGCAGTTTGGCTCGCAAGAGTGGTTGATGAGAGCCACGACGGTGTCGAATGCAACGCCAACGAGCTTCTGGTTTCCAGAAGACCAGAGATAGGAGTTGACTGCAACCTTGAGTTAGTGATTACGTAGTGTACGAGTTGCAAGGGTGTTTACCAGACAGGCCAGTCTTTCTAATAATTCTCTATCTGTATTCCAAGCTAGCGATTTGAGCTTAGGTAGGTGAGCCTGAACTTTGTCTGCATGCGAGGTCAAATTTGCCAGAAGCATTTCAAGTGTAAGGTCTTGGTCGCACTTTGCAAGCAACAGGTTTGTCATTGGGGACAGGCTTTCGCATACTGCGTCGCCTGTCCTTTGCAGAGTTATTCCCCGGCACTGCTCGTCCGAGTGGCAACAGTCTTCGTGAAGAGGGCCGTGACAAGAATGACAGAGCACAGGTTCAGAGACATTGTAACCACAAGCGCTACATATATCAGTATTATGGATATCGGCTACAACTACAAGAGATTCATGGCGGGCGATAATGTCGCCGCCTTGAAAGGCGGTTGAGACCGCGAGCCCGCGGCCAAACTTGGATCTATGGGGAATTATATAGAGCGGGTCGCTAACCTGCAGCGTACTATATCCACTGGGCATTTGTTTGTGGCTGTCTAACTTGGACGGTCTAGGTCCAAGTGGTATAGAGGTGGTATAGACACCAGTCACGTGCAAACATGTGGATTTATGCAATCTGCGCGTGTTAGTAGCGCAGTGGGCAGCGGTTTTGGACAGGGGTGCGAGCCAAGGGATGGAAGGGGGGCTGGGCCGCTTCTTGCCGGGCAGAAGGACAGTCAGAGCGCCAAAGACGCTCTGACTCGAACAATTGCCAAACAAAGACAAGAGTACACCTAAAACGCAACCCTAATCCACTCCTCACTGTAAACACCGGACGGAATGTGGGCCCGCGAAGATCCAAAACGGCCCACCAGCGAAAAAAAAATGCGTCCCTGCATCACGAGATGGGATCAGCCAAGAACTCTTCAAGAGTCAAAAACTGGTAAAATTGACACGTCAATTTACATCATGTTATTCCCGCGCACCGTTTCACATTGTTTCAGAGCTTAACCGCCGGGCCGCACCAGGACGAAACCATCGCGCTGCCTAGTTTGGCAGCAAAGTAAACAGTACAAAACGGGACGAATATAGGCCTAAAAATAGGCGGGCAGTGGGCCTCGAGGAGAAATGCTTAGGAGAGGAAGAATCTTGGGGGTTTCTGAGGGGTCGATAAGAGAGTCATTTGAATAGTCAATATGGACCCCAATAACTGTCTACTTACCTCTCTGTGATATAGCAGTTGACTCGTCATGGGGCATCGTCAGCCCTCCTCCTGCCCCTGCGCCAGACCGCAGACAATAGATGTGCTTCCTATGCGCCCTTTTTTTTCGTGCATCTCGAGGGCCCTATAAATACTTCCGTCCCTGCCCTCCTTTTCCCACCACCCAAAAGCACAAAATGAAGTTTGCCAGCGCCTTTCTCTCTGCTTCACTTTTCGCCACGGCTGCACTGGCTAAGAACGGCTTCATCTCCCCCAAGCCCAATGCCACCATCTACGCCGGCTCCAACATTCTGATCCAATGGAACAACACCGACGGCGGTGACACCATTGACCTGACTCTTCTGCAGGGCACTGCAAACGACCTGACGTCGGTCTTTGCCATCACTCAGGACTTCCAGAACTCTGGTGCCGTCGAGTGGGCCGTGCCATCTACCATCGCGACTGGCAGCAACTACGCCATCAGTATTCACGACACTGCTGACAGCAATGCTGACGAAGACAATTACACTGGCTTCATCACCATTATTAACAACTCGACCATCTCGTCGAGCGCCCCAGCCACCTCCACAACTGCAACCGCACCCATCATCCCACCAGGCGGTGCCTCCTCCAAGGGCTCGCTCAACTCCACCACATCCCACCTGACGTCGGCCGCCTCTGGCACTTCGGCAGTGGCCTCTGGCTCTGGTGCCGGCAAGACCACAACCTTAACCACCAGTGAGTCCGCCGGTACCAGCTCCGCCGCTGCTGCCTCGTCGTCCTCTGCTGGCGCTGCTGGTCACTTGCTGGTCGAGGGAGCCCTTGCGGTTGCCGCCGGTGCGCTGGTCTTTGTCCTGTAAAACGTAATCTAATCTAATAATTCAAGTTATAAATATTTACATTTTCTAGAATCCAGTCTCGTGGAGTTTCCACTTGATGAATTGTTTTGGAGGCTCTGCACTGGTTCTCCGCTATTTAGAATCTCTGAATCGTTACGATCGTAGAATCTTAGAATCTTAGGCTTTTTAGAATCCTAGGCTTTTTAGAATCAGTCTTAGTCCTGAACGGTGAATGCAATCACAATCTTAGAAACCACTAAATGCAATGCCGGTGGTGGTGGTGCCGTTGACTAGTGGATCTTCGCTTTCCTGGCTCAGAAAGCCGCCCATCTCGCCCAAACAACCCATCCACTCCATGATCCAGCTCTGCACGTTCCACCAGGCCTCGAATGTTCTGAGTTGTTGGTCAGAAATGTCCCGCAGCGCAGCTGCCAACACAGAACAGAGACAAAGTAGAAAGACGCGTGAGGGAACAGACAGAAAGCGGCCAGGAAGGACATGGAGGTACTTTATCCATCGCCCCAGATCATGCTCAGACCCATCAGAGTGCAGTAGCATCATTGGCACTTCTTCATTTAGTAGCTCTTGTAGCGTAGCTGCTGCACACGGTGCCTCTCTCGTAGATATGGCGTAGGCATCGACAGCAGTGCGCCAGTCCTCGGCCATGCGTGCAGTGAGTTCACCATTGTTCAGGATTTGCTCAGCGCGATGTCCAGAGTTGCATGCCCTGACGAGTCGTAGGAGAATACTGGAAAAGGCAATCATGGGCTTCAAGCGAACATCTAGTAGTGCTTCAGGGACTTGAGTCTCGACAGCAGACTGTCGCAGTCGTGACGGCATTCGCTCTCCAAGCAGCTTAAACACGGCAATAGTTTGAGGAGAGTTCTTTTGGAAGAGCAGCGGCATCAGCATGCGCACCATTTCCTTGTACATGGCAACCTCGCAGAGGTACACCCATGCCAGGATATTGCCCGATCCAAGCAACTTGCGCACGGGAACCGGCATTGTATCGAGAAACGTGTTTTGCAACTCAAGGACCTTATTTACCGACATGGCCTTGAACTCCGAAATGAGATTCTTGCAGTGGCTTTCGTACTGGGAAAACAACGTTGTGGCAACGCTAGCATCGTACTCTTCTGGCAAATACGACTCAATTGCTGGCAGCGCAAAACTGTCTCCAGATTGCTGGAACTGGGCTGGCACATAAGCCTCCGACGGCTCTTCTGCCTTGACCTTTGAATCGCTGCCAGCAGTGTTGGGGGTCGTACTGCTGCTGGACTGCTCTGGAGTGCCCGCTTGGACTTCCGAATCGACTTCTCCAATCAGCGTGATTCCACAGTAGTGATACTTTGAGTGCCCTCGCGTGCCAAGGCGGCGGGTCATGATATGCGGGTAAATCATCTTGACGAGCTTGCCAAACGAGGCTGGGTTCATGGCACGCAGATTGAACGTGTGACAGGCGTCCAGGTACAAGGTGTAGATTCTGTTTCTGCGGATCTTGGCGTCTGGGCTCAGTTTACAGTTGCGCTTGAGCCAAATCATGCCAAAGAGCTGCCGGGATTTTTCGGAGGACGAGGTGTAGTCTCCATTGCGAGACATTTCTGCGACCTCCTCGATCGGCATCTTTTGAAACAGCTGCACCTGGTCCTTCATGTCGAGCTCCTCCGAGCGCGGCTTGGACTCGGACAGCGGCGTGTGCGCCACCATCGGGTAGTGTAGCGGCGTTGAGGGGTTCGTCTGGAAGTTGCCCTTGTTGTCGAACGAGCTGTCGGTGGAAGTGTCGAGAAGAGGCGTCGTATTATGCGACGAGACGTGCGAGTGGTTGAAGGGGAAGCCCTGTGTTTTAGAGCGCAGCGGGTTCGGCGACTGCGCCGGACGGGCGCCAGGCACAATCTGAACTGGCGAACCCAGTTGATTGCTGAGCTCTTCCTGGTCGCTGAGCTTGCCAGGCACAATGTCGGCGAGCTGGCTGCCGAGCTGGTTGCCGAGCTGGTTGTAGTTGAGCAGCGAGTGAGGCGTTGATCCAGTGCTGACGAGCCGCTGCGGAGTGTTTTGGCCGGGCGTCGTCTGAACCGTCTGGACAGATACAGGAACCTGCACAGGAACCTGTCCAGAAACCTGTCCAGAAACGTCCTGGGCTAGGGCACTGTCTGGCACCTGAACCGGCGGGTGCGCAGAGTGTATGAGTGGAATATGCTGGAGAGGTAAGTGCATCTGTTGTTGAGGATGCGGCGAGAGCATGGCCGGTTGGTCCATGTTGATTTGGTGCATCTGCGAGAGGTTTTGCAGGTGTTGCTCCATCATTTCGTGGGCGTTGACCGCCTGCATCTGTTTTTCAATGTTTTCGCGGTTCATCTGCTGAAGCTGCTGCATGTTTTGCGGGTCGAGACGCATCTGCTGGGGGTCTGGAGGGGCATGTACTTGACTTTGCGGTTCAAGAGGTTGCGTCTGAGGGGCTGTCTGAGGGGCCGCAGTGGCAGTCTGTGGAACAGGACCTTGAGGAACCTGGTGATGGACCTGAGGATGCACTTGATGAGGCACCTGGTGAACTTGATGAGGAACCTGGTGAGGAACCTGGTGAGGAACCTGGGAAACAGGTCCCTGAACCTGGCCCTCGAACTGGACTCCCGGCTTGACAGGCCACACGGTGCCGTGCTCGTCTACGTACTGTTCCATGAGCCCCGGCTGGAGTTGATCCAGCATGTGCTCGTCGTCCATTGGACGGCGGGGGTGTTTGCCCGGCGGGGGCTAGAAAGGGGGTTTAAACTGGGTAGCTGAAGTTGTCGACAGAGCGACCCAGGCGCTCAGCGCAGAAAAGTGACGAGTCGAAAAGCGTCCGTTCTGGTCCTTACGCAGTGAAGAGGCTCCCGGCGGCGGTACTTGAGAATACAGGGTGCGAGGTGACTAGCAGAGAATTTTCTTGCAAACAGGTCGCCACAAAATCAAGAGCAACGACAAGAGGGAAAATTATCAACCCGGCACAGTTACCTGTCTTTTGGTAAAGCTAAAGTTAATTGACCTTTATATAGTTACCCTGTTTGAGATTTTTGTTCACTTCGATGCGATGGGCCCGCACACAACGTTACGCCGACAACCGGCCGACGGAGGCGCTGAGGAAAGAGGAAAGAGGGGCGAAAAACCACACAGAACTGACACTTTGTGCCGGCTCGTTGATCGTTTTCTCTCCAGCTCCTTGTCTGAATGCCCGGCAACACTGCTGCCGAAGCTTCCCGGCTGCTCACGTGAGAGGTGCATGATTCGCAGGCAGACCTGCAGCCTTGACACTGGGCTGCTTCGCCTCGCTGGCCAAGCCAGGGCCGTGTAACAGGTGTACGTGGCGCTATCTGCTCCAGCACGACTCTCGCTACGTATTCGTTTAGTTGTAAAACGTTATAATACCTGTTTAGCCGTCTTTTTCACAGAATCTTCCTTGTTTCATGTCGGCGGGTCGATCATGGCTAGGCGTGCCGCCTCGACGCCTCCACAGAGATATAGAGTGGAACAGAGTAGAGTAGAATGAACTAGAAGAACTACATGATTCGTATCAGAGAGTGTACAACGTGCGCAGCGTTTAGCACGGTGTTCTCGCCGACGTCGTACGCAGGCGCAACCTCCACGACATCGGCACCGACAATGTCGAGTCCTCCGAGCAGACGCAGTAGGTGCAGGAACTCTCTGGACGAGAACCCGCCAGGTTCTGGCGTGCCGGTGCCTGGCGCGTACACCGGATCCAGCACGTCAATGTCGATGGAAAAATAGACTTTGCGGTCTCCGATCCGCTTCTTGATCTTGCGCGCAATGCCGGCAATGCCCATGCTGTCGGCCTCGTAAGCCCACACAACGTCAAACCCGCACTCGGCGTCGTGGTCGAGATCCTGCTTGCCAGTCACAGGCGCTCTGATGCCGACGTGCATGTTGGTATCGCCAATGTAGCCCTTCTCGTGGGCGTAGTGGAGGAAAGTGCCGTGGTTGAGCGAGCCGTAGTCAGAGACGTTTCCTCCAATGGAAGACGGATCCCACGTGTCAATGTGCGAGTCAAAGTGGACAACAGATACAGCACCATGAACTTCAGAGACTGCTCTCAGAGCCGAAAAAGTGATTGTGTGATCGCCGCCAAGCGTGATGATCTTGGGCACGTTGGCAGACTTGTTGAAGATGGCGCGGTGGCTGCGGTACAGTTGGTCCAGCGATATGCGGTTATCAAACGGCGTCATTGGAACATCTCCACACTCTACGATTGTAAAAGCCTCGTTTGCGGCAGTGGCGTCATTGTACACGTCCACCAGCGCGCCCTCTACAATGCGTCTCGAGCCAGCCCGGATCCCGTCCGGACCAAAGCGAGCTCCAGGACGGTATGTAACGCCAGTGTCAAACGGAGCGCCGACAATTGCTATCTCAAATGGTCCTGGAGGAGGTGCAGGGTACTTGTTGCCTATACCCAGGCAATCGACCCATGGCAGGTGGCCAAAGGTGTTGATGCCTGAATACATGGGATTTCCAATCGTCTGCTGGAGATCGTCGGTGTAGTCAGGAGACGGCAGATCGATCCAATTGTCGCTCTTGTGCTTTCTCAACGTCTGTTGTGCATTCGCCTGGACGTTTGCTCCAGAGTACTCGAGCGGACCGAAATGTTCATCCAAGAAGTGAGCAGAAATGCAGCTGGCCAGAGCGGCGAGAAAGAAGAGCATTACAGAGTTTGAAAGAGAGTATCGAGACCCTGTCTATGGATGGTTTATACTAGTATTGCTTATCGGAGAACGCTCTTGCTAGAGTGCCCCCGGGCGGTCATTTCCATATCAGGAATGTTGAGCCGAAGACTGCATTAGCGAATAGTAGCGTAAAGCGAAGCTCTCCGCGGAGGAATTGAATAAAATTACTGGCAGTTCCATGACTAGACTAACTGCCACGGTCTGCAGTATTTGCTCTGTGCTATTTTTGTCCATTTCTACGTCGCTGCGCGTTATAATCCCACATCCGTCACGGAAAATACTACCGAATGGGTCAGCGCCGCCAGGTGACAGAACCTGCCATATTTGGGCACGGAATGCGACTGGCAAGATTTCGCCGTCTCGGCATGTCTCGGCAGTGAGAATGATGAGTATCGGGGTATCAGAGAGTCATATGACTGCCGTCTTGGCAGGTTCTCAAGCTGCTATGAGGTGTTCTGAGGGTGGCCGCTAAGACTGACCTTCGAAGACTTGTACGAAGACTAAGCTAACAGACTAAACAGAATACATAAGCATGACGTAAAACAAATAAACTAGAAAATTCAATCAGGTAGAATATATACTCATTCGCAGTTTTAATGAGCTAAAACCCCACTTCCTCATCTCCAAATCAGGGCGCTCAGCTCGGCGCGTAGGTAAGTCCACCAGCGGTAAGACTCAGTAGACTAAGAGTCAAACGACGAGACAATTAAAAGACAACTTGAAAAACAGCTGAGTGTCGTCAACTGTCACTAACCAACTCCAATACTTACCCTCAAGTGACAGTTTTCTCCAAAACTCCTCTTCTTTCCCACCTTCACATCTCATCGCTCATCCCAGCAGCGTCCCTGCTGCTCAATTTTACCACAACACCCTCGGTATGTCTCCCATTTAATCACCACATCACCTTCCTACCCCACAATTTCACCTCAACGACCTACAAATGAGTCGTGTAGGGCAAATTGACGCTTCTATTCTCGATGCCGAGCTCCAGGTGCTACTCGAAAACAAGATCTTTGATGCTTTCAAGCTCTTCAAGTTTGGCGACAGACTCAAAAGCTTGCACAAGGCTGACGTTGGCCTTCTCATCAAATTGGTCATTTTTAAGCTGACAATCTGGGATAATTCAGCGACTTATGGTGCAAAGTTGCAGAATCTCAAGCTCGTGGATTCGCGAGCCCCCAACGTCCTAAAGTCAATGACCCGGACCCAGAAGCTGCTGTATGGCGTCGCTGTGGTGGGGGGATCCTACGTCTGGGCAAAGTTTGAGGACTTTTTGTCCACGCATCCAGATGCGCCCAGAACGCTATATGATTGGCTATCTACCTCCTGGAGTGTTGCCTCGCTCCTAAACTTTCTTGCATTTTTGTATTCCGGCAAGTACACAACTCTCTTGATGCGCCTTCTTCGGATCCAGCTCGCCCCGGCTACAAAGTCGCTCTCTCGAGAGGTCAACTTTGAGTTCCAAAACAGGCAGATGGTCTGGAACGCCTTCACAGAGTTTCTGCTGTTTATTCTGCCCTTGCTCAACCTGAGAAAGATGACAAAGCGTGCGCTCAGTCTCTTTACTGCAAAGGCCGAGAAGGCCACTACCGGACAGTTGAGTTTCCTACCGCAGCCAACTTGTCCAGTATGCTACGAACAAAACTCCAAATATGACACCATCACGAATCCTTACGTTGCCAACTGTGGACACGTCTACTGCTACGTATGCTTGAAGCTCAAGCTCGAAGAGGCAAGTGCAGCAGGCGACGACGGTTGGTCGTGCCTCAAGTGCTCGGAGACAATCACCACAATGGAGCCATATGTTGACATTGAGCCTACAAGCGTCCCTGACAAACGCAGGAGACAAATCACAGAAGCTGACAAAAAGACTGAAAAGACTGACGAAACTGAAAAGAGTTTTCCTGCCCCGGTTCCAGTCGACTACTACGACGCGGTTTCAGATAGTGATGATGCCATGGTCGAAGATGACGACGGATTCATTGTCGAGGACGATGAGTTTTAGTTATTATTTCATGACGATTTTTTGGGAACACTAAAATGCGATTAAATATTCATTGGACGACAGCTAATCGTCTGCTGTTGCTACTTGCTTTTGGTAAAACTCTACAACTTGCTCTGACGTTGTTGCCTCTGTCACACCCTTGTCATCTCGTACTCTAATAAATCTTGGGAAACGGAGTGAAACACCGCGCTCCAGTTCCTGGCTACCGGCCTTGTAAATAGGAGACAGCGACAGGTCTGCTGTGAGTACTTCCCACACCGTTGTAGGCTCAAACCATACGTCTGGCTGAGACGACGACGCACTGTCGTAAGAAAAGTATGATTTGGGCTTGTCAATTACTGTTTTTGAAAGGGTATTGTAAAACAGTTCAAGGTTTTCCTCTGAAAACCCAGTTCCAATTTTGCAAATAGTTTCGTACTCCTCAGAGTCTGCATTATAGCATCCAAGCAGAAATCCTCCGTAAAAGTTTGTTCTCTTTCCACGTCCGTAGTATGCTCCAAGGACTACCAAGTCAAGTGAGTCTCCGACACCACTCAGATAGTCCTTCTTGAGTTTGAGCCAGTTTCTGGAACGCTTGGAGGGTTCATAACCACTTTCTGCTCCATCAAGTACTTTCACCATGAGACCTTCACAGGCATCTTTAACCGACTGATCCAAGAATGTCTGAATCTCTTCGGTATTTTCCGAGTCCATATGCTGAGCCAGTTGAAATTCTCCTGGAATAAGTGTGAAGTGTTTCATCAGCAGCTCTCGTCTTTCTTCAAGAGACTTGGTAAGGTACGCAGTTCCATCAAAAAGAAGAAGGTCAAACGCAAAGAGACACACACGCACTGTGATCGTCGATTCATCAACATCCTTCCTCTTTCTCGTGGACAAAACCTGGAACGGCAAAATCTTGTTGTTTACTCGATCCCAGGCAACTGCCTCACAGTCAAGAATAAATGAAGGCTTACTGGTTATCTCTGTAGATGCACCATGCTGAATTTTAGGCACAATGGAGACAATATCTGGGTATCTTTGAGACATGTCCTCCATGTTTCGAGAGTAGACCTTGACTGAACCATCACTCATACCATGAACCTGGGCACGTTCGCCGTCATACTTGTACTCACATGTAAACTTTTCACCATGGAAACGATCCAGAATCTCAGAAATAGACTTTGTTGGCTTCGCAAGCATCGGCCTGATGGGGATACCAGCGGCAATCTTGCAGTTTTCAGGCAGTTTCGCAATACCATGTTCAATGACTGCCTTGATGAGAATCTCATAGTTTGGCAACTGAGAAAATGCATCTTTGAGAAGCTCTTCTGCTTGTGCAGTCGACACTGTTCGTTTGTCCAAAGAATCCTCCCATGCTACGAACGCTTGTGACAGAGACACAAGAACCGTCTTTTCTGCCATTCCAATTCTCAGCTTGCCTTCAATTGACCGCACCAAAAACTTTGGCTCGGAGCCTTGACACGAAGACAGCAGTCTCCTAATGATTCCAATCTTTTTTGCCTGGGAGGCCTGACCTGTGGACTTTGCAATCTCCGTCAAGCCATCAAAAACCGTCGCGATTTTCAAGGGTTTTGGTTTGATCATTGTTCTCTGCGACGACTTCGATGTCTGAGCAACTGTACCCAGATCTCCCACCTTTTTGTAATCCTGCTTGATCTGAGCAATTGAAGAGCCTGTCGCCTCTGCCAGGGCCTTCATGATGAGAGACTCGCCAAGGCCAAGTTCCAGGCCCTCGTAATCGGGACCTAAACGGTTAATAAACAAATACGTCACCATTGGCAGATCATTCGGGTTGGTGTTTAGGACTTTCAAAAAGAAGGCAGAAACAATCGCAATTGTCGCCAATCTACCCGATTCCTGTTCGACTTTTTCAAACGTATCGGTCAATTCGCGATATAGAATCTCAGGTGGAGCATTTGGCGCGCCATTAGCTGCTGGAACAGAGGCCAGCGGAGTGTCCGTGATGTTGATTGGACTTTCCTCTTTGGGTGATTTGGTCTCCTCGGCTGTTTCTTCGACTTTGGTCTTTTTAGCCGGCGCCGCACTAGCAGCAGACGCGCTCATCGGGCGCTTAAAGAAGGAGTGAATGGCCTTCTGCTTGGCTTCTGGCATGTTGCAAAAGCTCGTGAATCGACGCGTACAAAAGATGCTATGTAACGTTAATGGAACGTGAATTGGAGTATACTCAAAACTAAGCGAAATCAACTGTCGTCTAAGCTTCAAAAGATGTCTCATAGACTTGTCGCCAATTACCGATTGCTCCTGCTCAATTTGGCCACAACTAAAGTGACAGTTCGCGAAGTATATAGAAACTTAATAAAATGAGAATACACATAACTGTTGTAATACCAGTTTTGATGCTACAGTACAATAAATAAATAAAAAGCTAAACCTCTGGCGTCGTGGTCAGCTGCACTGCTGAGCCACTCGCAGAGGTAACAGAATGGCGCTGCTTGCGATGCCCTTTCTTTGTCATCTTTTCCAGCAAGTTGTCCACATCGAACAGCTCAAACACAAAGCGCCTCATTTGATAGCGAAAGCGATAGCTTGACATTACATCCAGTGCATCCTGGAAGATCTCCACGGTATTGAATTTGGCAGCGTATTTAGCTTTGAGTTTGACCAGGTCCTTGGATGCACTGTTGGCAAGTACTTGGTTGGACAGGTCAGACAATGCTCCGAGGATTCGTCGCCGAACAGGGTCCATACTTATCAATGGAGAGCCAATATCGTCAATGTGAGGTATAGTCTCACTCTTCATGTTGAAAAAGCTTAGAAGGTCCTTTGGTAGAGTGACAAATGCAGTGTCGCCTCGTCCATACACGCTCTCCCATCCATACTCATCAAGCATTTCGCCGCCTTCCACAGTGGATGCAATCAAACCAAGCACAAAGAACGAGGTTCCTCGAAGAGAGCACAATGGAGAAGTAGTTGCAATATGCAAAATGTCAAGAATGATTTGCGACTCTTCAATGAATGCAATTCCATTTGGATTCGATCCAACGTGGCCGACAGCCCACAAACAGCCCTTCAACTTGATAAGCTCTTCTTCCTCCATCGAGGGATCAATTTCTTTGTGGGTTCGGATATAGTCAACAAACGCCTGAAAGTGTCCCTTTTCTCTTAGAAGTCTGCACCCTTCGTCAGTCATGGTCAGCTCTCCGTAAAAGTGCCTTGGCGGTTCGCTCGAGGCAGGGCCACCCATTGAATCATCATCTACAATGCCACCAAGATCTTTTCCCAAATTGATAAGCTCCTGGTAATTGCGATCGTAAGGCATCCCAAGAGCTCCATTGCCGGTCGTGACCTGACTGTAAACATCATACTGAACAGTAGAGCTTGTTGCCAGGGTCCATGAGCTGAAGGACTGTTCCAAAAACTCCTCAATTTGTGACACATACTGATCATTTTGTCCGTGAAACCAGTTATCCATCTCTCTATAAACGTAATCCAGTCCTTTCAAATAGTTGAATCCTTCGGATGTACGTAGAAATCTCAGTAGTAAAGGTGTTCCAATGTCACCAAGATGGCCAAACGAAGGTCGCATCTGGACAAAATGTTGCAGGTTTTCAGGACTCACGCAAAACTCGTCCAATATTTGAATAGCCAATCGACACACTTCAACTTCGGGATCGTAAAATTGTGTTACCAGTAGCTCAATAACCCAATTCTGGTTACGCCTCTCACAGTTTTTCATTGTCCTGAGAAAGTTGGTAGCAAACAAGCGGACTGGCTTTTGTCCCGAAGTGAGAGCTTTGGACAAGATAATTCTAGGGTGTCCTTGCAACGTGTAGTCCATGCACGATATGAAGCAGATAATCAAGTCTTCTCTTGATCGAAGTTCACTGAGATGATAAAACATATTGAACATTCGCCATCTACTCATCATCTGCAGACCGTTAGGATCCGCCGAGAGAGCACCAATCAGAGCAAAATACCCATATGTCAAAGTATTTTTGATTCGATCTGCAGAAAACAATGGCTCAGAGGAGGTGATTCCACTCATTGGATCAAGCTGTGCAAGGCATTCAGCAATTTGTCTTAACAATTTGTTGTCTCCGAGATATTTGATACCCTCAGATGTCTGCAGTAGACTTTGGATGAGCATCTTTCCAACCTTGACATACTTTTGATTTGCTCTAGTTCGTTTGATTGAGGAGAACCGATATTTGAAGGGGCGATAAAAAGACATTAGTCTCTTTAGAAACTTGTTGGTTTTGATGAGTTCTTCTAGTCGTTTGGGGTTTCTGAAAGGACCTTGGATGAGAGCTGCTAGAGCATCCCAGTTCCATTTTGTGAAAGTTTTGGTCTGTAAAACCTGTGTATCGCTGAGCAGCTGCTTAAAGGCAACATCATCCATCTGAATTCCAAGCTTCACACGGTCAACAAATTGCTCAGTTTGCTTGACGGCCCTTGACCGATACAAATTTCTTGTTACTTTTTCCAGCTGAAATAGTGTTTGTGACGCCAGGGCATTGGATTCTGCGGCGGCAAACAACGTAGAGAGAGACAGCATTTCCTGAAAAATCTTGGTGGGAACCAAGGTTGATGATAGTTCCATAATTTCACTCAATAATAGTGTTGCCTTGCGGACATTTGATGATTCGTTTACCAGCTGCGGTTCTAGCGTAATGGCGACCAGTGCATCAATCAAATGACATTTGTGAAAGACGGTGAGTAAAAGAGCTGTGAAATGATTAGCATAGCGTGATGGCAGAACTGGAGCCTTTTCCAAGTGTTGGACACGTCCAAACACAGTCAATCGTCGTCCTGCGATGAATGACGAAGACCAGCTCAGTGATTTGATTCCCAGGACCGAAAATATCAAATCCAAAAGGACGTCTCTCATAGCCGGGATCTGGACTTTGAAGCATTCGATAAGACACTGAATTGCATAAAAGTTTTTGCCAGAGAATGCGAAAAGTCCTGCCCATGATCTCAGCAGCGCGCAGAGAACACGGGCAGCATTCTCAAGACGTTCTGAATAAACGTGTCCACGAGCATGAACGTCCGTGAAAGGACTAATCAAGAGGTCTAAATCTGCTCCGCCGTTTAAAAAGGCTCGACTATGGGGAAAGTTTAGGGAGTATGCAATGGTCATGGCGATGGAAGTTGATAGTTGAGAAGGACCTTCGACGATTGCTTGAAGAAGGACTCTAATTCCTCTGTTATTTGCCACGAGATCTGGAAAGAAGACGAAAATCTCAGCCAAAGTCTCCAGGCAGATTGTCTTTAACGTATCATCATTTTGCTCTGCAACCGAGACAATGGCAGAGACAACGCCAGCGGTAATAAGCTCACGTGGGCCAGTGTCCTGAAAGTGTCTGATCAATTTAAGCGCCTGGATACGCTCAGTCTGGCACTTTGCGTCCTTGGAGAGCGACCTGATGAGGAGCACAGGAATCTGCAAGTGACGAAGCTGACCGATTGAGTCCGCGCTCACTGAATACCGCAGAAGTCTGTAACCTGCAGCAGTGACCTGAGTTTGACGATGTAGTAGTAGTAATCTCGCGTGATCTGTCAATTGCGTCAGAACCAAGTCGTACTTTAGCAGTGGGAACTTTGCCAGCAGCTGCACTAGAGAATTGGCTGTTGCAATAAGCACTTCGGCGGACTGGGACAAGTCTATCGCGGCCATTAGATCATCAAGCGACAGCGACGGATCTTCCTCTTCTTCATTCTCATTTTGCGGACTAGAAGAGACACTCGGAGAGGCATCGTACGGCAACGACAAGAAGGGGGATCCTAGGTCCGACCCGATTGTCGTGCCACCCGCCGTAGCGGAGTTTTCGCACTCAACAAGCTGCGTTTCTAGGACTGAGATCTTTGCATTCGCAGCAGCCAACTCCGATTCAACTTGCAGTCGCTGTTCTGTTGCGGACTTTCCGTCCAGTTCGTGCAGCAGGTTCTGAGCCCCTTCCTTGATTTTGCGCTCAATTTCGAGCTTGGAGAGAATCGACGTGAGTTTCGAAGGCTCAAACGGCGTTCCTAAGGAACGGTTATCGTCTGGCGTTTCAAAGCTCTGGCGTACGGGCGAGAACAGCGGCGTTCCGTCCAGCAGCGGTGGCACCAGCGGGCCGTTCGCTGCCTTCATGTTTTATATGCACGCCACGAGTCGCAAACAAAGAGAAGGTTCTTGGATTGCGGGCGTCAAAGGTTACAGCAGACTGATCTAACTACGTTGTGTTGTAGTGGGTTTGAGGTGCGGATATGTGGACGTCCGTAGGTGGGCAAGCGCAGGTTGAGAGTGAAGGCGGATAAGTAAGAGAAGGGATGCGGAAGGAAAGCAAGGAGGTTTATTATTAAAGATTCTTTCAGTTTCTTGTTTCTTGTTTGTTTTGCGGTTTTGCCGTTTGTCGTTCTCTTCTAGTTGCTACATAAATACTGCATTTTATGGGATACTGCAAGATGCTTGAATCATTGAAATGATATTGTCTATAGTACATTTTAACGCTATCAAATGCATAACTTTTACCCCTAGCTGCCTGTCGTGGGCAGACCCACCAGGGCCTTGAACGAGTCGTACATGAGCCACTGGAATCCAGTCAGTGTGCCGACCATGACAATTCTCACTGGCAGACCGTTCCACAGCCCCTTGAAGCCGATCTGCTTGTAGATACGCGAGATAGCCCCAGCCATGGACTCTGTCGACTTCTTCTCGGCAATAATCTCGGACACCATGACATCAGCCGGGTGAGACACCACGGCACAACAGATACCAGCCATGTAACCGGCAAGGAACGAGATACCAGTCTGTGTAAGAGGAGAGTACGAGTTCTTCTCATCAGGGAGTCTGGCGTAGATCATTCTCACAAAGTTCTCAAATGTCGCAAACATGACCATGGTGTATGGCACCTGGCGGGCCCAGAGAGGCACAAGACCTCTGAAGAGCGAGCTGAAACCCTCAGCGCCAACCATCTTTTTGTATCCATCAAGAGCAGAGCTTGCAAACGGTGGAATAGTTGTCTGTGTCTTTACCTTGATGGCCTCGCCTGGACAGAGTAGGACGTCGGCAATGACCTCGGCCGAAGCAGAGGCTGCCAGATAGATGCCAGTCTGGTACTTCTGCGCAGCCTCAGCGCCGACAAAGTCTGAAAACTTCTTTTTAAAGAGCTCATAGAAACCATACTTGCCCGCTCCTTGCATGGAATACCCGATCAGTGTAGCTCCAAAGCCCGTAAAGATGCCTCCAAGACCCTCAGTCTTGATGATTGTCTTCCAGCCCTGAAAGTTACTAGTGTAGAGCTTGGGATCAACCTGGCGTCTCACCTTGACCAAGTCTAGCGGTGTGATGGCCGCGTGAGTAGGTCCACAAGCAAAGACTCCACCAATAGTACATGCCAAGTAGTACTCTGGGGAGTAGAGCTTGATGGAGGACTTGGGTTTGCTGTCAACAGAGGACACCCAGTAGCGGCGCGAGCTGTTCTTGCTAAAGGCGGCCTTAAGGGCCGTTTCGTCAGGAAACATAAACAACAAAAGTCTAAGGAACAAGTCTAAAGTCTAACGAGAAGTCTTATCGGATGCTCGGGCCTGATAGCAAGCTGCGGTGGGCCTCGATGCACGTCTGAGACATGCACGGAACAAGGTTGAAGACGCCGGGACACCGGGCTGGCGACTTTAGTGCAGAGCTTGTAATGTACACTTTTTCTAAAGAATCTGGATTGTCAAATAGACTAGTTTATCTATTCACGGTCTAGTCATGGTCTAACGACGCTCTTCCTAATATAGCTATTGCGTCCTACGGCAGAAGCACTGCCGTGCCGGGGTGCCGTGGGGGAGTGCTCAAAAAATCATAAAAGTCACGTGACGACTCCATCACGTGACTTACTCATAATACAATAATCCAAAATAATACATTCTTTTCAACAGCATATGAACGTCGTAGCCGGAAGGCACACTTGTAGACTGCGGATCCTGCAGATCCGCAGAAACATATGCCGTTCTCTCCCCTCTCAGAATGCCCTGCGGCCCCCGCAGCGCCCCCCGGAGCCCGAAAACCAACTAGACACTCTGGTGAACACTTTGAGAAACTTGACAAACCTCCATCAAGATCACTATTCAGACAGTCTCCGCACTGCTCTGCACACAGATATGTCTACCATTCGACGTGTGCTTCCTGTCTTTTCTTCTCTCCTGCCCGTCTTGGCCAAAGACACCTCCTCAATGCTCTACAGATTGGCGAGTTCAGGCAAGTCTCGTGAGGCGTCTATTCTGGTGGAACTGCTGGTCAGCAACTGGTCCTCGTCGCGGAGCTGTCGATTAATTCTATTGTCGTTGATTTCCACTCTGCTGGGGCAATTCGACGACTGCATCTATGTTGTGAAACGGTTGGCCGCGTCAGAGCTCAATAGTGCTGAGAAGAACCTGCTTCGATATGATCCTTTCGAAGGACCGTCGCAGATGGCTAATTTCGTGGTGGAGCTGGCTCTGCTGCGAGGTGAGCCCCATCTGGCTGTGACACTGGTGCTGAATATGGAGAATGACGGGGTCCTGACAGCTACAAATATTCTCCAAAAGGCATTGTCTGCAATGCTGATTGAGGATCCTTCTCTGAACTTGCTAAAACTAAAATTGTTGCGACAAGTCCTGCTAATACGGTCATGCGATGTAATGACCCCTGAGCTTGTCAACGCATCCCTGAACGTTGCGCTATCCCATTCTCTGGGCACTGCCAACGATTGTTACGAAATGCTGATACCGGTACAGCATTTGATTGAACAAGCGACTTTACGGGCGCTTATTTTGCGATCTTTAGAAGACCGGCAGTATGCATCTACCATTGTTTACTGGAATCAGCTGGTTGCCAATTCTCAAGGACAGTGCTCTCTGGACAGCGCTCTGATTCACCGCATATTGGCACACTCCTCCAAGTATAAAGTGCTCAATCCTGTTGCACGAAAAGTCATTTCTCTGGTAGCCGATGAACAGTACAACATGCCTGGAGTCACAGAGTCACTAATAAAGTATGCCGGCCGGATGAGGGACCGCAAACTCGCTGAAAAACTGTTGCACAACTTGGGAGACAACCCTCGCAGAAGCATATTGTCGTCACTACTACAAATGTACCTCAATCTCGATGACATGAAAGGTGCAGAGTCAGTTATCAAGGAGATTCAAAAACAGTCCCGGCTCGGCGAATTTGATCTTTCAGCAATTGCCAAGTACACTGCCAAAACAGACTTGTCCCAGGCCATTGAAACACTAGAGAACTTTTCTCTACCTGTCGCTGCCAGAGGCTACTGCGAGATTCTCAACGAAGCAATCGAGCAGGGAAATGAGGAGGTCTGTAACCTCATGCTGCAGAGGCTCGACACTGTAGAGAAAAAGTCCACGTCTGTAAAGAGCTTGTTGTTTACTCTCAAAATGAAGCAATGTGTTTCCACTGGCCAAGACGCACAATCTCTTTGGCGACACTGGTTATTGGAAAAGTCTTTACGCAACAAGGCAACAAAAGTCATCTGTCTCGAGACGGTAATCGACGATGCATTGAAAAGGCGAAAACATGTGTTTTGGCCGTTTTACGAGCTAGAACTTTTGGGCTTTTCGCCTGCCGAACTAAAACGAACTCTGAGACGGAGATACCGGTTCAAAAACCTGAAGGAAACCGAAAAGGATCTGTGGCTAAAAGCCACCGACAATCCCGAACAATTTATCGACACCCAATTGCATTAGCATGTATTTCTTAATTACGTTGACACACGTCAACACTATGTACATAGAGCATGAAATATAATCATTTCAAAGCATCGCTGAGATCCTTTTCAATTTTGGCAACCTCACTGTCAAGCGGCAGCTGCGCCAGGCGGGCTTCGCTGGCAGCACCGCCAAACCTGGCCTTCATTGACCTTGAAAACTCGGCAAACGAAGCAATATCCGCTGTCCAGCATACGCCGGCAATGACAAACGTAAACGTAGAGACAGCGATGGCCGTAGCCTGGCCAACCGCCTGCACAGCGTCCTTCATCATGTTGAAGGAAGGAGGTCTGTGGTTAGCATCAAACAGCGCCGGGGCGTATTTACGGATTGTGATGGATCTGCGGGCTCTGTAGAGAGCGGCCAGAGAAAACAAACCAGATGCATAAAAGACAATCATTTGCTTCCTGTGGCGTGGATTTGATGTGTCCATGGTGAGATGAAGGAGAGATATACAGAGAGTACAAGTTTACGACAGCGATCAGACCGGCGTGAGCAAATTTGAGCAAAATAACAATCTCTCGCTTCGGTGATGGTCTGAAATAGTTGTCCGTATGAGGGCACTCGCTGAAGTTTTTATTTGGAGTATCGCCTGCAACGAACAACTACCTGGAGCTGACAAAACAGGTGATTTCAATCCGAACCAGAACCCGGACGTAAACATGCATCCGCAATTTACAGAAGAAAGGCGCTTGTGTAAGTAGATCTACTAGTTTCGAAAAACATACCCTAACCCAGACTGTGCACAGTACATTGAAGCCCTCGACGAGTGTCGACGCCAGGGATGGATCAAACAGGCCTTTGGAGCCTGCAACGTTCCTCGCCAGGCTCTCAGCAACTGTCTCCACGAGCAGCGCATGAACACTATTGACACCAACAGGCAAAAGGCCGTTGACAAGCGCAAGAAGGTGGAGCAGAGGTGGAAAGAGATTGAAGAAGAGGAGTTTGGAAAGAAGGGATATCTCAAAGACGTTGTTGGCAAAAAATAGCATGTGTACATAGATAATTAAGAAATACTGATCAGAAAAACATAAATATGCATTGCAACTAATCCTGCCTCATCTTGAGCAGCCTCTTGACCACCTTGTCTTTGGTAATAACATATACAACAGCACCCCAGCCACTCAACGGGTCTCTATCAACGGCCGACAAGAAGGATTGAGAGGCAATCTCAAACAGCTCCTCCGGGCCAAGACCCGGCTCCCACAGCGACTCGCACATTCCAAATAGCTGGTCACTGGCTGTACCGGTGACTGCAAAGTCCTCGGCAGTACTCATGGTTCCAATTGAGTCGAACGAGCACAGATACGGCTCGTTCGTCTTGGAATCCAGTCCTGCGACAATGGGCACGGCAAAGTAACTGCCAAATCTATGAGAGTATAGGGTCGTGGAAACCAGAGAGGCAAACGTCTTAGGCTCCATGTTTCTCTCTTCCCGCATTTTGTATAAGTTGGACTTTTCTCTAAACAGGTCTTTGAGCGTGATAATGTCCGTTACCAGACCCGTCAAACCCAGAAAGACCTTTCCGTACTGGAACACCTTTTCAAAGTCGTTTGCCACACCCAAGCCCTGGTTACCGAGACGCAGGTCGTACGCGATAGCTACGCACTCCTTGCCCGTCATGGCAATACATGAGCCACCTGAGTTAGTTTCGTTTGTTGTCAACTTTACTTGACCTGTCACATTGACCTGTCGCTCTCTGATGACCTGTCACTTGTGGCGCATCAGCCACAGACAAAGTCCAAACATTCACATTTCGCATATACCAAAACCGTCGACAATCAGCCATAGAACAGTCGCAATCAGCACAACACTGGGCATCAACGGGACAGCAGTTGTATCCGAAGCAGCAGTGTCTGGTGGCGAGGTCCGTAAACTATCAAACATTGCAGGGCAATGACCATCAATGCTAATGATTCATCAAATACCTACCATATAATTCGAAAGGATTCGACATTTTAATTTAAATTACAACTTGTCAGCTTGGTTGAACCGCTGTGGAGGCAAATGGGTGATTGTGGCCGAGACAGGGTAGTCTCTGGGGGGAATGTGTCGGACAACGACCTGCAACGGACAACAGAACGACACCATACAAGGAGGCCCAGTAATGGACACAAATATCAAAAAACCGTTAAATAATTAATTAATATAATACAGTAGTTTTACACAGCAAGGACGTTGGTGGATGTGTTGAAAATATCCTTTTCATCATCGTCATCATCATCCTTATTAGCCTGTTCAAGAATCAACGTCGCATCCTGATCTCCATTATTATTAGTGTCGGTCTTCAAGGCGTCGTCTTGTTGTTCCGGAGCCTGAATATTCACCTCAATATCCTTGGACTTGAGTGCCTTGTCTTTAATACCCTGCTGAAGAAACTCGACGTACGTCTTGTACCTCACCAGCTGCTGCAGCAAGTACTGCGACTTGCGTTCCCAGTTGGTGTGCACCTTGTGCCAATTGAGAGTGTTTGGAGTGTAGAGTTGCAACAGTTTTGACCGCATAGCATTATGCTGCGTCAGTTCCACTTCGGCAGACGCTACAAAGCCCTTGAGATTATCCAGCTGCTTTTCTTCATTCAAATCAGAAACGACCAGCGTTTGTCCTGTAGGTCTCCACTCCTTGACACTGAGACTGTCTCCAGGCAGTGGGCCTCTTCTTGCAGCGGATGCTCGCGCAGGAATAGGGCTGTTTAGAAGGCCATCGCTCCACCCAAACTCCATTGATGTCACTGGCTCGTCAAACGGCTCCTTTGAGAGTCTGGCAGACCAGTAGTTGCAAGTATAAACATACTCCTTTGCAATCTCCGGCGTACCAACCTGGAACACAAGCAAACCCTTCTGAGGAAGTGTGAGTGACCACAGTGCAGAGAACCCGCTCTTCTTTTTTGGTGGTGGCAACTCCTGGGCAACAGTATGACACAGATTGAAACCATCAACAAGGTTTGCATTCTCCATCCAGTTACCACCGCCGATTGCTGCATTGTTGGAAGGTCCAAACGAATTTTTGCTGCTGCCGCTACTCGACTGTCCAAACTTGTAGAGCCTCAGCTGACCACGTTGGACAACGGCAAAGACCTGCGTCCAGTCCTTCTTTTTGGGCTTCTTCCCGGTACTTGGGTCAATGTATGGACGGTAGAGAATGATACCTTCCTTTGCCCAGGGCGCGCCAAGAAGCTCAAGTTCGACTTCCTTGGCGAGCTCCTTTTCAATCTCAGCAAAGTCGCCAAACGCATCGTCAGTCTCTTCTTCACGAATCATGGAGTTCCAGAGCAGTCCGGCAAATCCAACCGCGTGACGTGACACGCCAAAGGTTGTCAAGTTGGACTCGAACGAAAATACAGAGCCAAGTGAATCACGCTGAAACCCTTCAGCAGACCTGTCGACCGGCATGATTCGCGATGAATTAAACTTGTTGGACCGAATTCGGCCGAGCTTGGAAAAGATGGAGTTGGACTGCGTCGCACTTGCACCATTGTGGTTAGCACCCCAGGTGAAGGTGGTACCGTTTGTATATTGCGTGTTGATAGGAGCAGAAAAGAGCGACGCATTGTCTGACGACGACGGCTGCTCGGAGGAAGTACGTCGTTGGCCATTGTCAGTGACATGCAGACGCAGAGGCTCTTTGGAGACGCTAATGTAAAAGAGTCTGAGTACCGTGTCGAGCTGCTGCTCCCAGTCGGTGGACCAGCAAGTGCCGGTAAAGTTGACGAGCAAAGTCGAGTCAATTGAGTCCTTGTCGTTCGAGCCTCGGCGGTTCGAGGACGACCGTTTTCTGGGAGCCGTGTCCTTTGCATTACGACCCCTATCCTCTTCAGGCACATTTCTAGGCTTGTGCAGGCCAATTGTATCCATGGTGTTTTGGACAAAGGCATTGCGGGACATGTGATGGCCGAGATCCGGGGTAAACAGGTCAGTGTTCAGCAAGATGACGGCGTAGGCAACCGTGTAGATAATGTTTTCGTCAAAAAACCCGTGTTTAGGGTTGGCTGAGCTCCACACAGCGGAAAATGCTTCAATGATGCGATGAAGCTGCTGGGACTCTGCCTTGAGGTAGAGCTTGTCGCAGAGTTCACGGAGTGCGACGAGAATTGACTTTTCCTTCCAGTCAAAAAACGACAAAAACTGCAGCAGAATCTGCTTCTGGCGCAGATTGCTTCCGCCGAGATAGGCGGCGTACTCGTCAGCTGGTAGTTCGAGCTCGTTTACAGACTCGCCGACAAATATCTGCCGCGCAGCCGTATAGATGCTCTGTACATTCGGATCGTCCGATGGTGCATTCTCTGGTGGCACAATGGTAACTGCGGTTGTGCGTTGTTGGGTGGGTGTCGACGCCCGGCTGATGGTTTCTCGAATTGCCGCAGAGATGGATGACGCAGACGGACGCCGACCGCGTGACGGCGTGGCAGGCGACGTTAGCGATGGTATCGACGTGCTGCGGTGTGGAGTCGAGTGCTGCTGCGATTCTGTGCGGTGACCCGTCACCGGGGTTTGAGCTCGGGCAGGTGTGTCTGGCTGCGGCGCAGAAGACGCCAGCAGGGTGTCAGAGAGCTCGTGTGAGAATGGTCTCGAAGGTTCTACAGCGAGCTGCTTTGTAGCAATTTCACTTGTGCCATTGGTCACAGACCCAAAGGCGCTGTCAATGGGTTCGTTGCGAAGTGCCTTTTTGGAGTCGCGGCCGCGCAGAGGCGACGAGATGAGCGTCTGCTTGGACGGTCTGGACAGCCTGGAGGGCGATGGCGGGGGCGAGGAAGTGGTGGTAGCCGGAGCTGCCTGCTCTCTGCCAAATAGCCGTCTAAAGAAGCCTCCAGAGGACTTTTTCTGACTTTTCATTTGGAGAGTGTTGTGGCATGTGCTGTCCAAGGAGGTCAAGTCGTCAACAATCACACACTCAAATAGTGGGTTGGGACTTAATTTGGTGCTCGATTCGGCAGGTTGTGGGTGTCCGCTAGTGGGTAGTGATGGGCGGTCTGGGGGAGGAGTGAGGCGGGGCGATGAAGGAGTGTTTGTGGTGGTGATGGCCAGAGAGAAGGTTTTTGAGCTCGGACGCTGCGGTGTTAGCGGCGGTGTAGGGGGACAGGCTGCGCTGGTAAACAGTGCAGGTTCTGATGCAGGATGTGCCTGTGCTGGTGCGGGCTGGGGTGCTGGTTCCGGGGTTCGCTGCGACGTCTGTGAGGTGGGTGAGGGCAGAGCGGGACAGGGAGTTAATATATGTGCCTCTCCTGATACTCCTGAGTCAGGGGCGGGTGAGGTATTGAGGGTCTTTGTGAGGGTGTGGGAGACGCGGGAGATATCAGAATCATGGGCGTTAGAGCGCGTGTCCTTGCCTCTTGGTTTTACACTGTCAAGTAACGCTTGAGAGTGTTTCTCAGGGACACTCTGACAGGCACTCTGACAGACATTTTCACCAACCCCCCTAGAGGCTTGCTCCAGATTGCTGGGATCGGCGGCAGGGTCGCACTCTAGACGCTCAGGAGCCTGCGGCAGGCTGCCGTCTACAGCGTCCTCATACTCGCAAATAACATCAAAGATGTCGCCGTAGCTGTCCATCGTGGAAGGCTCTGGCACAGGCGAAATCGCGAGCCGCCAAATATATATCCACCTCCAAGCGGAGCGCGTCTCTGTCCCTCGACAAAATATTATTCGGCTTTTGCAATTAATGAGGTGCAGCCTGCAGCAGCGTTGGTCGCAGGCTTTAATTTCCCTGTCGCTTCTGGCCCCCAAAGCGTGCGCCGCCCAAACAGCCTGCCGGTTTGGGAGCCTCAGGAATTTAGCTTTTGCGGCCCGCAGGCTCACATTTGAGCCCACAGCTGCCGAGACTGCCAGATTCTTTGCCGCCGGGCCCTCAAATCTCAGATGGCAAACGGACCCACCCGCTGCCTGCAAATATGCCCCTTGAGTTTCAGGTCGTACCCCTTTGTTGGCTGTTCCTTGCAGCGGGCAGGTCTCCACTCAATGTCTCACGTAGCGCATGCGGGACGAGTCGCAGACAAGCCAAGACAGTCGCCGTTCACGGGTCCTAGACGAGTCGCTCGAGCCTCGACGCCGCAGCAGTAATATCCTGTATTTTGCAAGTTTACATTTTTTTGGTGCACATGGTACCGACAATCGCGATCGCCCAGAACGCCGCTCTATTGCCCCTTCACTTGGCGTCCGTCCCCGCCCTCTGGGACCCAGTAAAATATTGTGTATTTGTGGGGCCGCACTCACTAGCTCCACGCTGTGCGTTTTCATTTAGCAGTGACAAGGACTGTCCGTAGCTGGGTGTCCACAAGTGGAAATGTCAGGTTCAGGGCGAACACCACCCCACACAACAACCACCAACGGTTGCAAGATAAACGATGTCAAACCCAACCTCAAGTCTCCAATTCGAACACTAAACAAGTCTCCCAACCTACTCTCATTCCAGCCAAATCTGTTGCGCGTCGCACGGCTCACCATCTTCTCCCAGTAACCTTGTAGTGACATGTCGGCAGTTCAGGTCGCGCTCGCAGAGCTCCAGTCGGGGGACGCAGATATATACCTAGACAAGGCCTTTGGACCTGACTCCCTTGGAATTATTGTAGTGAGCGATTTAGATCCAAAGTTTGTAGAATTGCGTAGGAAGGTTCTCGAGTACGGCCATCAGCTGGCCCAGCTACCACAATCTCAATTGGCAGCGCTCGAGCACCCCGAATCACACTATCTTGTAGGCTGGTCGCGTGGCCGTGAAAAGCTGCAGAGCGGAAAGTACGACACAAACAAGGGCTCGTTCTACGCCAATTGCAACTTTCACTCGTCCCCGGGCTCGCTCGGTCCAGGTGCTCGAGTGGCCGCACTCTACCCTGATCTGCCTTCTTACACGGCAAACAATATATGGCCGGCGATCCCTGGATTCAGAGAGGCCTTTGAAGAGCTCTGTAACTACGTGATTGACGTCGCTGAAAGCGTCGCTGCCGCTTGTGACCGCTATTACGCTGGTAACAAACACTATCCAGCAGGTTACGTTGAGCGCATTGTGCGGACGTCGTATTCCACGAAGGCCCGCCTCCTAAACTACTACCCTGCAGAAGGTGACAACACTGACGACTGGTGCAGTATGCACCGTGACCATTCGTGCCTGACGGCGCTATGCTCAGCGTCCTATTTCAACGGGCCAGCGCCCGCGGAAGCTGGACTGTTTATTCAGTCCCGGACAGGAAACTTGTACAAGGTTGATATTCCTCCAAACTGTCTGGCGTTTCAGACTGGCTCGGCGCTGGAAAAGATCACAAACGGACTCGTCAAGGCTGTGCCGCACGTCGTGAAGAGTGCTCCTGGTACCAGGACGAGCCGTACGACTTTGGCAATCTTTTGTCAGCCGTCGCTGCATGAGATTGTTGGACAAGACAGAGAAACGTTTGCTGAGTTTGCCACTAAAATCATTGCGGGTAACCATTGACAAGGATTGATCGACATTGTAATACTCTGGGCACTTTACTGAGTCACTAATTGCCACTGGCTTGATGAGGTCCCGAGCTTATCGTCCCTTGGACCTTACTAATTGGACTCCGATAATGCACCCAAGTCAGCTGACGCGAACAACTGTCTCGGATTTGTCTCAAAACTGGGAGCAGTCTCACGTGTGTTGTTCGCGTGTGAGCATATCTGCCCATTGTGGCATCACCAGACCTGGCATCCAACCCCGAAAGCCTTGAACGGTCTTGGCATCTAAGCTAAGAAGCCCGTCTGGCGCCTTGTTGCGCCTTGTCTTCTGTCATGTCCCTAACATAGCCATGCGTCGCTGTGGACACCTGGACAATCTACGGCTCCGCGAAATTTAACGAGCTCAGAACGGCATATCCTGACCTGCATGAGTAATTTAGCGTTTCCCAGCGCTCTGCAGCTTCCGACGCCTTCTTGCCACCCTAATCTCAATTCACTACAGCCATGAAGAGCACTCTAGCGGACACCCAGTTGACCGCCAGTGACAGATTGAGTGGACTTATTCTGCGGCCGTGTTTTCGCCAGACAGACATTTAGTCAACTGAATGGTCATAGTGACGTTGCAGTGGCTACTGCATGCATCCAGCGTCGTTTTTGCTTTGGGCGGCGAGCCCACGTTAGTATACGATTTTATAGTGTCTGAGTCACCGTTTTCGGCGCTTGCTCAAATTACGTCGCTAGCGCAGGGCCCTTAAATACTACGTACTGCGCCTGAAAAACTCAACCAATTAAGCCAGACAGATTTATGGGCTCGCAGCCACCGACGAGAGCAGATTCTCGCCGCCGCTCGTCTCCCAGACCCCCCAGAACTCCACCCACCCCTCCCCCGCCTCGCCGGACCCCATCAGCTGGCCCGGAGAAGGAACGAACACCACCACCACCACCACTACCTCCGAGATCGGACGCACCGTCGCCGAGACGGTCTCTGTTTCCACCGATTGATAGATCGCAGTTTGATAGGAGCAGACTACCTTTGCTACCAGACAGTCAGAAGGGCAAAGAAGGCAAGGTTCCTCGGACACGCATGTTGTAGCACTTCTTTTTTATTTATTAACACTCGGGCTTATGATGCTAATGATATTTAATGATACTCAATGAACATAAACAGATAATGAATCTATAATGCAATTCAATGAAAATAAATTAGGGAAATGATCGCTGTGATCGCTCAACGATCCATCAGAATAGACTGCGTTGGTGTCGCCTCCGGAGAATCGTCTTGGAATAGAGTCATAATGTCCTCCATCCTCTGCGCCTTTTGCTCCTCGGCAGTCAGGTGTAACGACGATGCTAGAAACTTCTTTCGCTCTTGAATTTTTAGCATTCTCTCCTCCAGCGATCCCTTTACGATGAATCTTACAACCTTGACATGGTTCACCTGGCCCATACGATGGATTCTATCAATTGCTTGAGCCTCGACAGCATATGCCCACCAGGGGTCCATCATGAATGCTCTAGTTGCACAAACCAAGTTCAGACCGACACCACCTGATTTGAGAGAGATTAACAGTGCAATAGGTTCGGGACTCGTTGTGAATTGCTCAATGACCTTTTTTCTCTCTTTCTGTGTCAACGTGCCGTCAAACCTCAAAAACGGCAGTCTTTCAATTGACAGTTCGTCTTGAATGACATCCAAAAAAGATGTGAACTGAGAAAACACTACACTTTTTTCACCATTAGCTGCTGCTGCTCTCAGTCCCTGCATCAATGCCTTTACTTTACTCGATTGATACGAAGCATTGTACTTGCGTAGCATCACCGTTGGTCCGCTCCTGTCTACTCTATAGATCTTGGAGGCCGAGATGTTTTGCCGGCAAGTATGACAACGAGGATTCTCGCCCTTGCTCTTTTGAAATTGAATATGCTCAAGTAAACAAGTGAGACAGGAGATATGCAAACACTCAGTCAGAGCTTGGTTATCCTTGGCGATCGGTTCTGTAGCACAAATTGGGCATTCACTTGAATTTTCTTCCAGCTGCTTCACAATCTCACCACCAAATGCATTGATCTCCTTGGCACTCTCCTGAACAGTATCGTTGCTAAAGTTTTTTCTCATTAGCTGCTGTAGTTCCATGTCCTCAAACACATGTAGGTCATCAGCAGCCTTTTGCTCCTCTTCCATCTCTGCAAAAAGTGGTGGAGCTTCATCGTCTCCTTTTTGAACGTCAAGCTTTCGTTGAGATTGCATAATAAGCCGTGGATGGCAGCATATTTGACGCAACCGCAGAATAGTTGCCAAGATAGTCGTGTAGGACTTCATTAGTGTGCCATCGGATAGTTTGCTGGCAAATGCGTCCTTAGCGCGCGCATAAATATGATTGTACAGGTCTCGTTCATCCTTGGAAAACTCCACTTCCTCAATAACAATAGTCTTGTCCGGCAGATCGACAAGTGGAGTTCCATCTGCCTGCTTCATAGCCTTTGTTCGCCGCATTACCAACGGTTCCATAACGCTCTGAACTGTTGTCATTGCTCGGGAGATTTCCTTTCTTTCAAAAGGAAGGGATATAAAAGATCTCCAGAAGTGAAAGTTATCCCATGGAGCAACGCGCAGAAACTTGACTAGCGAAAACAGGTCTTCCAGTCTATTTACAATAGGCGTACCGGTCAACGCCCATCTCCTTTCGGCCTTCAATTCAAAACAAGCTTTTGATGTCTTTGTCTTGCGGTTTTTAATGGTGTGCGCTTCATCCAAAACAACTCTTCCAAACTCAACGCTAAATACTCCGAATAGTGAATCCACGCCATGCATTCCGGTCACGTCAGTGTCGTCACTGTATCCCCACTCTTGCCTGAACTTTACTAATCGTCCATATTCCGAGCAGACTGTTCCATACGAAGTAATAAGCACGTTTGGATTTTCTTGCTCTAAAATTGATTTGACGGTTTTTCCACCGCTACCATAGTACACATATGGTCTCAGCGTTGAAGTAGCGTTCTTCACTTCTGACTCCCATTGAGATAGAAGCGATAGGGGTGCCACAACCAGAGTAGTCTTTCTCGCGTCGCGGCGTGAATCGGGAGGACCTGTTTCGTTGGCGCAGATTAGTGACAGTGTGGATATAGTTTTTCCAAGACCCATCTCATCTGCAAGAATGCCTCCTCTACCAATATGCTTGAGCGATGGGAATTTCAGGCTAAGCTCGCCGCTGTAAGCATTCCAGTAAAAGCGGTCAAACGTTTGGCTGAGCTCCCCAGAACAGTCTTCTGGAGGATTGGGCACAGGTGATTCGGGAATGTCTGATAATTCGGCTGGCCATTCATACTCAGCCCATAAGGGATCCATTATATCGCTTTCACCTTCTTCGTCAATTTTCTCACGGTTGATCATCCAGGAAAGTCCCTGTTTCTGATATGATCTGAGATCAAGTTTGATGCCTGCAGGTGTCTCTGCTTCCTGCAGTGCATCATTGGTTGGCGCATTGTCTCTCTGATATAGAGCATCGACTTGATCTTTTCTCAGCTCCTCCCCTTCACCATCATTGTCTGCAGAGGCGTCTTCAAGTGCGGCAGTGTCGAGATCAGAGTCACCCTTGGAGACCATATTCATTCTGGAAAACAACTTTACCAGACCGGTCTGTCTGAACTTTGCATTCTTTTCATCAACCGTCTCCAAATGATTGTCCATTGTAGACATTAAAGAGCCCCGCATGCCAGTTTTTATAGACACTGGCACTACGTCCCTGCCAAAGCCCGTGCGCAGCAAAAAGCAGTTGATTTGAAGGATAATGATATCGCCGGTGATGAGTCTTTCCTCGGCGAAAATGCAGCTGGCGGTGAAAGCGCACGTTGAGGAATCAATCAATGACGACATCCAAGTAGCGTCCATTCCTGTAAGTCTGCCAATCTCTGTGCCACGTTTGTTTACAAACTTGATTGTGTAGTTCTCGTTCCCGCCTTTTCTTGATGCGACAATCTGACGAGTAACTCTGAGCTGATCTTGATAACTTAGCAGACCAGTACCTGAGCGCAACGCTGACGCTTCCACCTGGAACGAGCCGAGGTAGACACTTCTCCAGTTGTATGGCAACGTGTTTTTGCTTGTAACGTCAGGCTCCGGGGTATTGCCGGTATCTGGCACACTCAAAACAGGAGAACTTGGACCAGGAGACGACAGCACTGGCTCGTGAGAGCTGTCTTGGTCATCGTCAACGCCCTCATCAAGAAGCATGTTGACAGCGTGCGAGACGTCACCATTTGCAGCAGAAAAGATCTCGTCAATCCTCTCACCGGTCAGCTCTTCGCTAATGATGGCTTTTAGGGCGTCTGCAAAAGCCTTCTTCTCAGGAGACACATCGTCTACAAACAGAGGCTCCTCAGAGAGCTGCCTGACTGTGGCTGGATCATTTTTGACTATCAGCGGAGCATCTCGATCAGCTTTGATGTGATCCGCATGGCTCAGCTCAAAACGTCGTCTCTTTACTTGTGTGTTTGAGTCCTGTAACGATTCCTGCAGACGATCCAGCGTGCTGCCAATGATGGAATCGAGGTCCTCGCTCTTCATGGCATCAAGGTGTGAATTTTTATTTGTCACGTCGCGGGTGGCACGCGCTGGGATTTAATGAGATGGTGTTGGTGTTTGGCCATTGCCAGCTAGTTTGGGAGGTTTGATGCAGTCGTCTTGAGCGACTTGGTTTTGGAGGCGCTACTGCTCTGGGACTTGGGGTGGACCTTGGACTTGGACTTGGGAGAGTCGTATTGTGGATGAGGCAGAGGACAAATTAGTAAGCTTGTTCGTTTGACCTGGTCATTGGGGTGCCCGGTCATTATGTAACGGTCAGAAACGGCTCCGATTTGCCACTCCGACTGCATTGTGCATTGGCCGTGGCGGAGTCTGTCGAGAGTAGTAGCTTCTTGGCGCTCTTGGCGATGTGATCGGCGATGAGCCCCGGAGGATGTGGGAAATGGATAGCTGTGTTCAATCACGTCCAAAATCCTTCGAGACTGCTCACAAACGCACAAAACCCCCCGAACTGTGCAGTGTGCAGTTCCCCAGGGCCACCACGGAAACTCCGCCGGCACCCTCATCCGCAGGGGTATAAAGAGCAGCGTCCGCGCTGTTGCTGTACCCCAATTCGTCATGTCCTTTAACCTCGAACCAGCATTTGAGCTTGATATCTTCCTCACCGCCTCCCAGGACCATGTGGAGGCCGCCAACGGCACCACCATCTATGCCACCACCGGTGGCGGCACTCTCAAGTCTCTGCCAGGCGCCAAGAGACCCTTAGACGTGAAGATCAACCACGGCCACGACACTCTCTTTGTCTCCAACACCAACAAGTACTCCAGAATCGACTGCCACCTGTATGGCGAGACCAAGGACGGCGAGACCATCAGAATGTACTACAGCGGTGTGGCCAGACCTGAGGGCAAGATGTTTGGTGTGATTACCGGACAGGAGAGTGACATGGACTACAACGAGGGCTACGTTGCTTCCCAGATTTATTTCATCATTGGCGAGAAGGCCGAGAAGAACCCAGACCTTGCATGGTTGGCCGAGACTGCGTTTGTTGGCCGTGGCAAGTTTTACAGAAACAAGGACAACATTATCAGCTGCACGTACCAGATCTACGCTTTGGAGTAGAATCTAGGACATTGAACCTTGCGATGATACGTTATCTGCTCAAGAACATATTGTAGATAGTTTTAGTAAAAAGTTCACAATTGAGAGCGAGATCTGCGAGATCTGCGACAGCGAAACTGGAGATGAGCCATTAGCTGCTCAAGAATTTTGCCGATAGTTTTGTAGATAGTTTTTGTAAAGAGTTCACAGCGCAGCTCGCAGATGGTCAATTGAGGCTCATGGGCGTCTTGTGGATCGCATCATAGATGCTTTAGTAGAGTCTCATGTTGCTCCATAAGTCTACCTGTCAGTTGTCTAGGTGATGATAGTCGACCCTGGTCATGCAGGTTATCTAGAGCAGCTCTCAGACAATGTAATTAGTTACTCGCTGTGCAATGATGCATGAGCAAATTTAAATGAGGAATTGGCCGCAATAGCTTTCCAGTGGCGTGAATTACGATTAGCCTTTGCATCTTCGACAAGCCCACGCCAAGCCAGTGGTACACCGTTACGCCAAGGCTGTGATAAGGTTCAGGCGTTTAGAGTCGGCTAAATTAAATGGTACGATAACTACATTGAAATACAGTGGAGTGGGATAATGTGGAAGAGTACATTTCTTATCTTGATTTCCTGCTTACATGTAATGGAATCAACTGCTTGACACGGACTTTTAAAACAGACACCTGCAACTCTGAGAATGGACGTGGTTGCTTGCAAGACTAAAAAAAACTCGGAAATATCCGAAGCTCCTGCTGGGAATATCTGACGCCGTGCCTCTGGCCGCTTGCTCTGTGCTGCTTCCGAAACTCGGAATTGTCCGAAGCAGCCGCTGGGAGATCTGCCTGCTGCTCCTGCCTACCCCTCTGCCCGCGTCGAGCCGGAAATAAGCGCCAGCGAGTCACCCCACCCGGTAACTCCGGGTATATTACAATCAACTCTTCTTCTCCTCCTCTAAAAATGTCCTTCAATCTTGAACCAGCTTTTGAACTCGATCTTGCGCTCGCTGGCAAAGTCGCCACCGTCGATATTGCCAACGGTCAGACGCTCTACGTGACCATTGCCTCCGGCACGGTCACCTCCACCGGCAAGAGGCCGTTGGACCTAAAGGTGACCCACGGCCACGACACCCTGTTCGTGTCTGCAACCAACAAGTACGCGAGGCTCGACTGCCACGTGTATGCTGAGACTGCAGACGGTCAGTACAAGGTGAAGCTGTACTATGACGGTGTTGCACGTCCCGACCAGGGTAAGCTTTTCAAGGTGATGGGCGGCGAGCTCAGTGACATGGGATTTGAGGATGGGTACCTGGCTAACCAGCTCCATGTGTACCTTGACCACCAGGGCGAGAAGAACCCGGACATTGCGTGGCTGGCTGAGAGCGCCTTTGTCGGCCGCGGCAAGTTTTATAGGACGAAAGCGGGCGACCTTCACGTAGCGTACAAGGTCTATGCTCTTGCGTAGTATAGTGTATTAATTCCGTGTGGGCTTTTCCGTGTACATATCCGTGGTGCATGACGCTGCAGGGAGGAGCCGAGGCTGGGTACTAGAGAGTCGCTGAAACAACGGCTATCGGAGCCGTTTTAAAACTAGCCTGGGGATTCCAACGAAAACTGTCTACTTGTCCTACCAATCAGCTCCTTCTGCCTGCTCTACTTATAGCCTGGCTGTGAGGCATGCCGTCAGGCATGCCTCTGCCTGCATCTGCTCTAGAGCACCTCCCCCGGATTGCCTGACAAATAAGCGATAGCACTGTACGCATTAATACCGGTCCCCACGCCCTCTTCTCCCTCTTAACTCCCTCTCCCAGCTCCTCTCTAAAGCTAGCCCTGCCAAATCCCTCATTCCCAGACTACTTGCCCTATCTGTATTTGCGCCCTTCCCAACGGCCGCTTTTCTCCACGGCCCCTATATGACTAGACCTTGACGCATGCAACACAAGCCAAAGCCGTTGGCCACGACTATCGTGGGAACCTCCTTTGCCACCAATGGATCCGCCTCGTTCAACATTATGAACCCGTCGTCCGCCTACGTCAACGACTCCACGCAGTACGTCGGCGCCTCGTCGGGCATCTCCTTCTTCAACAGAGCAAAAGAACGGCTCAACAACATGTCGCGCGACGGCACGTCCATCCTCGCCATGAACGCCGACGGCTGGCCCTCCGGCAAGCCCACTACCACGACCTTTATCCTCCCGACCATTGGCAACTCCCGCGATCAGCTCCGCATCTTTTTTGACTTTGCCATGCCCCAGTACCGCTTCCTCCACGAGCCACAGACGTTTTCCTGGCTGGACGACTTTTACAGGTACTACGAGACGATGGTCCTGACACCTCGGCAGAGAGACCGCACGGCCATTTTGTTTCTGGTCTTTGCCATTGCCAAGTTTTACCCTCGCATCAACAAGTCGACAGAGCGGAATTCGTCCGTGCAGTGCTATTTGAACGCCGAAAAGCTGCTTATGGACGACGTCTCGATCCCGCGGCTCGAATCCGTTCAGGCCCGCCTTCTCCAAGTCATTTACCTGCTCTCTTTCTCTCGCATAATTCAGGCCAAGGCCATCTTTGGCACCGTTGTCCACCTTGCGCACACACTACAGCTCCACCGGTACCGGCCTCCCACAAAAAACAGAATTGAAGACGAGTGCCGTCGTCGCGTTTTTTGGACCGTCTACTGTATCGACAAGTATCTCTCCACCATCCTCGGCAGACCCAGCCTGATCCATGACGACTACGTCGATCAGACCCTGCCCTCGTTGTCCAACGACGAGGACATCACCGTCACAGATATCAAGACCTCGCCGCGAAATGTTTTCGCGCCCATGCCGGCCACCGTCTGGCACATTTCCCTCGTACGCATCGTCTCCCAGGTCCTGCGCAACATGTACGCAATCCGCCGCATCGACGATCGCGCTGTCATTGACATGTGCAAGGTCTACAACGAGCAGGTCGAGCGATGGCGGGAGTCAATCCCTCCATATCTCAATTTTCGAGTCGTGGATGCCACAAAGTTGGACCCCCTGCATCGTCGCCAGGTGCGCATGCTCTCCATCACATACACCCACGCCTTGATCCTCATCAACAGGCCGCTGCTGCTGAGCAGCTTTTCACAACTATCCAGTGGACCGCCCGCTGAGCTCCCCGAGGGCCAAGAGTTTGTTAAAATCTGCCTTAACGCAGCCCTCATGATGGTTTCCATTATCGACGACATTGACACCACCATGCACCCCATGTCGCACTACTGGTTCACCCAGTACGTGACCTTCTGCGCCGTAGTGGTTCTCTACATTTACGCAATTCAAAACAAGTCTCAGCCGCCAGAGGTCTGGGCAACATATTATGAGGCAGCTGAACGCTGCCAACGGCAAATTATCCATGGCTCCAAGGGCAACACACTGGCCGACCGCTACAAGATTATTCTCGAAGAACTGCAACGAGAAGCGTTCCGCCAGGCATTTCCCGACTCGGCCGATCCCGAACCGCGAAAGCACTCAATTCACATGCTGCTGGAGAATCCAGACGGCACTCAACCAACAAGACCGGCATCTTCCAACGACCAAGTGACCGGCTGGGACGATTTCGATAACCTCGTGCTCAGTGGTCTTGAGGACAGCGTGCTTGGAGTCTATCACTGATCAGTGATCTATCATAGATCCCAGTAATCTTCATTGGGCAAAACCTTTTGTATAACAGTGTACCCACAGTGTGATTCACCGTGTGTAATCACTCTCTTATGACTATTTATTTGATTGGAAGTTTTTATTAATGCTCTACTGTCTATTAGGTAGCTGTTGAAGTAGCTTATAATTTAATGTTGAAAATGGTTTCACAGGTTTACTCAAGGACATCAACCTTGTCGCATGAGCAAAACAAGTTCAGGTCGCCGTACGTGTCGTCCACTCTGGCAACGCTGGCCCAGAACTTCTTCTCTCTCAGATATGGCAGAGGGTATGCAGCCTCTTCACGAGTGTATGGACGGTCCCAGTCGCCTCTGAGCAAATCACCCTGAGTGTGAGGAGCATTCTTCAAAAGGTTATTCTCCTTGGGGACCTTGCCTTCTTCAATGGCCCTGATTTCCTCTCTGATGGAAATGAGAGCGTCGCAGAATCTGTCAAGCTCAGCAAGAGACTCAGACTCGGTGGGCTCGACCATCAAAGTGTTGGCAACTGGCCACGACATTGTAGGAGCGTGGAATCCATAGTCCTGCAATCTCTTGGCAATATCAATAGCCTCAACACCAGAAGTGGCCTTGAAATTGCGGGCATCGATAATAAATTCGTGAGCGCACATACCATCAGCGTTGGTGTACAAAATGTCGTAATGACCGTCAAGCTTGGATCTCATGTAGTTGGCATTCAGCAGGGCCATCTCAGTTGCAGCCTTCAAGCCAGTGGCACCCATTAGCTTGATGTACGCCCATGGGATTGGAAGAATGGAAGCAGAAGAGTATGGAGCAGAGTTGACAGCGTCAATACCCTTTTCGGCAGACTTGGTCAAGAAGGATTCAGACATGTCGACAACCACATGCTTTGGCAAGTATGGAGCAAGATGCTCCTTGACACAGATTGGACCCATACCAGGACCGCCACCACCGTGAGGAATGCAAAAGGTCTTGTGCAAGTTGAGATGGCAAACATCAGCTCCAATCTCACCTGGAGAAGTGAGACCAACCTGGGCATTCATGTTGGCACCATCCATGTAAACCTGACCACCGTGGGAGTGAACAATGTCAATAGCGCTTCTCACATTTGGCTCGAAACAGCCAAAGGTAGATGGGTAGGTAATCATAGCAGCAGCAAGGTTGTCCTTGTACTTCTCAGCCTTGGCATCCATGTCGGCAAGATCCAATTCACCATTAGGAAGACACTTGATGGAAACAACCTTCAGTCCAGCCATGGCAGCAGAAGCAGGGTTGGTACCGTGAGCAGAGACTGGAATCAAACAAATGTTACGGTGGCCTTGACCAGTAGAGTCAAGGTAGGCTCTAATGACACGGAGACCGGTGTACTCACCATTGGCACCGGAGTTAGGCTGCATGGAAGTGGCATCAAAGCCAGTAATGTCGCTCAAGTCAGTAGCAAGTTCATCAATAAGCTCCTTGTAACCTTCAGCCTGGTTGAGGGGAACAAATGGATGGATGTTGCCAAACTCTGGCCAGGTTATTGGTGCCATAGTAACAGTAGCGTTGAGCTTCATGGTACAAGAACCCAGAGGAATCATAGAGTCTGCAAGAGAGAGATCCTTTCTCTGCAAGTGATGCATATAACGAAGAAGCTCAGTCTCAGAGTGGTGAGTGTTGAATACTGGGTAGTCAAGAATCTTGTCCGTTCTTGAAAGAGACTCTGGGAAGGAAGAAACAATGACTTCCTGCTCACTACCACCAAACAGCTCAGTAAGGTTCTTGACATCCTCGACGGAAGCAGTCTCGTCGAGAGACAAGTGAATCTCGTTAGGACCGGCCTTGAAGAGATTGATATCGTACTTTTCGAGAGCGAGCTGGATGATTTCGTCAGCAGGCTTGGCAGTTTGCACACTGAGAGTGTCAAACCAAGTGGTGTTCAACAGCTTGTTGTCGCTAGAAGACTTGATGCCGTTGGCAAGCAGTGTAGTCAAGGAGTACACTCTGGTGGCAATGTCTCTGAGTCCCTCTGGACCGTGATAGACGGCGTACATGGCAGCCATGTTGGCCAGAAGAGCCTGGGCTGTGCAAATATTGGACGTGGCCTTCTCTCTTCTAATGTGCTGCTCACGAGTCTGCAGAGCAAGACGGTAAGCAGGGTTGCCAAGTCTATCTTTGGATTTGCCAATAAGACGGCCAGGCATCTTTCTCTTCTCAGAGTCTGAAACAGCGAAGAAAGCAGCGTGAGGACCGCCGTAGCCGAGTGGAACACCGAAACGCTGGGCAGAACCAACCACAATATCAGCGCCGACTTCAGATGGAGGACGCAAAACGGTCAGCGCCAAGAGATCTGAAGCAACAGTGAAAATACCTTTCTTGGCATGCACAATCTTGGAGAGCTCGGACCAGTCATTGATCTGACCGTTTGTGGAAGGGTACTGAGCCAATACACCACAAACATTGTCGCCGATTTCGGTAATGGCAGTCAGATCAGTGACCTGGACGTCAATGCCAAAGCCCGAGGCCCTGCTTCGGAGCACATTGACAGACTGGGCATGAACGCCCTCATCGACCAGATAGACATTCTTCTTGTCCTTGCAGGCGTGGAACGACATGAGCATGGCCTCTGCGGCAGCCGTGCCCTCATCGAGAAGCGAGGCATTGGCAATAGCCATTCCCGTCAAATCAGCCACGAGGGTCTGAAAGTTGACAAGCGACTCAAGACGGCCCTGAGAGATCTCAGGCTGGTATGGGGTGTACGAAGTGTACCATTCGGGGCATTCCATAATATTTCTCTGGATAACCGGGGGAGTGATGGTTCCGTAGTAACCCTTTCCGATAAAGGTCTTTTTAACCTGGTTTTTGGATGCGATTTCCTTGAGGCGGGCCGTCAGCTGCGACTCGGTGAGTCCGTCGCTGGGGGACACAGCCAAGGGACGCTCAATCAGAATGTCCTTGGGAACGACTTTATGCAGGAACGACGCAGTAGATGGCTCGCCAATGAACTTGAGCATTTCTGTGCGGTTCTCCTCAGATCCGTTATGGCGGCGTGCATAGGTATCCAGGGGGCCAAGGGTGGAGACCGAACGCAAGGCCGATCTGGCAGTTGCGGTAGGAACAGAGGAGATGCGAGCGGCGCGCAAAGCACCTCTAAATCTCAACATGTTGTGATACGAAGGAAAATGTGGATTATGTAGTGATAATGCACGGGATATTATCAGGCGATGAGCACGGTAGATGGCAAGATCGCGGAACGCAAGGCAAAGGCAGAATGCAAATCACAAGAGTCAACAGACCGATAACACGAGATGTTAAGGATGTCACGACGCAAACTGGCCGATGGAGCCTTTTATATCTTTTTTGTGCCATGATTGCCCGGTGCTCATACACGGTGCCCAGGTGCATTACCTGTTTTGGACATGTCAGAAAAAATGTTCAGCTACAAAGTGAGGCGGCAAGGAACTCATAAGGAGGAGGTGACTAGATTTACGTGGTTTATTAGCGGCCGAGCTATTTTTGCTCTTTTACACTTTTGTACATTTTTTGAGTCGCGATAATCGGCATTTTCACATGCTGGCACCGCGCCGAACATCACCGAGTAAACTGGGGCATGCACGCAGAGCAAGAGTCATGGCATCTATCATACACAATAAATAATGTTTTTGGGAGGTCTGGGGTACGTTGCGGACTTTCTAGAGATCGCCCCGGTAGTTCCCGGGATACCCCAGATTCCCGAGGCTCAACGTCTAGGAGTTACTCGAGATCTCCGCTGATTACCTGCAATCTGTCCCGAATCTCCTGCATTGCCTGCGCGCCTGCGGCAATCTTGCTCGGCGGCTCAGACTCACCAGAGATGGTGTTCACAGCCAGCACAGCATCGTCAAACTCGCGCTGCGGAAAGATGTTGGCAGCACACACCATGGAGCGTACCTGCCCCGCCAGCGTGTCACTGTACTTTGACATCTCGGGCGCGACCGCCAGCGGGTTCGTCATGAGCATCACAGCGACGCTCGTCTGGATAACACTCACACGAATCCCACTGCCACGCTCGTGGATCCCGACACTCTCACAGTAGCCTTCCAGCGCATGCATCGCAGACGACATTAGCGACGTTCCTGGAGAGCCCATGGCTCCAAGCACACAGGTAATGGCGATAATGTGGCCAGTCCGCTGGCGTCTCATGATGGGCAAAACAGCCTCAATCATTGACGTAGCAGAAAACACATTGGAGTCCAACAATGAGACGAGATCTCCGAGTTCATGTTCCTCCAAAGCTCCGACAACGGCTCGTGACGAGCAGCAAATGAGAACATCGAGGTGTTGCCACTCAGCAACACACTGGTTCACTACAGCCTGGCATTTGGCAACCGTGCGACCGTCCGTGGCCAGAAAGTAGACCGAACAGCGGTCAGGAAACCGCGCCTGGAGCTTCGCTGCCTCCTCAGCGTGTCCTGGATCGGCCGTGAGGCATACAGTGTGCTTCTGATCAAGCAGATCTTCAGCCACTGAGGCTGCCAGCTGACTGTCAAAGTTTGAAATCAAATAGACCCGAGAAGACCGGACTTTTGTCACCAGAAAGACGCTCTTGTGTTGACTCGAGGGCATGTTATGTGGAGAAGTCATGTGACTCGAAAACTGCCCCAGGTGTCGGCGTTCGCTCGGTGTCCTCAAAAACGACGAGAGTTTTGAAAACTCACACAGAACTTTAGTTAATTGTAGTGATTGCGCCCGGTACTGCTTCCATTATCGTTATAGCTAATCGCCCACGCTGCTATTCCGCAATTGTCCGTTACTGGATATCCATTACTGGCCATTTCCCTGAAATCGCCGTTCGTTCCTAGGTATCCATTGCTGGCTGTGTGGCGGCTACTGCGTCTGCTTCTGGCTGCTTCTGGCCGTCCCTCGCGCGCTGTCCAGTGCAGGTCCAAAGTCCTGCAGTACGGTCAACTACAGCCACGCCCAGAATAAACTTTCGCCAGCTGGCGGGCAACGGTGCGTTTTGCATTGCAGCTGTCTCTTAGTAGTGTTGCCCGTGGCAGCTTAGGCGGTGACGACAACTCCAGGGCGCTAGCGGCCCTGACGACGAACGCCTGACGAAGCCGTTGACATCACCTGGTGAGGTCAGCCGGATAGGGGGCAGAGCCGATAGGGGCTTTTGCTGAACGATCAAAAAAAACCGCACACCAAAAAATGATCCCTGCAAGGCAGCATCTGGCTGTAGCGTTGCTGTAGCGTTGGCTGTCACGAGAGGTCGACAGCCAAGTTGAGCCCATTATTTGCGCTTTTGCACACCCCGAAACGAACCGCACAGCACCCTGCGTCGCAAGGCCGCACGGAAAGCAAGCCGGAACTCCACTGGAAAAGACATCAGAAAATCGCAACTCGCACTAAACCTCGAACAAAACCCGAGGCTCCGCTAAACTCGGCAACCGCGCGATTGCCATCGGCGATCCAGAGATATATTTGGCCACTATACGGTGCTGCGTACAGCCCTTTTCGGGCCCCTTGCCATGCAGTCCCCAACCCCAATGTGGTCCCCAAAAGCCTGCCGCAATGACGTAGTAGCCCCCACAGGGTAACACTGATGACAGTATGTGCACACCTTCTCTCTCCACATTACCTTTGCACTACATTTGCACTACATTTGACACTACGTGCACGTCCACTCTGCTCGCTCTGGCTGCAATTAGTTCCATCCAGAGTCTATTTGAGAGTCTTGTAGTCTACGTCAGAGTCTTCCGGTCTACTACACCCACCACACCTCGCTTCACCATTACATAATAATGTCCAACAAAGTCCACATCGCTTCAGAAACAGTGCCCATCTCTGAAATCACAGACACAAAGATTGTCATCGCGTCCACCATCCAAGACCGCGACGACGAGTACGAGGCCAAGGACACCCCAGAACGGTGTCCGTCCCCGCGCCTCGACCACACAACGATTGAACGCAAAGGCCGAGAGAAGGTGCAGATTCTACAACACGAGGCAGAACTCATCCAGGAGTCGTTGAGCGTCATTCTGGAACGCATAGGACAGGCAAAGGACGACTGCGACCGTCTGTCGAGTGAAAACAGATTTCTGCAGGACTATATTGGCAACCTCATGTCAACGTCCAATATTCTGACGCGCAAGTAGCGTGTCCAGTCATTCTTTGCATACCCCTCCTTTTGCATCAGTAGTAATAAAGTCGCATCCCGACTATCGCACAATGATCATTCTTGGATACCCGCAACTTCCGCTTACCACTGCCACGCACCGATGGACACCCACTGACGGACAACTACCGACGTTTGTATGGCTCAAAGCGTTGTCCGCGGCTGCTCCCGCGCCCTCGACCTCGTCCTCGGTGGCCTCGTCCACCTCCACGCCTCGAAGACTGTGAAAAGTCAACTCTGATCCGCCGGTCATCCACCAACACATTGTCCATCTTGAAGTACGCCCGCTCACACGCGTCTTTGCTTGCAAACTCGATAAAGGCATACTGCAGTGACTCGCCAGTCACTTTATCCTTAATAATATTGCACGAGACAATGTCGCCGAACCGTGAAAAGATGAGCTTGAGATCATCAGACTGTGTCACGGGATTCAAATTGCGAACAAAGAGTGTCTTCTCGTCGGGACGAAAGTCTGCAGATGGGAGATCGCCAATAACTTCGAGTGTGAGTGCCTGTGCGTTGGCTGTGCGATCTTCCGTTGTCCTGTCCGTTGACTCGTCATTTTGGTCTGCCGACACGCCTAGTCTCACCAACGCCTTTTGCTCCTCGCTCGGTTCTGGAGACGATGGTGGCTCCACCAGGCCCTCGGGATCCTCGTACGGATCTTCTAGTATGTACGTGTGTAGAATCAAGATATCTTTCAGTGGTCTGCCGTCCTTGTCCAGAAACGTCGAACTTATCGTGTCCAGTACGGGCAATCCCTCGACAACTTGACCAAACACTACGGCACGTTCATCCAGCTGTCGTTCCAAATTGTCTGCCAATGTAATGATGAACTGCGACCCGCCTAGCCGCCGGCCGTCCTCAGACTTTACAACAGCCAGAGATACTGTGCCCTTATTCTTGTGCTGTTGGGAGTTTGTCTCAACTGCAAACAGTCGCTTGGGAGTAGTCGAATTTGACTCCTTGTCCAGAAATCCCCAGATGGACGTTCCTCCGTAGCCCTTGGGGTGCTCTGGGTCGCCGGCCTGGCAGGTAAAGCCGGGCTCAACGTTATAGAAATGAGAGTAGTTGTAGTACTTTACTTTACACAGCTTGAGAAAGTTCTTGGCCGCGAGATTGTCGTCCAGGTCGACGACAAGATCGCCGGCCGACGTTTCAATCAGCACGCTCATAGTGAAGATTGAAAGTTCCGTAATAGGAAATTGAACTCTTGACATTTTCTAAAGATGTAATAAATAAGACTACTGGCGCATTACTTCGCCAGGTAAGCGCAGCCTGTTTTCCTCCAGGATCCATCCTATAGACGATATATACAGACTAGTGCCTTTCCAGGCGGTGCAGGTGTCGGAGTTAAGTGCCCGGGCTTCTGCTAGGTACGGACGGCGCTCACGAAGCAGTTTGAGAATTGCTGAGCGCAGTCCGGGTATTTGACTAGATCCGCCGGTGAATACAATGTGTCCTGCAAGTTCTTTCCGTATGTCTATGCTTACCTTTTCGAGACACGCAACAATGCTGTCGACAATAGGTAGTTCGTCGTCGTCAAAGTATTCCTCGTTGTCGGCGATAAACACGTCATAAATAGTTTTAGAGAGGCCAGTAGTGCCATTGTAGACTGCCTCTGTGACCAAGACATTCTCCGCGTCTGAGAGCGTGCGCTCAGTGGAAGAAGTCTTTGACACTGCCTCGGAGAGCATATAAGAAGCTCTTTTACTAGCGACTCCAGCAATCTCTCGGTGATCATATACCGCCGTAATTGTCGTTTCTTTCCACCCAATGTCCACAACCAGCCCCTCGTGAACACCACACGCCATACAGCACGACACCGGCGCAGACTGCATAATCAGAGAGTCCGAAAAGAGATCCTCGAGAAACACATGATACAATAGCTTCTCCTGAGGAATAGACATCTTTTTCGAGTCGTAAACAATGATTATACGCTGATTCTTTGGGCTCACCAGCAGATACTCAAGAAATAAGTCCGACAAGACCTGTCCTAGTCGTTTACGGCACTTGACATCGTTTTCATCGGTGAAACCTATCCAAATCTCGGCGGGGAACGTCACCATGGGCACAGGATGACCGGCAAGGCCTGCGCGTATAAATCTCTGGCCAATTTCCAGCACGACGGTTCTCTCCACAATGTCGACCTTTTCGGGCGCGATTGTTTGTGCAGAGAAAATGGACGAAATGCGCGACTTGACACGCGGAGTGCTGGGCATCGGAGTCATTGACTGGCCACGCTTCGACATGCGTCGCATCAGCGAACCAGACGATTTTCTAGGCGTTGCTGGCGGCTCCATTTCATTTGCGTTGTGAGGTGTGAAATTTGGTCAAGTCGCGACGGAACGAAACAAGAAAGATAGAGTGTATTTACAAATAAACGGTTTTTACGTATTTAGATGACCAGATTAGTTGGCCGCTTGCTTCATCATGAGATCCTTGAGAAATCCAAGCTTATTTACAGTGTCCAGGCCGAACGACCTGAGCTGGACAATCGCAGCGTTGTCTGTCGAGTACAACTTGTGAAGCTTGTCGACAACGCCGAGTTTGACGTGGTTTGGGAGATAGGCATTGGCCCAGTACGGCTCGAGGCACAGCTGTGATCCAATGTCAAGCCCGCGAGACATGCCCGCGACGAGTGCCTGCGTCAGGTACTCCACATCACGCTGTCCCATGTTGAGTCCCTGGCCAGCCAAGGGATGTGTCGTGTGTGCAGCGTCGCCGACGAGAGCAACACAATCGCCAATATACGTATCTGCGTGCTTCATCTTGAGTGGAAACGCAGCCCTAGAGTTGTCCAGGACCTCAGCTACCATGAGAGGCAGATTTTCGTCGGCAGGCTCCGCACCGTTCTCTGCCAGCACCTCCATGCGCCAGTTGAACTCGTCCTCAAGGCCTTCCGTGATGGTATACATGTACTTGAGATCGACAGGCTCGAGTCTAAAGGCAGCGTTCACGGCCGCTACAAAGTTCTCTGGCGACAGACTCAGCAGGTGCTTTGCAATGTGCGGTCGAGTGGACCATACCAGGGAAGCGTATCCGTCGGGCAGAGGCAGCAAGGCAATTGGGCCGGTTGGCAGAAACCTTTGGAATGCAACGTTCCTGTAGTCCTCCCACTCAAGTTTGATGGACGCAACAAGTCCAAAAGTATTGTAGTCCCATCCTCGAGATTCGATTCCAGCAAACGTGCGAACAGGCGAGTTTGCACCGTCTGCGCCGACTAAAAGACGAGCTTCCAGCTTGTCGCCAGACTCGAGAGTCACAATTGGTCTGTCGTTCTCTGATCTAGCAACGTCCGACACTCTGCTCTTGTCCAACACCTCAACGCCTTCCTTCTCAGCGAGAGTCTTGAGCAAACCGCTCTGCAAGTTCAGATTCTCGCACATTGTCGCAATAACTGGAAGCTCCTCCTCATTTGAACCAAGCGAAAAACTGTCAAAGTCAATTCTCGATCCAGACACTCCGTCCCACACCTTCATTTCCTCGTATGGTTGAGTTCTCTCCTGCTTCATGTTGCTCCAAACGCCTATATTCTTAAGGACATTGACGGATCGCGGAGTCAACGACGACACTCTGTTTGAGTACCCCTCGACATCTGTCTCGCCCCACTTCCTTACAGCGTCCAAGGAGGATCCCTCCAGTACAGCAAGTTTAAGACCAGCCGTCACGGGATTTGCTTTGAGCGACGCAGCCAGCGTCAGGCCAGCAGGACCTGCTCCTACGATAACAACGTCGTGGAGACGCCTGCAGAAAGTACGCGACATTATCAAATGTTTTTTTTCTCTCAAAATCGTGGTGCGGACGTAATGTCTCAATCTGTATTAGTCCGTGGGCTGAGCGGACCTAAACCTGCAATGCACCAAACCGGCACCTGAGAAATAAATTTGGTGTTTTTTGGTGATAAATAGATTATAATACATGGAGACGGACGGCGACGGCTCTGCTAAACGCTCAGTCACGCTGCAGCTGGACGGATACCAGGCGGACGCTGCGTTTGCTGCTCTCGATAGACATGTACAAATCACTGCGGGACCGGGTACAGGGAAGACAGCTACTATTATAGCCAGAGTTGCGTATCTTGTTAGCCAGGGTGTAGATCCGGCCGGGATTTTAGTTCTTACCCTTACAAACAGGGCTGCTGACTCGCTGCGCAAGAGACTCCACGAGGCATTAGGGGAGCACAACAATGTGAATGTTCATACATTTCATTCATTCTGCGCACAATTGCTGTCTGGGTACGGCAAGGAGATTGGGTTTGATCGTTCCACAACGATCTGTGAGTCTACGGAACAGGCATTCATCATGAACATGGCTGCCAGGGCTGCTAATCTTCCAGGACGGACGACGTCATTGGCAAGAAGTTCCATTGCAGAAAGATCTAGACGTATTCGAGAAGGCAATTACGCGGATTCTGAATCACCAATACTGAAACAGTATGAACAATTACTTGAAGAGTCCTCGCTGATTGACTACGATGGCTTGCTGCTGGCCGGCGCCAAGATTACACAACAGTCGGACGTAACGGAGTACACACATGTGCTTGTAGACGAATTTCAAGACACAACACCCATCCAATGGCAAATCATTGACCGCGTCAACATGCAGTCCTTGACGGTCGTAGGAGATCCTAATCAGAGTATCTACAGGTTTCTCGGTGCTGGCCCCGGAATTTTTGAGGTTATGAAGCAGAAGTATTCACCGCTGGTTTTTGGATTGGGGATTAATTACCGGTCTACCGCTGAGACCAGTGCATTTGCATCGAAGCTGCTAGAGCATAATCAAGAGTACGCTGCGCACCAGGGGAGCAACGAGGGCCAGTTTCACGGTCCTAAACCTGCGTTTTACGCAGCATCTACAGAGTACACTGAGGCCGATTGGATTTCTAGCGTTATCCAACCCCTGCTCGATGCACATCCGGACATTCTGAAACCCTCAGACATTGCCATTCTCACCAGGACCAACGCCTCTCAGGCAACCATCAAAAGCCACTTACTTCGTAAAGGACATGAAGTCATCAGTTATGGTGCTACAAACGTCCTCGAACGTCCGCATATTTCCAAAATCATCACATTCATGAAACTCCTGCAGAACCCGTATCGAAACATGATTGTTGAGTATCTGCTGAGGCATCCTGTGCGCATCATGTCAGAAGCTGTATGCATGCGAGCTTCACAGGCAGCAAAACAGAGAAACATATCTCTCTGGCAGTATCTCCATGATCATCGCTCTACTCTTTCAAAGGCAAAACTCAAAAAGCTCGACGATTTCATTGAATTGTACAATAAATGCACAGCAATATTAGCAGAAGATCCTCACGACCCTCAAGTTCTTATAAAGAGTTTGGAAACATTTGTCAACGCTGTCTACCAGTCCAGATTGTCTCCAACTGTGAACCAGACCTTGACTAGTGACCTCGAGACATTCTATTCATTTATAAAGGAGGCTTGTGCAAAGGCCAGTGAGGTTGAGGAGAGCTGTTTGAATCTTGCTCTGGCAAACTTGCGTCTGTCAGATACACTCGTCAACCCCAATCAGATCGCGTTATCGACAGTCCATGCAGCTAAAGGTTTGGAATGGCCCATTGTCTTTGCCGCAGGCTTATCGGACAAGTCTTACCCCCATTTTATGGTGTTTAAGGAAGATAAAGAGGGTTCAAAAGAAGGCATTGCTGAAGAGTTTCGTGTCATGTACGTTGCATTGACCAGAGCAAAGAACATGCTGTTCATGTCTTATCCCGGCTCAATTCAGAACAACATGGCTTTTGGAGATGTACTTTCTATGCCTGCTGAACGGTCCAGGTTTTTGAAGCCTTCTCTGAGTCCGTGGTGCTCTGGAATGGATTTTGATGCAGTGGTATCAGATATTTCCTGCACGAAACGCCACGATGAAGCAGTATCTTATCAGAAGAAGTTTCCAAAACTATTTATTAAGCCTAATGTGAGAACTATCAGACCGTTCAGCACGTTGGCTCGTTCAGTCAGGGTGTTTAGTACGCTGTCGCGCGTTCTAACATAGACTCAAATTACGCCAATCAATAATTAATGACATGTGTGTCTTTGGTTCCTAATGGACATGTAAAGCTGTGTATCTTCGCCCACACTGCCAATCCTGCAACCTTTCCTGCCTTTCCATTGGATTTACACTATTATCTACATATAATACTTCTTTTCAACCCTATTACGCGACTTAACATAACACATCAAACTATTAACTCACTTAACTCTTGTCACCCAACTAACCTTATCGAACAATTGCCACAAAGGATCCTTCTCGACAACTACATTAACACAAATCACAAATGGGAGCTTTGTTATCGCTACCGTTAGCAGGTGCGTCAATGGCCACAAGTGCCGTTGCCTCCTGTATTGGTGCCGGACTCGGTTCCATGGCCTGTGCAGGTCTAAACAAGTGTTCTTCATCCATTGCGACAAGAGTTGGGTACGCAGTCTTGTTTCTGGTGAACTCGCTGCTGTCGTGGGTGATGCTGACTGACTGGGCGATTCGAAAGTTGGAGCGGTTATCGTTTGATTATGTAAAAGTGCGATGCCTCGGCGCAGAGTGTCATGGGTTTGCCGCTGTTCAACGAGTTAACTTTGCTCTGGGATTATTTCATTTAATCATGGCGCTGCTGTTAGTGGGAGTTCATTCATCCAAGAACCCGCGGGCGTCGATCCAGAATGGGTATTGGGTGTTGAAGGTCATTGCGTGGATTGCGCTGATTGTTTTGACGTTTTTGATCCCCGAAGGCTTCTTTGTGGTGTGGGGTAATTACTTTGCCATGGCCCTGTCGTTGGTGTTTATTTTAATTGGCCTTGTTCTGCTGGTTGACTTTGCCCATGCGTCGACTGAGACCGCGCTGAAACATATTGAAGAAGACGATTCGAGAGGGTGGAAGTTTTTGCTCGTGGGCGGTACATTGTCAATGTACGCCGGTTCGATTGTTCTCACTGTCATTATGTACGTTTACTTTGCCGGCGGTGGCTGCTCGATGAACCAGACGGCAATCTCTCTGAATCTCATTTTCACCTTGGCAGTCGCTGTGCTGTCGATTAACGAGAAAGTACAAGAATTTAACCCTCAGGCAGGTCTTGCCCAGTCTGCAATGGTCTCGGTGTACTGTGCATACTTGGTCATGTCGGCAGTTGCTTCTGAGCCTGATGACAAGCACTGCAATCCGCTCATTAGATCTAGAGGCACTCGTACGGCGTCGATTGTGCTTGGTGCTCTCTTCACGTTCCTGGCAATTGCATACACTACCACCCGTGCGGCTACTACTTCGTCTCGTTACGAGGCTCTCTCTACTGGTGACGAGTCCTCGCTTATCACTGAAGAGCCTACGCGTATGGAGATGAGACAAGAGGCCCTTCGCAGAGCCGTAGACGAGGGTGTTCTTCCTGCATCGGCATTGACAGATCCATGGGATTCGGAAGATGACGACGACGGGGAGGACGACGAGCGTTCAACCACCAAGTACAACTACGTTGTGTTTCACATTATCTTTTTGCTGGCAACGCAGTGGACTGCAACTCTGCTGACAATGAATGTGGAGGAAGAGATTGGAGACTTTGCACCGGTTGGAAGAACGTACTTTTCATCCTGGGTCAAGATTGTCTCTTCCTGGATCTGCTATTTATTGTATGCCTGGACTCTGATTGCTCCAGTCCTGTATCCTGACCGCTTCTAAGCTTTATTTATCATCGAATGGCAATGGTTATATTATTTATAAACTTTTTCTTTTGAACTTCTTTTAGGTGACTGTTCTATCTCTTGCTCGTGTGCGCACAGTTTGCGCTTCACATGACAAGCGACCAAATAGGAAATCTGACTAGAATAAAAATCCTTGGACTTATCTCTCGTTTTGTGACCTGTCGCGTGCATTAAGTCCGCATGTTACGTCCGCGTCTTCGTTTGGCTGGCTTCCAGCGCCTGTATTCAAGTAAACCCACTGACATTGTGTTTGTCAAAGATTTGCAATGTAAAGCATTGACTGGTTTGGACGCCTGGAGTCGCCAGCATCCTCAGCCGGTCTCCATCTCTGTGTGGTTGGACACGTCCATCTCCAAAGCCGGTTCTACCGATCATTTGGAGCACTCCCTGAACTATGACCTGATCTCCAGGACAATTATGCAAAATGTCGAGGGCTCCAAGTTTGAGTCTCTGGAGGATGTAGCGGAGAGCGTGGCGGAAACGGTGTTGAGTAAAGCAATGGGCGGACGATCGGCCAGAATTCAAGTAACGAAGCCTCGTTGCTTGCTCCGTGCTGGATCTGCAGAAATTGAGCTCAGAAGAACCACAGATGCCAAGTTTGCGGAGATCAAAAAGGAAGATGTCGACACGGTTTCAATCCATCAGCTGCAGCTGGTGACCGTCATTGGAGTCAACATGGTGGAGAGATTGCACAAGCAGAATGTTGTTCTCGATCTAAAACTGTTTAAGGAGAACAGCCAGCATTATGATTTTAGAAAGATTGTCGACACAGTCTCTGGGTACGTGGAAAACTCTCGGTTCAAGACTGTGGAAGCTCTCGTTTGCTCAGTTGCCGACATTATTTGTTCTCTGGGCGTTGACAAGGTCACTGTAAGAGTTGAAAAGCCGAGTGCAATCACGTTTGCTGCTGCTGCTGGTGTCGAGGTCACGCGACGACGTCAACCTCATCATCCGGCGTTTGTATCCAGTGTCGGTGACTCTCAGGCCCTCTTTCCTGACAGTGGTGAGATGAAGGATGGTGATCATACAGCATACGTGGCATTTGGTAGTAATGTTGGAAACACCATTGAAAATGTGCAAACGGCGCTCACGGCCATGCAAGAAAAGGGCATAAAGATTGTGTCTACATCCGGACTGTACGAGTCTGAGCCAATGTATGTTGCGGACCAGGACCAGTTCCTCAACGGAGTTGTCAAGGTGACTACTGAACTGAAGCCGATGGACCTGTTGGACACGCTGCAGCACATTGAGAGCAATGTACTAAAGAGAGAAAAAACGTTGGAGAAGGGTCCAAGATCTATTGACCTTGACGTGTTGTTGTTTGACGATCTTGTCATCAACACAGAGCGCCTGACCATTCCACACGTCGGGATGCTGAGTCGGTCGTTCGTGCTGAGACCTCTTCTCGATATAGTACCTTCTTCGCAGATTCACCCGCTGACAGCAGAACCATTCAAGGCTCACTATGACCAGCTTCCGAGCTCGACTAAGGTTCAAGTTTCATCAGCACTCTCAAAGCTGGTTCCTGTTCCTGGTCTAAAACCACTCAAATTTAGGGCTCGCGGCACGTCCATCATCCAAGGTATCTTGAATGTTACTCCCGACTCATTTTCTGATGGTGGTTCAGTGAGCAGCATTGATGATCTTGTTGCAAAAGCACTCGACCAGGTGTCAGAAGGTGCAACCATTCTCGACGTTGGCGGCATGTCAACACATCCAAATTCGAGCCCTGTTAGTGAAGAAGAAGAATTAAACAGGGTGATACCCGCAATCAAGGCATTGAGAAGTTGTAGTCAACTCGACAATGTGGTTATTTCCATTGACACGTTCAGATACCACGTTGCCAAGGAAGCATTGAAGGCCGGAGCAAATATTATCAACGACATAAGCTCTGGTCAGCAGAGTGAAGGCAAAATATTTGAGCTTGCTGCTGCTACTGGTGCACCAATCATCCTTAATCATACTCGAGGCACGCCGCAGGATATGAACAAACTCGCCCATTACGAGGCAGCTGGATACGAAGCCAACAGCGACGAGGCCGTTGTCGAAGTTGTGGGCCGAGAGCTGGAGGAAAGAGTCCAGGAAGCTTTAGAGAAAGGTGTCAACGGCTGGCAGATCATTTTGGATCCCGGCATTGGATTTGCCAAAAAGAAGCAGCACAATCTTGCACTTGTAAGGCGGTTCTCTGATCTTTCAAGCAGAGGCACGCTCGCAGGTCATCCATGGCTCGTTGGAGTGAGCCGCAAAGGGTTTGTAGGCAGAGTGACTGGCGAAGAAGACGCCAGTAAGCGCGGGGTCGGAACGGCCGTGACTGTAGCGTACCTGGCGAACCAAGGAGCCGAGATTACTCGTGTGCACGATGTAAAGGCTGCCAAGCAAGCAATCCAGATGATTGACGCGATTGACAATGTCTAAGTAGCAATATCCCGGTATAAATTAATCTATGCATTATATTTACAGGTCAGTGAGAGTCCAGAGACTGTCGCCAAGATGTTCCACGAGAATCACGCCGATTCCCTTGTTGACGCTTTTGATGTCCTCTGTAGACATTGAGAGAATGCCTACTGCCAGCGCGTGTTCCTTGCCCTCAGCATAGATGGCCACGGCCGTGCCCTTGTCGTAGCCCGGGGCATCCGGCAGCCTCGCGCCAGGCGAAGTAAGACCAGGACACATGATATTTGCTCCACTAAGTACAAACTTGATGGCCCCGCGGTCAACCGTGACTCTGGGAAACAGGTCCGGGTACTGATGCACCAGCTTGAGCGAGGGCACCAGATCGTCGTCGAAATGCTGGATAAAGACAACGTTCGAGTCGGCTACATAGAGAGATATCTTTTCGAGCACTTTAACCTGAACTAGCTGCGACTTTTTGGGCAGGATCTCATCAATGATGGGCTCAAAGTCCGGGAACTGCTGCACAAACTTTGCTTTAAGAGCGCGCTGGGCAGAAGACTTGATGTTTGAGCGAGAATGGATCTCCTCCTTGGTGAGCCTTGGTTAGTACAATTTCTTTTGCCTAAAAACTGCTTCTCCTGGAAAACCGCACATATCCATACTTTTTAAACATTTGATGATAAGTCTTGAAATTTCACACCTTCCCACCACAAACACTACCAAACGCCTTGTAGACTAGTTTCTAGACTTTTAAAGTTGTAAAGTTGTAAAGTTGTTTGAGTTTACTGGTTGTAATTTGAGTGTTGACAATGGACGACCATCAAAGACAGCAGGGACACAGGCGGACTGTTGATCATGGCAACGACTTTGCGCGTTGGATTGTGGAGAGCCAGTTTGGACGGTACACGGGCCCGCAGAAGGTCAGAAAGGATGCTTCGTACATCATTGACTTTGTGCCGCCGTCGGCGTTGAAAAACGCCCCGGTCACCTCGCTCTGCTCAAAGTTTGTGCACACGTCCATCAACAAGATTAAACATCCTGTTTTGGTGGTGACGTGGACACCTGAGGGGCGGCGGTTGCTGACGGGCTCGATGTCGGGAGAATTCACCTTGTGGAACGGAATGGCGTTTAATTTCGAGACCATTATGCAGGCCCATGAGCATGCGGTGCGCACCATGGTTTACTCGCATTCAGACGAGTGGCTGTTGTCGGGCGACCACGAGGGCACCATCAAGTACTGGCAGCCGAATTTCAACAATGTCAATATCCTCCAGGCGCATTCTGCGACGGTCAGAGACCTGGCCTTTTCTCCGAACGATGCGCGCTTTGCTACGGCTTCAGATGACGGCACAGTCAAGATTTTCAACTTTGCAGAGGCGGCATGCGAATCAACGCTGACAGGCCATGGATGGGATGTCAAGTCGGTCGACTGGCACCCAACCCTGGGCCTACTGGCCAGTGGATCCAAGGACAACTTGGTAAAGTTGTGGGATCCGCGAGCCGGCGGAAAGTGCCTGACGACTCTGCACGGCCACAAAAACACAATCTCCAAAACCACATTTCAAAAGACGGGTGGACAGCGACTGCTGGCTTCAGGATCTCGAGACTCTACTGTGCGTATATTTGATCTACGGGCTATGAAGGATATGGCTGTTTTGCGTGGTAACGACTCTGATGTTTCGGCCGTCACCTGGCACCCTATTCATCCAGGACTGATTACGACCGGTTCCCACGATGGCTGCATTTCTCACTTTATGGTGGATGCGTTTCTGCCTGAGAACACAATGTCGCTCAACCCGGTGATGCAGATCAAGAAGGCCCACGACTGGCCGATCTGGTCGCTGCAATACCACCCTCTGGGCCACATTCTGTGCTCCGGTGCTAATGACAAGATGACTCGCTTCTGGTGCCGAGCGCGGCCCAACGACGAGACGGCGTTTGTCGACCGCTACTATCTGGGCGAGGAGGGCGCATTGGCAGCGGCCAACCAGCCGTCTGCTGGAGGACATACTCGGGAAGCTCCAGGAGGAATTCCCGGCATTCCAGGCTTCTCTCGTTAGTTTCTTCGCTCGTTTCAACTCTTTCCCTATCACCTGTCAACTCTCATGCACGGGGTGTTACCCTACGATAATGAAACATGATGTCCAAAACAGATGTTGAAATTTCAAAAGCCGCAACAATGGAGTACGTCATTTCAAACGAAAAAACACATCCCGCAAATGTCATTTGCGAGCTATGTAGACTGTTTTACGACTGGAACTGGGTGACCGGCACCGGCGGCGGGATGTCAATTAGAAGTGACCATTTGGTCTACTTGGCACCTTCAGGCGTGCAAAAGGAGCGCATTAAGCCAGAGGATCTTTTTGTCTTGGATCTGAACACCAAAGAGTACTTGGCGACGCCCCAGAAGTACAAGCCGTCGGCTTGTACGCCGCTGTTCCTGTCGTGCTATGAGGTGCGTGGCGCCGGAGCGTGTATTCACACTCACTCTCACGCTGCCGTGCTCGTATCGCTGTTGTACAAGGACGAGTTTCGCATTAAGGATTTTGAAAACATCAAAGCTGTGCCTCGGGTGACGTCTCCGGGTAATTTGGACAACTTTGAGACGCTAGTGATTCCGATTATCGACAATAAGCCGCATGAGGACCAGCTAAAGGAGGACATTGAGGAGACTATGCGCAAGTACCCGCAGACGTCTGCGGTGATTGTACGCGGACACGGAATCTTTGTGTGGGCCGTGGATGTGTGGAAATGCAAGATTCTGAATGAGGCGTTGGATTATTTGATGGAGCTGGCGGTGAAGATGAGACAGCTGGGGTTGGAAACGGCGTAGCTTTGTATGTGAACATGGGGAACGTTTGAAGCAACCTATAAGCACGATCACTTAGGTCGCATGCGCAGCGTGTTCCTTGTACCTGAGCCTTCCCGGTTGAGCATACGAAGGGCTTTTTCGACTGCTTCGCAAGCACATAGCCGCTGTCTGCCTCAGGTGATTCGGATTATCCGACGATTGAGTTCCGGAGTATCCAAGACATTGGAGCGGTCCGATCTCCAGAAGTGCAAGGTTACACTTCCATGCAAAACACTTATGCAATTGCGCGTGCTCGCAATTGCTTCTCATGCTGTGCATGCGTATAATTGTTCTCCGCAAGCTCAACTTCTCCGCATTCCTTGCATGCTTCATTCTCAGCGCTTATCCACCGGCACGGATTTGCATCGGCCCCAATTTGTTGGGAACGTTGGAAACTCGGTCAGATCACAACACCCGAGGAACTATAGATTGGAACCTGGTACGACGGGTCTCCAGAGCCCCAAATGCATGTAAAAAATGGCTCATAATAAACAGACTCTGCCGAATTATAAGCTAACTGACTTTCTTGTCTGTCACCCTTCTGAAAGTCTCGCTAGACTAATCTCCCGTCTGAGACCTCGGCACAACCCCACAGCCCTAACGCTGTACCCCACACATCGGTATATGCAACACCAAGTGCCGCCGAAGGCTATAAAACTAGGGCAAATCGACCTCTTTGAAAGACCTCCCAAACACATTTCACAACTCCTAAAAGCTCCTAAAAAATATGTCTGGAATCCCCGAACTCGTAGTGCCCCTTGTGTCGCCCCGCGCCAAGGAGACCCTCGCCAAGGTCAAGGCCTTCATTGAGAAGGAAATCCTTCCTGTCGACGAGAAGATCGCCAAGCAGGAGGACCACACCGGCCTCAACTTCAAGGCTTGGAAGATCGCCCCAGAAGTCGAACAGCTCAAGGCCAAGGCTAAGGCCCAGGGTCTCTGGAACCTGTTTTTGCCCAAGTACTACGAAGAGACTGCTGGCTACACAAACCTTGAGTACGCCCTCATGGCTGAGCAGATGGGCCGCTCGTGGCACGCTCCAGAGGTCTTCAACTGTGCTGCCCCAGATACCGGTAACATGGAGGTCTTTGCTCGCTACGGCACTGAGGAGCAGAAGAAGAAGTGGCTCGTGCCACTGCTCAATGGCGAGATCAGATCCGGTTTCGCCATGACCGAGAAGGGCAACTCGTCCTCGGACGCCACCAACATCCAGCTCTCCATCACAAGACAGGGAGATTCGCTGATTCTCAACGGCACCAAGTGGTGGACCTCCGGTGCCGGAGACCCACGTTGCAAAGTTCTGCTCGTAATGGGCAAGAACTACGACTCTTCTGGAAAGCCCACCTTCAACGACCCCTACAAGTCACAGTCGGTCGTCATTGTGCCCATTGACACCCCCGGCGTCACCATTGTCCGTGCTTTGTCCGTCTACGGCTACAGCGACGCCCCACACGGTCACATGGAGGTCAAATTTGACAATGTCAAGGTTCCATTCTCCAACATCGTCAAGGGCGAGGGTGAGGGCTTTGCCATCATCCAGGGCCGTCTTGGTCCGGGCAGAATCCACCACTGTATGAGAACCCTTGGTGCTGCCGAGGTGGCTCTGGAGAAGATGATTGAGAGAGCCGTTGACCCCAGCAGAAAGACCTTTGGTAAGAATCTGAGAGAGCACGGCACGGTCAACACTTGGATTGCCCAGTCCCGTATCGAGATTGACTATGGTCGTTTGCTGGTTCTTTCGGCCGCTCACAAGATGGATGTTGACGGCCCCAAGGCTGCCCAGGTCGACATTGCCAAAGCCAAGATTGAGTGCCCTAACATTTGTCTCAAGGTTGCCGACAGAGCTATCCAGCTCTACGGTGCTGAGGGTGTCTGCCAGGACCAGATTCTTGCCAGAATCTGGGCCGGTAACCGTACGCTGAGAATTGCTGATGGCCCAGATGAGGTTCATTACCACCAGCTGGGTAGACGTACCATCTATGGCTACTTGAAGGCCAACTCTAAGCTCTAAGTGTAGGCTTTTAGCCTGTACGAGAGAAAAAGTGCGTTGAATTTATAAAGACTTGCAAGCCAAGCATTAGCAATATACATCCAGCAATGAAATCATGAATTTTGTAGGCTCTTGAAACCAGAACTGAATTACATAGCAACGCTGAAACGCTGAAAAACGCCCATGCACACAACTGTATCAATGAGATTGTGCCTGGAGGCTTGAGAATAGTTGAACGGCTGGACTTTGTCCAGCATCTCATCGTGAACTAGATATTAACACTGTATGTAATACAAATGATCTATTTTAGCTTCAAATAGTTCAAGGCGAGTCGCCATGCTATGCCAAGAGCCTCGTCTCAGCTTATTTCTTTGGTGGATTGTAGACAATCTTTCTGTGCTTGATGCCAGACCACTTCCATCTCTTGACCCAGACCGAGATGGCCCACAGGGAGGAGAAGAGAATGACAGCCTTGAGACCAAACTTCTTTCTGTCGTCCATTTCTGGCTCGGCAGCCCAGTTGAGGAAGGTGACAACGTCCTTGGCCATCTGTGAGGTTGTGGCTGGGGTACCGTCGTCGTACTCGACGAGACCGTCAAACAGGACACGGGCCATGGCGATACCGCCGTTGGGGAAGTAAGGGTTGTAGTTGAGGCCTGGGGCAAGAGACACACCGGCAGGGGGCTCGTCGGGATAGCCAGTCAGCAGGGCAAAAATGTAGTCGCAGCCGCCGTGTCTGGCCTTGACAACGAGGGAAAGATCTGGAGGCAGGGCACCCTGGTTGGCAGCACGAGCAGCCTGCTCATTCTCATAAGGAGAAGGCAGAGGGTCGGCGAGCTTACCTGGTCGCTTTCTGGGGGCACCCTCATCATCGGGTTCGTCATCGTACTCAAACTCCTCAGCCATTTCACGAACCTCCGAGTTGGTGTGGGTCACACCTACCAGATCACGCCAGTGAAGCAGCTTGAGCGAGTGACAGGTCGAGCACACCTCACGGTACACCTGGTAACCTCTACGCAGACTGGCGTGGTCAAAGGACGAAAGCCAGCCCTTCTGTTCCCAGTCGTAGGCTGGGGGATGCAGACCATGCTCGGCGTCGGTCATGGCAGAGGCTGTGTTGAGAGCGTAATAAGTAGAGAGACCAGCTGTGACAGCGGTGGCTGTTAGAGCGTGGCTCAGGCTTGGAGCCGCCTTCCGTACCTGGGTTAGTTGGTTCAAAGCGTTTGAAGCGCGAAGCTTCGTGATCAGCGAATTACTGGTCATTTACGACCTCTCCCTTTATTTCATGCGTCCTTATTGGTCCCTGCACTGCGACTCGTCACTTTGTGACGAGTCACCCAGTCCCTGCGTTTCGATAGTAAAATGACCAGTCGTCAGGTCCGTGCGCCAAAAATGACCTGTCACCTATGCAATATGTAATTGGCGCCATGTACTTTACACCTGCCCGTTTCTACTCGTCACCAAATACACCCCACCACACCCTCCAAGGTCTCAAACTCGCTGAAAATATTTTATGTCGACTCGTCACTCACGACCTCTAAAACGCTTGCTATTGGTCCCCGGGGAGCAGCACAGGAAAAGACATTTGCACGGCTGCCAATTGAAATACCGCATATACCAATAAAGTCCTAAACGCTTCGCGTTCTCTCTGCAAAACTACTTACCGTGAATTTCCACATGGTTGGACAAAAGGTGAGTTGTGGGAGCTTGGATTTTCAGTAACGCTTGTAGGTGGGTCGACATATATTATTCGCAGTTTGTGATTGGAGGATGTTAAGGGTTAGGGTAAGTCATGTGATTAGATGCGCTGGTTGAGCTCTCAAAATCAGCCAAAATGGAGGTGAATTGCAGTAAAAGTGTTAGATAATGCTTTTAAACAGTATTGTTGACTATTGTGGGTCTCTTTTGCACTTTTTGTTCTGCTCGGCGGGTTCGGTTGGGCAAAGCCGGCCAATGAGCGCGAGGCCAGAGCTCCTCGGAGAATAGGCCAATAACTAGTTAGTCGGAAGTGCTCATGTGAAAGTGACAGGTGGTTCTTCAGGAGCCATTAGAGAGTTGATATTTATTGACTTGGCTGCACTACTCTTCATACTATCCTTCTTACTTTCCTAACCACTCTTACTGACTCCGACACCCCCATTAGCCCAGCAAAACAACACGTTATTCCCAGTACCGAAACATTAACCTACACTAACACAATCACAACCCGCACTAACACAATCACATCGATCACAGGCAGAGCCACAAACCAGCAGCTAACGCAGTGTCACACGGGACTCATCAGCACACGTAGTGACACACAGATTGACACACTGCAACGCAGAGTAACAGAGAAAGCGAACAGACTAACACCAGACTCATCCAGCACTCTCCAAAGCTCCCAAACACACTTAATCACATAACCGACACTACTCCAACTCATCTCATTTTTAAATCCGATTCCACATCTCCGCTCCCAGCCCAGATAGGCAGCCTAATAAAACGACAAACGTGAAGACGCGGAACGTTGCAAGGAGCACAACGTTCAGAACAGATACGTCATGTCGCAGCCAACTGATGACATGGCCATCTACAAGCTCATGGACAGCCAGGCGGACAGTCACTTGGAGAAATTGACAAGACTCGCCCAGCAACTGGCGCAGGATGATCTCGAGCAAGTTGTCGACAATGTCACTTACAGAAAGCGCGTGAAGGAGTTCAAAGAGCTGGAAGCTTTTGTCAGATTGACTACAAAGACTGCAGTGCACCTGGCCGAGGTCCAGCTTGCGCAGCTCGAGGCTGAAATGGTTCCTACGGGCTACCTGCAGTACATTTTGGGTTCGGGCGAATTGCTGTCTTTTGAGGAGAGCGAAGAGGAAGGTGAGACTGCGCAGCCTGATGCTCGGAGAACGAGTTCTAGCACTTTTGCTGGCGGATCGCGAAGACTCACGCGGCGCCAGCGCGCAGTCACGGAGGAGTTGGAGCGTAAAGAAAATGGAAATCACGGAGAAAAGGTTGAGCATATCGATGATTCCGATGAACTGTCGTCTCTTGAGAGCGAGGATGCTGTGGAGCTAACTGCTGAAGCGGAGAAACAGACAGATTCCGACATTAACGACTCCGACAGCGACGTCTTTTCGTCAGCCCTGTCAAGCATACGAGGCACGTCAGAGGTGACTGAGATTCCTCTAGATACGGAGTCATTATCTTCAGAGCCTCGATCGCCATCTCCAGTCGCATCGCCTGTGGTGGAAACGCCGTCGGGTAGACTAAGAAATCGTGTGCAACGCTCGGACGAGAATCTCAAGTTCGATCTCTCCCCTGGCAAGCGTGCATCCGAGTATATGGAGTCAGCGGCAGAGAGGAGGAAACTACGTAGGAGAAGCAACGTCACTGAACAGGCAATGGAGAAGATCAACAATGTTTTGAAGGACGCGCAGATGAATCAGGTAAAGAAACCCAAATCGAATGCGAGAGCCGAGCAGAAACCAAAACAACCCGAGCGCACTCTGCGTCAGAGACAGGAAGCTCCCGTTCAGGAGACCGCTTCGAGGCTACGGAGTCGGGATACGGCACAGAGTCAAGCAAAGCCCAAGCAGCCAAACCAATACACAAAACAAAAGCAACCTAATCAACATACAAAACCAAAGCAACCTAATCAACATACTAAGCCTAAGCAACCTAACCAGTACACAAGACCTAAACCACACGTGCATGAACCTCCAAAATCGACTAAAAAGGAGTCAGAACCTCTGTACTGCTATTGCCACAAAAAGTCGACCGGTGAGATGGTTGCTTGCGATAATGATAATTGTGAAAATGAATGGTTTCATTTCAAATGCGCCGGTTTGACTGAAGAGCCGAAAGGTCGCTGGCTGTGCCGGGATTGCATGAAACTACCTCAATTCAGTCGACTTCGTAGATGAAGGTCTTGACTACTATCTATTTATATATAATGTACAATAATTTGGATATCAGTTCCACACCACTTCATCAAAGTAGTATATCCAGTTGAATGCGACTGCAGAGCCCACAATGCCCAGAGAGCAGTATACGGAGATGAGCATCAGCGACAAAAATTCATAAGTAGGTGCCACTAGTGGAATTGCGTGTGATAGTAGTAGCAGTGGGAAAAATCCAATAAGATACGTCAGAATAAGACGATCTAGGTAGAACACCCTTCTAGTCTGATCGGAAACCTGAACAAGGTTATTGAAAGTTGCCAACATCATGACAAACCATACAAAAGTATAGAGAATCTTAATCAGTGTTTCTGCAGGCGTAAAGAGCAGTGGAAACAGAGAAATGTAACCCGCAATAACCAGCGGAGTGAAGATCGAGAGAAGGCGCCTATCATCTAGCGCAAAGAATGTGAAGGGAAAAATAACAAGCAAGATTGCTTTTTCATGAACATGCCAGCCCACCAGATACGAGATCCACGCACACATGGTAATGCATCCAAGGGCACGACGTTTTGTAGGCTTCCAGCACAGGAATGCACAGGCCATCAGCTGGTACCATAGAGCCAGGTAGAAGGTGTGTGATGGCTTGATCTCTGGAAGAATAGCAAAGCTGATATCGCCAACAATTCCACGAGTACCCGAGCTATTACCAACGCCTTTGACGTAACTGAGAGCTTTGTCGGCAAAGGAGTAAATTGCCCACACATTTGGTGCCCAGTATGCATGAGTCAAACCTCTCGAGAATGGAAACAAGCGACCAAGCAGTTCCTTGTATTGTCCAATGAAAGGACCAAAGGCAACAGCGAATGTACCAATTACTATTGAGCCAAGCTTGAAAGTCTGCTTCCAATTGATGAGAGTTTTTGGATCATACACAACAGTGCGTAGGAGGTAAAAGAAGTAAGCTGGCGCCATGTACAGGTAAATGTGCTTAAAACAGAGAAGCACGCAGAACGCAAACGCAGACAACAGCGGCTTTCCCTGGAGGATGGCGACCAGAGAGATCGTCAAAATGCCAAACAGAAAGCCATTGTACTGGAAATGGATATGATCAATGATAAGCAACCCTGGGGAAAGGACCAAGGATTGAGCGATAGCTTTTGCCCGACTTTTCTCAATTCCAGGCTTGGTGTACTTCACGTAGTAATACAGAGCAGCGAAGAGCACAAACTCAGACACAATTACTGTCGTCCTTTGGTAAAAGACAGTCTTCCAGCCAAACTGGCCCAGTTCCCTAATCTCCAAGGCGCCATCATCAATAACCTCCTGGGGACACAAATGAGAAAGAACCCATTCAAAGTATGCAAAAAATGGAGGATAATCTAGTGTCCACTGCGACGTTTTTTCAGTGTACCACTGCGATAGAGGCAGGTTGTAGGTGATTGCCATCCAGTTGCGGTGGACCTCAAAATCTGTGGAGTAGTATGCATCAAAAAGCAGGATCTTTAAGAAAATCAGCGCAATGCAGGTGTGCAATAGCATGACCGCCATGATTCGCTGAGTTTCAACTACAGTTCTGTGTTTCTGGATGCAAGTTAAGTGTAGTCACGTGGTGGACGCTGCTGGAGATTCAAGAGCAGTTGGAGCTTTTTCGGATATTGGGCGAGCAGTGGTGCTGAAGCTGATTTTTGGTGTCTGCGGGTTGTTTGGGAGTTGTTTCTTTCGTTGTTTCATGGGAGGTTTCCAGACGTCATCTTGCACGAGCACGTAGGGTGCAGATGAGAAACTGATCATAGAGAAGATACTTTGCGGAGAGCATTAGTGTAGGGAAAAGCACATCTCTATGCATTGGTGGAGAGTCCAATTAGAGTATGCAAAGTAAAGGACTTATTCCCAGCAGTTGGTGTTGATGACAGGGATCCACCTGGTGCCTTGCAAAGACAAGACAGGTAAGGTACCCCTCTTGCAACCTGATAGCAACGTATCCCTTGTCTGATTGCTGTTTCAGAATCTCCTTGTGCAGACCAATTACATGGGTGAAACTGATGTTGGTTCGTCTCCCAACATACGACCTTCCTTATCAGGCACCTTCAATGGACTCAAATCGGCTGTAACAGGAAACTGGCATTGCACGGGGTGCATGGATAAGGGTACACTATCGCATAATTGAGAGGATGCGGTCCTAAATGTCTGACCCCAACATTGAATGTGGATGGATATTCCTCAATGAGTTGTCTCAATGAACACATTTCGGGTGAGTTTCAAAGCACAATTTCGTTTTGAACGAGCTCAATGAGACCACAATTCAGCCTGAGAACTATATAACGAGGCCATATCCATCATGAATATTCATCATCAAACAAACAATCCAAATGCCTTCCACTACTACTTCCAACACTATCTCCACCCCAGCTCCAGTTGAGCGCAAGCCAGACGTTCTTGAGCCTCTCAAGAACGAGAGTAAGTAAAAGCTGATTATCTTCTTCTGGAAGGATATACTAACATAGATGGATACATTCCAGCTGAGTGCGTTATCTTTTAAGGCCGCCGCTTGGCATTTTTGTAGCTAGCTAGCAATATACCGGTTTTATAGTTTACATTTTGAAGAATTAGAGTATATGAGCTCCCACAATACACAGCAGTGATGCTGACATCCACTGACGGTTTCCGTAGCATGCCGACTTCACATGAAGACTCTGTCATGCGTGTGCTCTCAACTTTCACCCATATACCAACAATATCTAGAGAACTACATACACGGTTCCCCAGATGTAGGACAGGCAGCAGCAAAATGCAGATATTTTCCCTGTATTTCGGGCTGCGATGCCATACGTCTATCTGTACCAGTGTCCAAAATCCTACCCGAATAGGCAGGTGTAAAGCTGGCCCAACTGAGCGTTATATTGTCTCCCTGTCGTCTATGGATATGGCGACAAACTATCACTTCTCGTCCACAATGCTAAATTAATACTACCGTACTAACGAGCGCGATTCCTCACACTCATCGAATAAGGAGTCCAAATTGACAGGAGCTAAGAAAAAACAGTATGTAAACGAGGATCGCGAAAACCTGCTGAAGGTAGACATCTATCTTCATGAGGAACTAAATAATGCATTGGAACTTTTCGAAGTCTCTTCGAAAGATTTTAGTGCTTGCCCATCCCTCTATTCTGAAATTGCTCTCGCCTCCTGTAAGTGGTAGGTTGCCCAGAAACAGCTTCATATCTGTCAGCTATGGAGGCTAAAAGAAGGTTGTCCACCAGATGATGATAATGTTTTCCAACAGTTGCCAGCGACGACCACAGTATTAGCTTGACCAGCAACTTTCAAGGCACATTATGAACACTTGCGGGGCAATCTGTTATCAATGACAGGGGAAGGACCTTCGAGTGGTAGAGAGCGGATTTCATCTATTGCCATGTCAAGTTAGGAGCTGCTACTCATCATCTTATGAGAATTATTACGAACTTTGCGAAGAGCGATAATGGAATCGTACTCACTTTGACAGAGTGAATCCTTGCTTTCCTCGCTACTGAAGCGTCAAAGTTGCTCTCCTCGAAACAAGCTTTCATAGCGAGATCCACAAATTGCAGGACGTCGAGTCGTTGTCAGGGGTGGTATGGTCTCCTTCATCGTGAGCAGTGGTTTTATTAGCAGTTTGGGCTGCTTCTCCTGGCTGCTACGCAAGATATGACAGCACTTTTCCATTGGGCAGTTTTGTTGTTATGAGTTGACAGAATCCAAATTGACAGCTGCCATATATGAGATTACACTTACCATTTTAGGAACTGGCAAAACTCAACAAGAGACAAAGAAAAGATTGAGAGAACAAATTGATACAATCAACAGCTAGTGAACTTTACAAGATATTATACTATATCGCATTTCTAGGACACATTTTGGATAAGCTCGTGGTAAAAGTAAATGACTTCGACATGTGTGTCAAGCTTTATTCTTTCGTCCACAGTGTGAGCATTGAGAGCCGTGCCGAATCTGTTTGGCGTGAATCTCCAGATGTTGCGGGTGAGATTCCAGTAGTACTTAGTATCGGTGTTACCTAGCATAGTCGAAGGAGTGATGATAATGTCCTTTGGAGCATACTGATCACCATTGTTGACATCAGTAATATTACCACCAAAGTCCTGGAAAACATGACGAATAGTACCAGCAAACTTCTCCCATGCTTCACCAGTAGTTGGCGAAAGCGGTGCAGGATTAAGACCGCCCTCAGCATAGTTGACGAGCTCCAAATAACCCTTGGAATTCTCATCGTCCAAATAGTACTTGCCATTGAAGAGCACCCCAAGGTCATTGCGACGTCCAATGGCAAGTGCGTTATGCAGAAGCTTTTTCTGGACATCTTCAACAGTCATGTGGAAGTCAATTCTGTGGTTCACAACAACAGAGACCTTCTCTGGCAAGGCGTTGATCTTCAGACCACCATGTACAATATCAGTCGCCTGGGAGGTCTGGATAAGATACCTGGTACCAATGCTCTCATGCAAGTGGTCAATGACAAGTTTTTTGGATCTTTTGCACTTGTCAAGAGACAAAATAGCCTTTTGTAGTTTGCGGTCCATAGTCTCAGAGTAAGTAGCGTAGCACTTGAGGTTCTCATAAGTGGGATTCTTTGGAGACAAGTCAGGCTTGTACGGAGTATTCTCAATAAGTTCGACCAACTGACCGACGATTCCAATAGCCGTATGGTCTGGTGGCATTGATGAATGACCACCAGCGGTATGAACAATAATCTCGGCATCGTAGTAACCCTTCTCGGCGATAGAGGGAGAGGCATAGTTGATACCTTGAGAATGGGCAACACCCAGTCCACCTTCATCGAGTACGGCAAACATAGAATCAGCGCCATACTTTTCTTCCAAGGTTCTGCCAATGATTCTAGCTCCACGTGGGCCAGATACCTCTTCATCAAACCCATAAGCAACGATGATGGTACGGGTGGGCTCAAAGTCATTCTCAATAAGAAGAGTGATGGCATCAAGAATACCAGTAACTGTATTCTTGCAGTCGCTAGAACCTCTTCCCCAGACGTACTCGCCGTCATACTCGGCCGAGAAGGGCTCGTAAGTCCATTTGTCAACAGTATCAGGGAGTACTGGAACAACATCCTGATGAGCCATGAATACAATTGGCTTGAGAGATTCGTCAGAGCCCTTCCAGGTGAAAAGGCGACCATGGGTATTGATAGGCTCGTACTCGAGAGTGTCAAAGACAAGTGGCCAGGTGTCCTTGAGGTAATTCTCAAGCTCATAAAACACTTCCCATCTGTCATCCTCACCGACGTCTCCCATGTTGTCGTACGATTGAGTTGGGATTTGGATAGCACCTTGAAGGTGCTCAAGAGCCAGCTTTCTAAACTCCTTGCTTCTGAAGTAGTCTGCCGAAACGTTGGTCTCTGGCTTCAGCGATGGGTATTGGACACAAACATCAGAAGCAGTGTGAGAAGAGTGATGAGTCATCTTCTGAGACTCGACGGAGGTAGAGCAGTAGGTAGACACTGTCGTATGGCCAATCATTCCTAGAACAGCAAGTCCAATGCAGAACATTGCGAGCTTGGCGACTCTCTCGTACGGTGATTTCCTCGGGGGTTCCTCCACCAAAGGAGTATACTTTGGAAGCTTCTCAGACATGATTAGCTAGTTGTATAATGTGAAGAAACAAGGGGGTTCGACGGGGATGGATGCGATATATATCTCGGACTCCGCAGTCCAAGATAGGCAATCGGAAATGGAGGAGCTCGTCGAGGCGTCGAGGCGGAAGGTTACCGAGCGGGGCCACGGATTTTAGCACGTTTCGAGCATTGATTGCTCCAAGGACGGGTAAACGATTCCCGACTTTGTATTTCTCGAGTGACTTCTGATCTCCTTAGCGCCAGCTGAGGATACAGCCGAGAGGCCGTCCACGTCCAAACACGTGCGCAACCCCAACTTCCGCAGCTGCTTGCGATACTCTGAATCGCTCTACTATAAGTCTAATGTACTTCTTTTACTCATAACAGCTTTATCTGACGCGGTGTCAGAGCTGCCAGACGTATTGTCGGACATAATGCAGTGATATCAGTTCCTGCATGAAAGATGCTTGAATGGGCTGGAGAACAGTCTGAGAAACAGGCGAAAAAAAGATTGGGACCTTGTGATTTCAAAACACTCACTTTACCCCCATTTTGGATTATTTGTTTCTCCCGGCCTCGCAAAGTCAAAAACCTCCTCTCAGACTCTCACTACTAGCCTTGTTTATATTCTTCTCCTTTAGGAAAGTGTGTTAGATTCCTCCAAACATGTCGAAAGTTCGAATTCTCGACGATAAAAATCTACTAAAAAAGCTGAAATTACTGAATGAGAAGGGTCCTGTGCAAAAAGATGTCGACCTTTGTCGCACAGTTTTAGCAGAACTCACTTCGCGAGCGACAAAACATCCTACGGACATTAAAGAGAAGCAACTAGAAGCTCATCGGCTAGCATTGAAGGCTCTTTTCGACAGCAAAAGCCATGACAGAGATGTGATAAAGATGCAATCTCATCTCTGCAGATCGCTGATGGATGCCAAGATGAACGACGCTGTACAAGCTGCGATTCTCAACATGTTTACCCTTGGTGTTGAAATTCATCCAAATACCCCGGCCGTAATTGCCAAGACGGTTTTTCAGAAATACGATGGGTCGAATTCTGAAAATGTCCAGTTCTTTACAAATGGTCAGATCTTGTTTCTCCGCTGGTGCCACCAGTCTTCTACCCCGTTGCTGCACTTTGATTCTTCGTGGTTTGACCAACTGGATCCCAGTGATCCCAAGCTGCCGGTAGCGGCCAAGTATTTATTAGCATCATCAGATGCTCACCTTCGTATTCGTGGCCTCTCAATGGCCCCAGAAGTGCAGGATGCTGACATCAACAGGGTGATGGCCATGATCCAGCGCGCACCTTCAATCAAACTACTTTCAGAGTTGTATGACGTATATACCAGTCGAGGCATAAGAAATGAAAAGGTGGTAAAATCAGCATACAATTTCGCCAAGTCATTGCATAATCAAACACTGATCTCTCAATGGAAGCAATTGTTCACAGAAGTAAAGGTATCAGCTGGCTCCGTAATTTCCCAGATTGAGCAATTCGAGGTCAGTTCAGGTTCGGCCAAAAGTCTGCAGGAACTATTGGCACAAGCGCTTGCTCAGAATCTTGGTGAAAGCACTGCAGTAAAGCAGCTGTTTGCGAGGTTCACGAAACTTCCATTCGCTTCTGAATATATCTCAATATACGTGCAGTTTGGTGAACTGTTCCTGCAAGCAGGATGCCAAAAGTACGTCAGAAATGTTTCACATGCTCTCTATAATCAAGGATTAGCAGTCAAACGGAACGGAAACTCAGAGTATGCTGTCTACTGGAGACATGCCTGGGAATTTGACATTGCATCTGGTATCGAACGCCCTGATGATTTGCTGAAAACAAAGATAATTTGCCTTTCACAGTCTCTACTGTCCGATAAATCCTATGACGAAGCGGCACATGTTTTGGTGCAGTCGATCCAAAAGTTCCCTGAGCTTGTCCCAGTGCTATCGAAGCAACTCTGTACTGCATTTCAACGTAACAACATTTTTCATGATTTAGAGAGTGACGTGCAAATACTTTGCTTAGAATCAGTCATTGATCAAAGCTGCAACTCACTCCATTCATTCCAGAAAGCGCGGCATGCTCTACCATTTCTGAAAGAGCTTGACCAGGAAAGCTTTCTTTGGCGCAGCGTTAATCACTTGTGGCACTCTGGAGATGTTTTAGAATGGCTCAGAGAAGACCAGAAAAGCTCGTCCTCACTGTTGACGCTGATTTTGCAATGTTGTAGATTTCTGCTAGCGGGAACTTCTGACATTACCGAAGCAGTTGCTTCTGTGAATCAGCTTGGAGATTCTCTTTGCAGAGAAAGTTTTGCTGAAAGCCAATATCAAGAGGTTTCATTTGAAATATTCTCTCGAATGTGTGCTCGTCTCGGTCAGCATGACTTGTTTTTTGCAGTCTTGAGCAGCAATGATTCAAATTTTCGCAGTCAGGCTCTTTTAAATCAACATCTCGTATTGTCTGGCAGATATGAAGACTTGTTGCAAAGTGTTACAGATGGTTCCTTTGAAGATGCACTGCTGTTAACCATTTCCTACTTGGGTTTAAATACGCTTTCAGAGGCGAAGGAAACATTTTCCAACGTTGATCGCCCAGAGTTGACCTCTTCGAAGACAACTGATTCAATGTATGAGGGTTTATTATATCAGTTTCAGTATTCCTACACGTCTGCACTACTCCAATACCATTCTGCGGACCTCTCCAACGCAGGATCGCAACTTCTGCAAACGATAAAGACGATCACAGGAGCAATCAAAACTCACGGTAGTTTTCATTTCAATGACATTCTTTCTTCCTGTGAACTTTTATGCGCAAAGGTATTTGAGAGAATGGGAGTAGCTCACCGGGCTGCGATGCATCTTCAAAGAGGTATTGTAACAGTAGGATGCTCCAACAATGAAATTCACAGACTTGAGATGTTATCTCTTCAGCTTGAGCTATTTGTGCGCATGGGTGATTCGGACGCTGCAAATGCAGTAGCTGGAGCGTGCGCCCAGATTCCTGCTGAACTTCCTTCCTTAGAAGCCAGTAAACATCCCTGCTTTTATGTGTACGCAAAGTCTATGACCCTATATCTACAAAGGGTAGGACAGCATGAAGATGAAGACCTAATTTATGAGAGCCTAGGGCTCGCTAGTGAGCCAGACATTACAGAAAAGCTGAGACGGCTGTCGTTCATACCAACAAAAACGACTGCCCCAGGATTGAGAGAGTTGCAAGTGAACATGATAGAGAGCTTGGCGGCACGAGGAAAAGTAGAGAAATCTGAGGAGCTTCTTACTGGAATTCTTGATGGCCTGACGTTGGAAGAAGCGAAATTATTTGAAGTATCTGTCGCATATCTAAACTTTTTAAAGGCAAGGAGCGCTCTTCGTACAGATCCTGTATACGGTGTATTGGAAGACTCTGCGCTCTCTTCGCCTTCAGTGATTGTCAGTCAAAGTGCTAGTCAAGACAGTGTGCCAAACAACGCAATGCTTACACTATCTGAGGCCAAAAGTCACCTCTTGAAACTGGGACCTGACCATCTGTCCAGCACACGACTAACTACTGGTGCAAATCTGCACAGTGATATTTATTTACATTTGTCTGCTCTTTCTCATGAACAGCCCAGGATGCTGGAGTTCGAGAAATGGAGAGGAATGCCCGCGGTTATGGAAACCCTTTCACTAGGAGGCTCTAGCTTCTCGGATAGCATATCCAGCCAGTTGACGATAGAGCAGCTGATGTCCAAGATTCCAGATTCTTGGTTTGTAGTCTCCATGAACTGCTCTCCTGTTACTGGAAACCTTCTTGTTACTCGTTACGAGAAATCGCGGCAGCCAATTACTATTAGTTTGGCTCTCAGCAGACATACTTGTCGAGATACAGATGCTGAGGCGTTTACATTTCAAGATGGCTTGCGAAAATTACAATCGATAATCGAGCAAAACAATGCTTCAGCGTCACGAGAGGCGCTCTCTCAAGTTAAGACAGCCAAAGACAGACGACAATGGTGGGATAAGAGATTCCAACTTGATAAAGAGCTCAGTGAATTGGTCGAAGACATTGAGTACACGTGGTTTGGAGGATTTCGGGGCATGTTTAGCGATGTTCTGCTAGATCCTGTATACACTGAGCGCTTCACAAAGACAGTAGAGACGATCCTCAATACTTATCTGCCGTCGCGTCAAAAAGGAAAGAGCACTTTGAGTGTAGATCCAAGAATTATCGAACTGTTTTTGGATATGGGCGATCCGAAAGACTTTGACGATCCCAGCTTTGTGGAAGACCTGGTATATTTCATGCTCGATATTCTGCAATTTCATGGTGAGCTGAATGCATACGACGAGGTTGACTTGGATAGAATGGTTGTGGATATAGAGGAAGCCATGAAAGCGTATCACAAGCAATGTACTGCTCGCCAACACTATGATCACGTTGTACTTCTGGTTGATAAGGAGTGCCAACAGTTTCCCTGGGAAGCTACTCCAATGCTATCCAAAAAGTCGGTATCACGCGTGCACAGTTTGAAGTATCTTGTCGAGTCGTTTGAGAACAATGGCCTCTATGTCCCGTCAGACAACGTGTACATGGTGTTGAACCCAGGAGGAGATCTCAAGCTGACGGAAAAGAAATTTGCTCATAAACTGTCAACCTGGAATGGAGTCAGAGGAGAAGCCCCCAGTGAAGAAGATCTGGCCGATGCGCTAAGAGAAAGTGACCTGTACGTGTATATGGGACACGGCGCAGGAGACAGGTATATTCGCAGCTCCAAGATTCAGAGTTTACAACGGTGCTGTCCGTCAATTCTCCTTGGCTGTTCATCTGGAGTGTGCAAGCTGGCTGGCGAGTACGATTCATGGGGCATAGTCTGCTCCTACATGGCAGCAGGATCGCCCATGGTGGTAGCGAATCTGTGGGACGTGACCGACAAGGACATTGATGCCTTTGGAGAGTCAATTCTTGACAACTGGGAAACTGTTGGAATGGGCAACGCTATAAGAGATTCGCGTACGCTCTGCAAGTTGAGATACCTGAACGGTGCTTCGCCAGTTCTGTACGGCCTGCCGCTAGCAAGCGCGTAAGACAATTATTTACTACTATTAAATATTTTGAGGCGGATAGCCTCTCTACTATTCTCAACATCTGGTGATTCTCTTCGACCTTCCAGATAACTTTCGTAATCGTCGAACTCCGGACTTAAGGTGGTTGGAGAAGACACAATGCTCTTAGTGTTTGCCCTCATCTGGTGCACAATTCCTGGGTATCGTTTGCGCAGTTGTGCAACAGAGCCCCTGGACAGTGATATATAAGCATTGGCCTTTTTAATTGGACTTTTCGGGGCCATCTCGGCCGGCATGAGCGTGCCCTTGCTGAGGGCCATTGAAATCAGCAGCGAAGTGGGCAGATGAGCTCGCGAAAACTTGTCCTGTCGAATTGGCTCAGAAAGCATCTTTGCATATATATTCTCCTTTAGACCAGGCAGACTCTCACCCGAATCCGCCAGCGGATGTCGGTTTCCTGACCATCGCTGAAAGTGCGTCAACAGCACCGATTCTGAGGTCGGCGCACGAGGCTTGTAACCAGGAACCGGCTTAATGACCTTATCGACCTGTCGATTTGGATAGAACACTTCCAATCCCTCTGTAATTCTCAAGACATCTCTGGCTTTCAGTTTCGCCTTCTTGAGACTCATGAAGATTACGTCCCACAATACACTGAAAAAAAAACACCCACAACTTGCTCAAAGAAATGGCGCTAAGATGGTACGGCAGTGTGATAAAACGGCCGTTTAGCAGTGTTGCCTCGGCGTACCGAACGGCCATGAACTCTGTGGTGTCTAATCCAATGGTGATAACGTCAGGCAGCCAGCAGAATCCGCGCGGTCTCACGCTGTCGTCAGTAACGTCGCTGTCACTCAGCCCTAAACCGCTCATTACATTCAATATACAGATCCCTTCGCATGCATCGCACTCTCTGCATAGCAGTCCTGTTTTTGCCATCCATTCTCTGCCTGCTACCGCTGAATCAGCGAGCATTCTGCGAGCGTTTGCTGGCATGGCCGGAAAGGACGCCAATCCCTTTAAACTCAAAGAAGACGTCATCTACTACGATCAGAAGCATTCAGTTCCTCTAATTTCCAGCGCTAATTTTATTCTGCTGTGTCAGAAACACCAGGTCGAGAAGATCCAAGACCACGAGCTGTGGATCGCTGAGGTTATCGATGTCAACACTCTGCAATCGTCATCAGACTCGGCAATCATGTATATAGATCACAAGTTTCATAAAGTTGGGCAAGAGACCGAGTAGTGCTGGTCACTGGCGGGGGCCCCAATTGCATTGCATAGCCATCTAGCAATCTAGATGTTCTTGTATTTTAAAAATCAAAACGTGTACATAGTCATTACAAGCCTGCAGGCTGTCCTGCCGGCCCATGTCCGTCCATTTGCAGGGATATCCAAAGATCTTGAGTTTTTCGTTTCGTAGCCTCAATGTTTTGTTCAATCACTGTTGTGCTGTGGCTAAACTCTGACTGGATATTTCTTCGTCGTTCGAGAACTTGCTCACGGTGCTGCTCACGCTCTTGACGGGCATCGGTAACAGCCTGCTCAATTTCGGCCGAAAGTCTCTCAATATCAGCCTGCAACTTATCCTGCTTGGTGAGAAGCTCTTCCTTGCGCACAACAAGTGAGGCATTTTCGGCAGCAACAGCGGCGAGTTCCTTCTCGTATTTTTCTTGGATTGACCTTTGAGCAGCGGTCTTTTCTTCAACTTGGCCCTTTACCTCATTCCACTCGGCCTCCGTCTGCTCAAATGCGCCAGTGTTGTCGCCTAGCAGCTCAGTCACTTCTTCAATACTGGCCTGTGTTTGCTGAATCTCCTCCTCATAGTGTCTAACGGATTCACGTAGAGAGAGAACCTTTCGTCTGTTTCTCTCTTCGCCTCTATCGACAGTGTCTACCTTGCTTTTGAGCGAATCAATTTCTGACCTCAGCGACTGCAATCGCTTGGCCTGCTCTTTTCTTAGTCGCTTCAAGGATGACTTTTCTTCCGAAAGATTCATCTGTGTGGTTGCCAGAGTATCCAGCAAAGTGGTGACGGGCGAAAGCGGTCGTGCCCTGGGAACTCCTCCAGTACCATTCACAGACTTTTGATTAGCTGTAGTGGAAACATTAACTTTGAGGCAGGTGATAGGCTCTTCCTCATCGTAATTGTACAAGACCTCAAAATCGTATTGCGTTGCAGGGGTAAGACCGTAGACAACCACAAAAAAGTTTGAAGTATTGTCTTCGACTGACTGCTGAACAGAAACCTGTGGCCACTGGATACCATTGACACGGACTGTAAACTTGCACGTATTCTGGTTAAAGCCGTGCATCTCAAATGCCACAATGTTTTCAAAAATGTACCGGACATAGCAAACGCCCTGCACTTTTGGAGACTGGTTTTGCTCCAGTTCCTTGTCGTGCTGTAACTGTTCCTGGCGGGCTGCCAAAACAATAGAAGAAGCCAGAGCGGTCCAGAGAGGCTGGTTTTGTCTGACAATTGCAAGTCTTTTGTTTTTCCGTGCCGAGTGAGAGTAGATAAAGTCAAATGAACCATTGGGCTCATCCTCGTCAACATCATGGAACCATCCTGGAAAGATTTTTGACACATACGGCAGCAAGTCTACCAGAATAACGTGGATAGAAAGAGCTAAACAGGCAATCTTTGGCAGCTCACGCGCCCATTTCATGGAAGTGATAAACTTAACAAGCGACAACTCGTCCGAATCAAAAGATTGCAGAATATCATGGTCAGCTCTGTACATGAGACGATCATAGTAATGAGAGGGAAACACTGCCCAGAGGATCTGGTTGAACAGCAGCGAAGAGAGCTCAACAATAGTTGTAGAATAAATAGCGGTAGCGAACGTAGAAGATCCGCCGCCAAGAGACGAAGCAATGATTGCCTCGGCCAAAATGCAAATCATGGATGTTAACAAGGGAGATGCGTAGACCGTGACCAACGCACAAAGCAGATCAGTGACAATGTTGCGAAACAGAGCTGTTCCTGATCGTGCGCGCTTGGAGAGTTGAAATCTGACCATTCCGCCAGGTGCACTGCGAGAGGTGGACAGTGCGAGGATAAATAGAGCATGAACAATGATGAGAACTGGGATTGGCAATTGTTGGAACAGAACCAGAAAGGCAATGGTGTCGGTGAAGGAGGCTGCCGGGATGATTGACGTTGCTCTTACCGCCTTGGTGGAAGAGCTGGCGGCTCTTCCTCTGCTGTCCTGCTCATGATCTTCCATTCGGCAGGGCGGCGCAGAGGTGATTCAGACAGCGAGCTAATTGACGTTTTTGCGGAGACTGATTTTTTGTCTGCCAAAATTAAGCGGGATCTGTTTTAATGGGAGAATTTGTGCCGGTAGTTAATGGGAGTTTTGGTTATCGGGACTAGTTGGCTAATGAAGTGGAGTTAGTGGTGGAGTACGTTAGCTGATGGAGTTAATGGAGTTCATTGGAGCGGTTGGCTGGGAGTTTTGAGTTGAGTTGAGCTGAGCTACTTGGGAGTTGAGGTGCTAGTGGGATAGGAGTCGGATAGTTGAGACGAATATAGGACGGGTTTAGGTAGTGAGTAGTTCGTTGGGAGACGGTTTGTCGTTGATGACTTGCGCGGGCGGCATGGGATGGGGGACAGTCAGCCATGACGTTGATCTCAGTGCAGCTGTAGTCCAGACTGTGTCACGGTATACGGAACGGGCCCATTTCCTCGAAAGCTGTGCAATGCAAGGACAGGCTGGTGAAGAAACGTACATTGTCAATGTTGCAACGATCTGCGCTCAACTCTCGCGCCGGCCCACGTGCATTTACATGCCTTGACGCAGGTCAAATTTTACATCGTTAGACATATATATACAATGAGTCTCGAGGCCATCAGATTCGATAATAAAACAAACAAGCTGACCATTCTCGACCAGCGAGAACTGCCCCACTTCACGGTGTGGCTCGATCTCCATACGTCGCAGGATGCCTTTGAGAGCATCAAGAACATGTCGGTGAGAGGCGCTCCAGCCATTGCCATCGTCGCCGCTTTGGCACTGGCCAGCGAACTCTCTCACACTCAATTCGCTTCTAATGATGAAGCTGCCGAGTTTGTGAAGAAACAGGCTAAGTACCTGGTCGGTGCTCGCCCTACTGCTGTGAATCTCTCCAAGGCTATGAACGAGATCACCGATCTGGTGAGCAAAAGCAGCCAGGTCAAGGAAGACGTTCTCAAGTATGCCGTTGAAATGCTTGAAGAAGATGTCAAGACCAACAAGTCCATTGGCGATATTGGTGCTGACTGGTTCATTTCCAAGAATGGACCTGGCAAGTTCTCCATTATTACAATCTGCAACACGGGATCTCTTGCTACAGCCGGATACGGCACTGCACTCGGTGTCATTCGCTCTTTGCATGCTAAGGGCGCTCTGGAAAGAGTTTATGCTTTGGAAACTCGCCCCTATAACCAGGGATCTCGTCTCACTGCTTATGAGCTAGTCCACGACGGTATCCCTGCCACTCTCATTTGCGACTCCATGGTAGCCTCGCTTCTGCGTGAGCACCCAGAGATCAAGGGTGCCGTTGTTGGTGCTGACAGAGTTGCTGCTAACGGTGACACTGCCAACAAGATTGGTACTTTCCAACTTTCTCTCCTGTCCAAGCAGTTTGGTATTCCCTTTACTGTCGCTGCACCTACCACGTCCATTGATCCACACACTGCCTCTGGTAAGGACATTGTCATTGAGCAACGACCTGCCCGTGAGCTGGCTGTAGCTAGCGGCCCAGTTGTCACTATTGTTGACGGTGAAATCAAGGTTTCCCCTGAAAGAGCGACGGTTAGCACAGCTGCCTCCGGTATTGACATTTGGAATCCAGCCTTTGACGTCACTCCAAACGATCTTATTCACGCTATTTTCACAGAGAAGGAGGCCGTCGAGAGTCTCACAACTATTGGCCAGCGTATCTAACTTGCAACAACTTGTAAAATGCTTAATTTTTTTCTCATTTCAATTAGCCTGTACTATAAAAACACAACCAAATATGCTGATGCTGTACCGCATTGCCACTATTAATTCTATCATTAGCAATGTCCTGTTGCCTGCTTATCATCAGCGGACGTTTCAATATTTGACTGTCGTTTCTTTCAAGAAATCAATGTACTCCAGAATCTGCTCGCAGAATCTAGGTACATTCTCTGCTCCAGTATCAATGTAGTCCTGGAACATGTATTCGCTCGTTTTGTTGGCAACATCACACGTTGCCCAGTAAAAGGACCTCCATACGTCCATCTCAATGTCATGCAGTTCAAAATCATGCACTTGCCCTGGTGGCTCGTAAAATCGGTGCTTGTCTTTGGTGAGATATTGACAGTACTCATTGACGTCAGCAAAGAGCAGGCGAGCATTCATTTTGGCGTAATTAGCATGCAAAAAGGCAACGCGTGGGAATTTGTCGCTTGTCTTGGCAACGTTCTTCGCGTAGTCATCGATAGGATCAAACTGCAGCATGGCAGTACCAATCCAACGATCCTTGCCGTGGAAACCAGCAGTCAAGACACCTTCTTGTACAACATAGCCCTTTTCGTTGAGCACTTGTAGCGCTGCGCCAAAGGTCTCCTTGTCACCAAAGCCATGTGCACCCTGGGACAGCAGAGGGTAGTAGTACTCTTGGCCGTAAAGGTTGTAAAATATCGACAAGATGAGGAACTGCCAGTGTCTGCTCTTGCTGATGAACACCTCTCCAGATTCTGTGGAGGGATCTGGAATGGCATTCTTGAGGTCTGCCATGGGGATTAGTTTTGGATCAGTTACAGAAAGATCTCCTCTGACACGTTCGCCAAGCTTGATACCAGCAACCTCGTAAAAATGTGGCGACACAGTGCGGAGCCAGAAATCTGGCCACAGAAGCAGTCCGTACTCTTTAAAGAGATCTGAGTGGACCAGTTCGAGCGGATCACGAAGAGCAAAGGAGTCTGCATCCATGAAAATGGAGGTTTCAAACGACGACGCCAGCAGGGCCAGAGCCTTGAGGGGGAATCCATTAGCGTTAAACTGCTCAAAAACATATGGGCCAAGCTCATGGCTGAGAATCTTGCAAGTCACACCCATGTCTTTCAGCACGCCTTGGCAGACTGGGCCCTCGTACTCATTCTCGTCCATAAAGAAGACCTCAATAGGGAGGTCAGTGACACGTCTGGCCATTCGTAACGCAGTCACCACTGGGGGGAAGAAACGCGCACCGCCAACCATGACAATACCAGTTCCATTGTAAAGAGTTTTGTCGTACTTGAGTTGGCGGATAGCAGCAACCACTGCGGCATGCGACTCATGCAGTTTCGCAATATCCTCTTTCTTAACCTGCAGATAACCGCCCAGGGTCTCTGGAGTGTAGACAAATGAGTGATCCTCATCAAAGTACGCCTTGTTACGAAGTGGCTCCTTGTAATCAGTCAGTCTTTCGATTTTCGGGTGGTGGGACGCAATCATTTTGAAAATGTCGTTGAATACGACACGTCGCCCGTCACCGTCCTTGAGAACTGCTGGCGGCGACGACGCGGCCTTGAACGCCAGATCATTTAGAGAAGGGTTCGACGCAGAGTATAGTTTAAAGAAGACAAAGAGGAGCAGCGCGCCCAGTGCCACGTAGCGTACTTTTGATTTGTACATGGCGGATGTGCCACAGCTGGAGCAGAGTTTGTGAGGATATAAAGGTGCGGACGACACTAGCTATTAAAGGAGCGCAGTTTACCTTTTTAACGGTTTCTGGCGTTGGGAAGTTGTGCACAGGGGAGTGGCCAGAATGTGCCTCGTTTTGGCAGGTGTAAGGTGGAGGTGACACGTCACTCTTAGGCCAAAAAAATCCTATCACTTAGTTAACGAGTGCAAATATTGTTTTTTTTGACTTCACCTGCTCCGGTTGTTGATCCTGGCGGAGTTCACTGGTGGGTCCCGAGATCGCGCGCGTGCGCTCTATTTCACCCAAGTCATTTAAGTTTTATATAGACCCCCCACAGCATGCACCTGCAGTGCTGCTGCTTCAACTGAGCAGCAAAATACAGGGCTTGGCATACTGCCACGCGCCAAGATCTCTGGCTGCTTGCTTATCTACATAGAAACTCAATACAAAACAGGTCAATTCATAATAAATCTACACTTTTCATGGACCAAAGCCGTAGCCGGTAGGCACGCTAGAAAGGCCATTCAGGGCAGGGGATGGTGTGCCCATGGGAGGTACGCCGAATCCGGGGCCACCAGTAATCATCAGACGGCTCTGGCCACCAAGAATGGGCTCCTCACCGCTCTCAGAAGCCTTAGCCTTCTCATCGCGCTCCTCCTTGTCCTTTCTCAGAGTCTCAAGCAAGGCGTTCTGCTGTTGCTGCACATTAATCAGATATGGCATGGTAAAGTCATGCAGGCCGTGTCTCCAAGACAGCTCCATAACAACATCCTGCTTCATCAGCTCGTAACACGTAAACAGAGTAGCAACATAGCACTCTTTGTTGCCGACATCAACAAAGTAGCGCAGCAGCTCCTCGGCAACGTCGGGCTTGCCAGACGCCGAAGCAGTAGCAATAGCATCCTTCCACAGGCGGTCCTCCTTGGACAATGCAATCGACTTGTTCCACTTCTTGTTCTTGCGGTACAAGTAAGCAGCAATCTGGCGGAAAAAGATGAGGTCGTGCTTCTCAAGTCTCTCAGCCAAGTCAAGTGGGTCGTATCTGTCAAAGGCATCCACAGAATCGCGCAGAGCCTTGTAGTCCTCCTCTTCAATGAGCAAGTCGTGGTAGGCGACATTAACAGTAGAGATATTCTGGCTCTGTACAGCAACCAAGAATGGCTTGATCATTGGCAGAGAGTCGCTCTTCTGGAACATGCGAACCACACGTGCAACGTCGACACGAGGAGTCAAAGCTGTCAACAGATCGGTCAACAGCTGTGGCTGCTCAGCAACGTAAAAGCTAATGGCCTTGTAGTAAATTTCCAAGTTGGCCACCTTGACAATGACATCCTTGAAGGAAGTGTGGTCAAACGCATCAGCAGCGTGCTCCATCATTGAGAGAGCAGCATTGTCCCACTCATCGTAATGACAGTAGAGGAACACAAGCTCTGGCCACAGATGAGCCTCCTCAGCGGCACGAATAACACGTGGCATGTTGAGCCTGGAGTAAAACAGCTTGAGATGCTCCATAAGCTTGTCTGGTCTGTACTTAGAGTACAAAACACCGAGCTGAGTGAACATGTTCATGTGAGCACGCTCGAGACCGAGACCTTGCTCAAAGAGGGAAATCAGCTCATCAAATCTACCGAGATATTCGTAGTGTCTAACCAGTTCATCGAGCTCCTCGGCGTGCACAATCAAGTTGAGACCACAGATCTGAGCAAGTCTGAACTCGCTGTGTTCAACACATGCCTCGTGGACCTGCTTCCATACCTTGACGTTGCTGGCCTTTCTTGCGCAGTCAACAGCGGCCTGGTAGTCATCCAAGAACACCAGAGTAGAAGCAAGCTTAGCCCAGTTGGAAATAGAAGAATACAAAAGCTTGCAGGCTTCGTACTTTTTGTCTTCGTAAAGACCATCAGCAATGGACTCGACCTCAGCTGTGTTTGGAGAACGCAGGAGCTCCTCAAGCTCACCAAGCCTATCGGTCTTGGCATAGCAGCTCAGCAAGGCACCATCAACAAGAGGCTCACGCAAAGTCTTGCGAGCCATAAGCAGATAGCTAATGAGCTCGTCTTCTTTGCCAGCACGAGTAGAAATCTCAATGACTTCTGCAAAGTTGGAAGGATCATTAGCCTTCTTGTATGAGTCTATAGAATCATTAATGCGCAGACCATTAAGCTGAGCCTTACCCAGTTCAGACCAGAGCTGAGGGCTGTCAATTCTCTCGGCATACTCAACACCTCTGTCCAGAGATCCAACGTGCTCAACCAACACGCTGAGAGCCTCTGTATGTCTGTCGCGCTTTTTGTAAATCTCAAACGCCTCTTCATTGAGACCATTTTCAATACAAATACCGGCAATATCATCTGCATCGTAGGCATCAAGACGATCAATGTAGGTGGCAACACGAGACTTGTCGGCCTTGATGGCAGTCAGGATAAGCAAGTTCTGAAGGTTCTGGTTGTCAGAGAACGGCGATGGCTCCAAAATGATCTTCTCCAAAAGCTCAATCAGCTCACCAGGCAGATCGGCAGCCATAAAGGCCTTGACAGCAATGGAAACATCTTCTGGAGACTCAGACTCTGGAACAGCAGTACCAACAACCTGGTCGATAACAGAACGACGATGAATATTGTCAGAAGAAAGAACATGCAGCCACAAAGACTCGTCGGCCCTCTTTACCAAGTAACGAGCCTGGTGCTTGAACATACCATTCTCATCAGTGATTCTAACAAGATCCAAGTCATTCTGGCCCTTTTCGTAAGCGATGAAAGCAAGGTATGGATCTCTCTTCTCACAATACTTACCAACAGTAAGAGTGTCGTACTGGTTATTCTCCTTAAGGAACTTCTCTGGGTTGTTGTTGGAGTCAATGTAAATCATTGCCAAAGCATCATAAAGGGCTTGTTCCTGAGAGCCGCCAGCCAGGACAGCTTCAAGGTAGGGCAGAAGAATCTTGAGACGATTGCGCTTCTGAACCTCCTCAACAAGTGGGGCAACTGGAACTTGGCCAACAACGGACTGGAGAAGGTTCTTGATTGCAGTTTCGTCACAGTCAACATCCAACAGCGCAGCAACAACTTGTGGAGTCTTCTGAGGATTGACACGCTGAACAAACACTTCAATAAATGAAAACTGCTGGTTCTTGTAGAGGTAGAGAATCAAGTCGTGAACAAAGTCGTAACGGTTGCAGACAATGATAAGAGGAAGCTGGTCGGGGAGTTTGGCATCCTTGAGGAAGTTCTTGAGCTTCTCTGGGTTGTAGACGCTGTTTTCCCTCGCAATTCTCTCGATCTCACCATACTGGCCAACAGAGGCGGCAGCCTGGACATACTTGAGAACAACATCAGGGTCGGTGGTGATGTTGACAATCGACTGCAGGTAATAGTACAAACCCTCCTGGGTGTTGAACTCCTCAAAGAGCTTGACAAAGTTGAGTGGGCCAACGAGGTCAGAATACTTGGTAGCAACCTGGATGGCTGGCTGCAGGTTCATACGAATATTAACCTTGAGCATTTCTCTCAAAGACTCGACAGTCTGCTCGACGGTAAGCTTGCCAAAGTAGTTGACCAACCAAGTAGGATCAAGCTGATTGGTGTGAACAATAACTCTCTTGATATCCTTGAGGTCATCGTAGTGCTCAAGAGCACGCTGCAAAAGACCGGCTCTCTCGCAGAGCTGGCCAATTCTGGCGCGGTCGTAATGAGTAAACATGTCGTTACCAAGAATAGCATCAGCAACCTGTGGAGCATGTAGGAGGTTCTGCTCCAAGAGTCTGGTCTGGAGATGGCCCTGATCTGGAGAGTTGTCCTTCAAAGCATCAATCAAGAAGGCAGTTGCCTGTTGAATAAGGTTCTGAGAGAAGAAAACATCTGCAACCTTGTCAAGGTTGACACCTGGAGTGTTTTGCTGGACGAGTTGCGAGGCAAATTCTGCGGCCTTGTCTGGGTTGATTCTAACAATATTTTGAAGCAGAATGCCATAGTCTGGGCTGTAGTTGACCTTCTGGCAGTATGGTACAATCTTGTCAAACTCGCCAATCTCAGCAAAGGCGGCGACAACCTTTAAGGGGACGTTGGCGCGGAGGTAAACGGCGAGGGCAAGCTTGACATCATGTGGTCTCACAATGTCACCGAGCTCCTCGGAACACTCGAGCTTGTTCTCCTTCAGCCACTTCTCAAACAGCTGGCTACGGCCCTGCTGAAGAACTGGAACTGCAAGCTCAATAGTCTCAAACTTGTTGAGGGTCGTGGAGTCAAGAAGAGTCGAGAAGTACTGCAAAATTGGCGAGATTTGACCTGGAGGAGCCTGGATGCTCTTCAGACGCTGAATAGTGCCGGCAGTTCTCAGAATACCACGTGGAGAGGTAGCAGCAACCTTTGCAGCTTCACCGTAGTTGCCCTGGTTGAGAAGCGAGTTGAAATGCTGCTCATACAGGTTGTCGGCGCCGGGAAGACCGCCTCTTGAAGCCAGAGCAATTCCCAGCGAGGCATTTCCAAGATTTGACAAGACATACTGCACGACAGTCGCCTCGTTCAGAACAATGGACAAAACCTGGCCGGTACGGGTGATGAAGAGGACACCCTTGTCTTCGTATGGGCAGGCTGTGAAGACTGGCTCGGTAGTGACTCTGTTCATGTAGATGCAAACGGCCGATTCGAGGTCGTAAACATAAATCAGGCCGCGTTTCGTAACCACATAGACAACGCCGTATTTGGCTGCGGTCTGAAGCGAAATAGGAAAGTCATCTGGAGAGTCTGCAGGGAAGTAAATGTCCACAGCCTTCTTCTGGTATGGGGCAACGCCCTCCTTGGGGTCGATTCCGACAATGTGAAGCTTGGCGCCGGTAGCAGTCCTGTTGGCAAAGGCAAAGAGATTCCAGTTGTCAACCTGGCCAAAGGCGGCCGCGTGACCTTCTATACTCTGCGAGATGTTTTTCTCTTTTGAATAGAGCTGAATCTTGCCGACGATGCGGCCTTCCTTCTGGGCAATTCCCGTGAGAGCCGACCAGTTGCCTTGGCTGTTTGCAGTGTAGTTGATAATCTGGAAGCCGGCGAGGGACTCGTGACGGGCGGTCAGCCTGGTGGGAGCATCCTGGTTGTAAACGTCCCAATGGTAGATGGATGTTTCAGAGATCAGTCCCAAGGTGCTGTTCGAGATCCATTTCCAAAAGATGACATCTTCACTGAGTGTGGCAGAGCCTACACGCTGCTTGGCTGGTAAGTCAATGACTTGTAGGATTTTGCCTTGCGCACGGAGGGCCATGACTTCTTTTGCGGGGTTCATAATGACCGAGTCGGCGGACATTTTCTTGCGAACGACAGTTTGATCGGCGACATTGATGATGGCCACTTGGTTCTCACCAGTGTGGGATTCACGGACGCTGGGTTAGTCTTGTTGGAGCTGGCAACGACACTCGCAAGTCATTGGGACGATTGACTTGGATATTGGACTCGACATTTGGCTAGACATTGGGACTGGGCTAGTCCAAAACGATGCATCACAAAATGACCTGTCGATGTGACGTATCACAGTGTGGTACGACGAGCGCCAACGACAAGCCAGAACTTGACACGTCGGATGCATTGAAGCACACATGAAAGGCGACGCATCAATTTGACTCAATTATCATTACGTTGTTTGTAGCACAGAAATGTCACCTTGACACATGAGTGTTTACTGCTCGGCGGATACATACCAGATATACTTGTCACTCTCCAAGGTACACGTGTTGAACGAGAGCGCCTGGTCAGGAACCTGCAACGAAGACAGGAGAAACTTCTCCTGAAATTCGATTGGAAGATCCGACATGACTGTAACAAGGTCCAAAACGTAAAATTGATGAGGTGTGCTTTGGATAGTTGGCGATTGGGAGGGAACTGGGGGTGACCGCGCGGGGGGGCGGTGCCGGACGATAGCGAGTGGGAGCACACCAGAAGTGGGTGGCAAGGGAGAGAGTCGACACGTGACTAGGAACGGTATAAGTGCGGCTGTGACCGGGTACGATGTAACAGAAAGACAAGGAAGGCAGAGGAAGGGTGCGAAACGGCAAGGAAACCGACGCGGTGCGTGGACAGACATGAAAGAGCTAATGCGGTGACAGTGACTTTCCAGGTACTGTATTATACCCTGCGCATACGCCCTCGTTCTGCCGAGACTGTAGCTCGCATCCAGCCTCATTTCCCCAATGGGTGTGGCCTTGACCCTGAAGCGATGGACTGGATAATCCGAGCCCGATCTGGGCCGGCGACGACAGTTCCGGGAAAGACGATTTGCGAGGCGTAGAGATGTCCTGTAGCGCACTACCTCACTAGTCGCCATGTCGCTCGGCACTTGGTCGGTCTCCTTGGCATCCGCCGAGCTACGTCGTGCTGCGCAGCTGCATCGCCGGCGATCAGTGTCTTGGACGTTGCAGCCATTGGGAAGAGATGCGATAAGGTTAGAGGGGTTCAGGAGCGGAGAGGTTCGGCGTGGAAAAGTTTCGTTCTACAAATTATGTGCTATTCTCGAAATGACTGATCTTCTCTTCTGCCAGGGTACGTACCCCGAGCCCGAGAAGGATCGTCGCGTCATGCGACTCGCCGACTACAAAGCTTAATGCCCAGACTTGCCCAGACACTAGGAACGACCAACCCACAACTGACACCATGCAGGAGAGGTCGTTGCCAGACAGGGCAGCGCAGCCAAAACTATAAGTATCCTATGCCAGAACGTCTTCCCTGTCTAGCACATGCTCCCACCGAGTCTCCACAGAGCCTGAGGTCTCCATGGACCAGCCCCTACTGCGCAAAAGCCGCACGGAGTACTACGACTCGCTCAACCAAACCCCACAGGTCTCCAAATCATGCAAACCAATGTCTGCAGAGAGCGACTGTGCGCCGGCCGCACCAAAGGTCCCCGACGCTGTGACACCGACACCCACCGAACCCCCATCTCCCCCGCATACAGACCCCGAACAGCAAGCAGAAGCACCGCAAGCACCACAAAAGGTTTCCAGCACACAGGCCATCCGCATCTTTTTTCGACACCCGCTGTGGGAAGACATGCTTTTTACAAACGAAACGTCGGAGGCCCGTGATCTCGATGCGGCTGAACGCAACTACCTGTCTCTCAACAAGATTTCCGTGTCAATGGCCATGGCGAGCGGCTTTTGCATGCTCAATCTGCGCTTCGACGACGGCATTCTGAGCGTGGACAGAGGCACAACCGACAGACTATCCATGGCGCTGGGTATTATCTTTGCGATTCTGGCTATTCTGTCGGCTGTGGGCTCGCTGCTCAACTACATGGGCAACATTTTTGATTTGGCTCAAGAAAAGTCCGTTATCCAGAATCAAGCGTTTAGCCATGTCATCATTTGCCTGTCTGCGGCCGCCATTCTGACTGCGAACGTTGTGCTGTGGCTGTACAATTAGCATTATTTATTTATTCTATCAATTAATTTAATTCACCTTGTCTATGTCTATGTCTCCTTTTCTGCTAATCTTGTACTCGTTGTCTTCTACTCTCTTTGTCCATCTGGTCTGTTCTTGCAAATTTAACTAGTCACTTCAACTCAGGTCAACTGCCTTGACTAGTCCCAACTGTCCACTAAGACCCAGCCTGCTCCCAACAAGCTGTTTATCAAGTTCAGTGCCAACTCCCAATCCACTCCAGCCATGGCCTGTGAATATCTGAGGTCAGTTATAACAGCATAGCCACAAATCTCCGGTAGCACTGCATCCTGCAACGACATGTCTTCCGGAGCGTCGGTCTTCGAGCGACTGAAAGAGGCCACGAAATGGAACAACACAGAGAGCTTCCAGGAAGTCCTCAGCGAGGTTCCTGACGACCAGCAGGCAAAGACGCTGGCCGACACGGATGCCCTGGGCAACACCCTGTTGCACGTTGCAGCCCTCAATGGCTCGTACGAAACCATGGACATTATCCTGGACATTGTCGACGACAATGTCAATGCACAGAACCTGCTTGAGGGCGCCACACCGCTGCACTGCGTCGTCAAGTACGCCACAACCGAACCCGAACATGCGGTTTTCATAGCTGAGGTCCTCATAGAAGCCGGCGCCGATCCCCGCATCACAAATAAGCAGAAGCGCAAACCCATTGATCTGGTAAGTGACGACAATGCCAGAATGATTGACGTCCTGCAGGGCGCCGAGCTCGCGTACTCTGTCCAGGTTCCACAGGACGTTAACGGTGACGGTGATGCACCCGGCGCCGACGACGTGCCGTCTGACGTCGAATAAACCAACTCTTTTGCATTTGTATATCTCGTATTTCGCCGACCGCTTTCTGTAGGCGAATGCGTCCGTAGACTCTATACTCTAACTATTTCTACATATCTAGAACGTTCCCGGTATCTAAGCATGTAATTGGCAACTCTGGAACTTGTACTTGATAGTTCTATTGATGTCTGCTGCAATGTCTGTGTCGAGATGTCTTGTGTTGTGATTTCTCCATTTGTCGTCAATTTCACAAAATTATTTCATCAAGATGCCCCAGACGAAAGCTAAACAGGTGCTGTTTGAACGGGAGTTTGACGACGCTCTGTTCGCGGCAGCCTTTCACCCGACAAAGCCAGAATTTGCCGTTGGTCTGGCAACCGGCCATGTCTCGTATTTTCACTACGATCCAACCAAACCCGATGCCAACGTCACTGAAAAGTGGGCAACGAAGCGCCACAAGGGCTCGTGCAGAGCCTTGGCATTTGATGAGTCGGGCGACAGTCTCTACTCGTGCGGTGAGGATGGAATCATCAAAAAAGCAGCGTCCGCAACTGGCAAGGTCACTGGTAAAAAGCAGCTCGACTCCAAGCCCACGTGCATCAAGGTGAATGAGTCGTACGTGGTAATTGGCGATGAAGAGGGCAACCTGTGGACGGCAGATCTCAATCTCAAGACACATAGAGCCTACTCTGACGTTCACATTGACAGTATCAACGGGATCGTGCCGTTTTACTTCAAAAACAGGCACAGATTCTTCACCTGCGGTGCAACGACTGTAGCGACTGTCGACGTTCGAAAAGACGCAGTGATGCAGACCAGTGAGGACCAGGAGGACGAAATCTTGTGCGGATGTCTTCCAAGCGAGTCGCTGGTTGCGTTTGGCATGACGAAGGGTGTGGTGACAATCTGGAAGACCAGCTTCATGGAGGACCAGCAGTACAGAATTCGTATTTCGGATGAAACTGTTGACTGTCTGATTGCTGACGAAGAAAATGACGTGTTTTTTGCTGGATCAGCCGATGGAAAGGTCCGAAAAGTAAACGCTAGATCATCCAAGATCTTGGACGAATTTGTACACAGTGAGGAAAAGGACGAGGAAGTCACAATTTTGGAGCTTGACTATGAGTATAGACTTGTCACTTGTTCGATGGGATCCCTCAAGGTTTGGAGAAAGGAAGAGGAGTACGTAGAGGAACCAGAACCGGAGCAACCTGCCGGAGAACCTCAGGCAAAGCGACGCAAGAAGGGCGGCAAGAAGGGCAAAAAAGTGCATGTCCAGGCACCCGGCATTGCCTCCTTTGATGATTTGTAGAGAGAAGTTATGCATTTCTATTTATACGTACATTTACCAGTAACCAAACATTCTAGCAGCGTAGTCACCGGCCATGGAGAGCCAAACGTAAAAGCCCGTGGCCTTGTTGGAGTTGAACCACTTCCAGCAGTTAGCTGGAGTGTTGAGGTCGACCCTCTTGATCATGGCAAACACTCTGCAAGCGAGAATGCCCATCCCAGCGTAGAACAGAGGACCAGCACCGGTGAAGAATCCAGCCAAACCAAAAAAGCCGACCTGTGCAAACGCAAAAGCGGTCATGTACTTCTTTGATTGGTCTCCCCACTTGAGGGCCGTGGACTTGACACCGGCGATGACATCGTCCTTCTTGTCCTGGTGCGCGTAAATGGTATCGTAGATCATGCACCAGGAGAAGCACGAGGCATGCAGCGAAAGCATGGCAGGAATGTTCCAAATGCCCATGGCAGGGAATCCCAGCAGCGCACCCCATGTGAAGCAGGTGGAGAGCATAACCTGTGGGTAGTATGTGAATCGCTTAAACAAGGGATAGGTGACAATCAAGGGAAGAGATGCACATCCCAGGTAAAAGATCTGATTAGGGAGTGAGGTCAAGACTCCGAGACCTGCGAGACCCGTGCCGGCTGCGAGCGCCAGGGCTTTTGGCACGGTGACATCACCAGACGCCAGAGGACGGGTTTTTGTACGCTCAACGGCACGGTCAAACTTGATATCGCAGATATCGTTAATAATACATCCACCACCGCGCATGATGAACGAACCGACACCCATGAGCGCCAGGGTGTAGAGCGTCAGGGACACCGGCGCAAACGTCTGCGTTGCCGCCATCGTCACAGACCAGGCACACGGAATGAAAAGAAGCCATGTTCCACCAGGCTTGTCCATACGCAACAGGTAGGCATATGGCTGGACCTTTTTTGGCAGTCCTAGGACAAAGGACTGGGCAAACGATGGCTTTGGAGCAGGCGGGGGGACGACCGCCGTGTTAGGAACGGTGGATTTGTCACGAAATTGAGCGGCCAATGGCAGACGCGAAAGGGCCGACCTGGCAACTGCAGTACCAGAAAACAGAGGACGACGAGCGGCTACAAACATCTCGGGGACACCAGCAAACAACGCACGTTACAAAGAATGAGACATGCGCTCTCAAGTCCTGTAGGCCCCTCGGTGAGGCTCTGGTCTCCTAGCAAATGCCGTTTCGGGTGGGTGTCGGTAAAACCGAGATTTCCCTGCACCGACACTTTTTTTCCTTCAATCCTAAATCTTGACGAATGTTATCAAGCAAAATAAAGTCCGACGTGACGAGTCACAAAGTACCCCGCGTGGCCTACATGTGATGGCTCACCTGCAGTCCTGAACAACGTCCCTGCGTGGCCAGGTGGCTTGCGAGATTGCTATATGCAGGTCGCTGCATGCTTCCGGCCAACCTGCATAAAACATATCCAGATCTCCAGATCAAGACATGAAACTATCGACACTCGTTCGGTTGCCGACGCCCTCAAAAATTAATATTATCTATTTTGGTGTATATGTGGAGCTCCAAAGCGCTGTAACGGCGCCTGCGCCCGCACCCGCGTTCGCTCAAAACACTTGCTGGTAGTGCGACACCAGCACTTGCAGAATATTGGAAGGAATCTCAAGTGTAGGAGCGAAAATAATACCAATATTTTTGACGCTCATCTTGTTGGCGCTTTCGTGTGCTATGACAATTGACAGCAGCCCGCACAGAACCTTCAGAACGTCGTGCTCCTCTTTCGGCAGGTGTCTAACGAGCACCTGAACCAGCTCAATGTCTAGGCACTCGTCACTGCTGAGCGCCGTCGCGACAATGTTTCTGAGATCAAGCGGGATCAGTTTGTCGGGAATCTCTCTCAGGTACTGCTTCAAAAGAGACGCAACATTGTGCACTTCAGCAAGTGCGTTACCGTCAGGACACAGCGCAGTCAAATCAACATCAAGACCTTTGTCAAACATTTCCCGCAGCCTTGCCGTACGAATAGATGACCCACTTATTCGAAATATGCCTTCTTCTAGGTATGCCTTGTTCACGATGAGAAAGGTGACGCAGCGTTCAACAATGGACGGCACAGTACAGTCTTCGTAGGTTCGTGACGACAGACATACAACAGAGTGAAGCGACTCTCCAAACAAGCTACCTGTGGACTGCTTCCGTTGAAATTCCATATCCTGAAACCCCGCTGGCGTGTCCTCCTTCCATGACATAATCTTGCTTAGCATGCTCTGTAGATCTTTGCGCTGGCTCTTCTTGCGCGATTTTCCACGACTAGCAAATTTTAAAAGACTTTCGCGTGTTTCTTCTTCAGACCTTCTTCTTTCTCGCAAAATATCTAGCGGGTCACTGGGTAGCTTGATGCCCCTCGCCCCTCGTTCCATAACACCGATCCATAGGGCGCGATCGGCAGAGGATTTGCAGCCCAGCACAATTGGTGGCAGAGTGGAATAAGGGGTACAGGATTCACCAATAAAAATAGCTGTAGCACAGTCCTGGTCGTCAAATATAACCACCTCTTTAGAATTTTCTGGCACGAACTCGGTACCCGGTGTTTGCACCCGTGCAGGCGCTATTCGCGCTCCTGCAAGGTTGACGTCTCCTTGGCACACGTCAGTCTTGTCATTCTCATAGAACGAGAGAACGTTAGTCTTGCAACTGTATCTGAAATAGAGCAGCCTCCACTTGTTGGATGCTTGTGTGTCGAGCTTTCTCATAATCATGTATCCCTCCTTCTCTTCCTCACCAAAGTTGAGCTGGTGGGATGGAAAGCTGTCAGCGTCTGAGGCCATAAAGAAGGCGATACCGTTAATTGCTTCAGAAGGGATATTCTTCATGGCGAACAGCATTCCAAAGTAGCCTTGTATAAAGTGTTTACGGGCCGCTTGAGCCCAAGTCTCGTTAGTGGTGAAGCAGGGGCTTCTCGGAGGCAGTTGAGGGAGGTCTTCAAGGGGGCCGCCAAAACGCCTCAGATTGTCGTCAAATGTCTGCAACGAGACATAATCCTTTTGAAGGGGCCATAACGTTTCGTGAGCAAATGATAACGTCATATCCACGAGCAGAGTGGTTTTCCGAGTAAACAGTCCGCCGTCGGCGTGGCCCTTGACCAGATCTTCGCGAACTGCGATATCAAAATCAGATAGATCCCCCCCTGATATGGATCTTACAATCTTTTCGGTCAGTGCTTGGGGCGGTGTTCTCACGCTTGTAGGCGAGTTCGGCGGTATGGTTACTGCCATGCTAAACGTTCTGGCAGGTTCAATATAATGGCCCTCAATAGCATGATGCTTAACTGGAGAAACCGGCGGCGTCATTAGAGTATTCCGTGGAAGTTCAGCAGAGCCCGAGACAATCGTCTTTCCCGATATAATTCCATTTACCGACCGGCGTGCAGCCTCTTCAGACTTTAAATTGTGTGAAAGGTTAGGGGATGCAGATCGGATAGAAGTCGTCGAGCTGTGACGAGATTCGTTAGAGAATGTTGAAGGTCTCCTCAGCGACTGCGTTGGTGATACGGATGCCGCAGAAGAAGAATCTTTCCTCGTGGTTAATGCCTGGTTATATTGCCTAGAATACCTACCAGAGTACGGTCTCATTGACGGGGTTTGGGGAGTTGGAGGAGTAGGCGGTATAGCGCCCTCCAACATGTATGGCTCGAACTCATCGGTGGCACTTGTTGCATAGAATGACTCTCGTAAATCGCAGTCGTTAGTTGACATAGTTCTCGAATGTCGGGACCGGCCAAGGAAGCTCGTGGCAGACTGGATGATCGAAAAGGTTCTAGATTTTCTGATTGATGGCTTCCGGACATTTGGCTGTACGGACTCAACTGCATCGAGCTCCTTCATGTTTGACGAGGTAGAGTGATTGTCAACCCATAGTATGCCTTTGTCGATAATATAACTTTTGACCCTCGTAAAGTGGCTCATCAAATAAGGTTGATGGCGGCGCTCCCGAAACATATCAAAGTGACTGTGCTTGTGGAGAGCTGCATACTGTGTTTCAATTGTGACTGTGGATATGCAATTGATTAATAGTTCCAGGACTTTTTGCTCCCTTCGCTTTGTACACCGAGGAAACTTGTGCAATAACACCTACCAGATCGGGAATCTGAGATTTGAGCAGTTGGACGAACTCGACAGCCACGTAGCGGTAGTGTAAAACTAGGTTAGACAATGCATAACTTTGATTTGCACAGAGCAGAGAGCCTGCTGCTGGTTTGGCTGTAGATAAGGTCCCACTCAAGAGGACCATACCCTGGCTCTTAGCTCATCGCCATTGCAATTCAGGGCGATAATTGGACATGCCGCCAAGTTTCGAGCTTTATTAAAAGCAATGCCAGACACCAAACCCCGGAGCGCTTCTCTTAGTACTAAGGTTGCAGTATCCTCCCCTCGCTAGCGTAATGGCTCCAACAACGACCCATACCAAAAGTCATTCCATGAGATGGCAGCGCTCGCACGACACTTCAAGCGACTTGTACAGAACGACAAATCACTTGATCTCAGTTGGACATTGCGAATTGTTCGCATCCCAACAGATTGAAAGTCTACGACTCGTCCCAACACTCGTCAAATAGTCAAATAGTCAAAAACAAGAAACCAACTCATAAATAAAAACTCACAACCCCGAGTCAACTCACCACAGCTCACAACAAGCGCGTCCCAACGTCCCACGTGAAAATGTCAAACCGCGCCGACCTCACCAACAAAATCGAGTCTTTCGACAAGCAAAAAATGGTACAGGTTTACAGGGCTACGGTCACCGCACCGGTGAATATCGCAACCATCAAGTACTGGGGCAAGAGAGACGTGGCGTTGAATCTGCCAACAAATTCAAGTGTCTCTGTCACATTATCACAGGATGATCTGAGAACTTTGACAACTGCGTCGGCTTCTGCCAGTTTTGCCAAAGACGAACTTTGGCTGAATGGCAAGGAAGACGACGTTGAAAAGTCAAGCAGACTCAAAAACCTCATTTCCCAGCTCAAGGCGTTGCGTGCCGCAGAGGAACACAAGGACTCGTCCTTGCCAAAGTTGAGCGAGCTGAAACTAAAAATCGTTTCAGAAAACAACTTTCCTACAGCCGCTGGTTTGGCCTCTTCGGCCTCTGGCTACGCTGCATTGACCGCCGCTGTTGCCGCTCTCTACAAACTGCCGCAGTCTGTCGAGGAGCTCTCGTTGCTGGCTCGCCAGGGCTCTGGTTCTGCCTGTCGTTCTCTGATGGGCGGCTACGTTGCCTGGAACATGGGCTCCAAGGCCGACGGTTCGGACTCGCGTGCTGAGCAGGTTGCAACCCGTGAGCACTGGCCAGAGATGAGAGCTGCCATTCTGGTTGTCTCCGCTGCCAAGAAGGACACCTCTTCCACCCAGGGAATGCAGCTGACCGTCAAGACCTCGACCCTCTTCAAGGAGAGAATCGCTGACGTTGTTCCAAAGCGTATGCAGGCCATGACCAAGGCTATCCGCGAGAAGGACTTTGAGCTGTTTGGCATTACCACCATGATGGATTCCAACAGTTTCCACTCTGTCTGCCTTGACACCTTCCCTCCAATCATGTACCTGAATGACGTCTCTAGAGCTGCCATCCGTGTTGTTGAGGAAATCAACGAAAAGGCGGGCAAGGTCATTGCTGCATACACCTTTGACGCCGGTCCAAATGCTGTTATTTATTACTTGCGGGAAAACGAAGCTGCTGTTCTTGGCTCTCTCAAGCAGGTTGTGGGCAACGTCTCCGGCTGGGACAAGCATTCTCATATTGCCGCTGTTGACTTTGTCTCTCGTCACCAGAGCACCCTGAGCCAGGGTGTTGAACGTGTCATTCTCACCAGCGTTGGCGAGGGACCACAGAAGAGCGACGAGCATCTGGTGAACGAAGCAGGCGAGGCCAAGGCGTAAACACATGTAATATTTTAACCTAATACTACCTAGAGCTCTCTCGTTCAACACAATACATGATGAAAACACATTTCAGACGTTTCCTTGCACCTACGAACTTTGGCAACTGAGGCAGGTTGTGCGGAGGCCGCCTTATGACCGCTCTTCAGCTCGTGCACGTACATTTCTCTACATACTTCGTGACTTTAGACATGCGTAGTACAACTACCAACTGAATAGGACTAACAATTCCATTCTACCCTACTATGTGTATCAGACACTCAAACCAATAAATAAGCAAATAAAATCTAGCAAGCTGCAACCTCTGGATATAGTTTGCTCGATTCCGACTTTTCCTCCTTGAGTGACGAGACAATGCCTCTCAGTCTCTTGACAATCTCAATGTGACGAGCCAGCTCGTTGTCCTCAACAGACATCTTCTTGAGCGAGTCCACGAGGCTGTCAGCATCGTCTTTCTCGTCGTCCTTGGCAGCAGCACGCTGCTGCAACGAAATGGAGTAGCGCTTCGAGCCATCCATGTCAAGACGTGAGCCGAGCTGTGGGTGGTAGCCGCCGGCCGAGTAGCCCTCAGAGTACGACGTGTTTGGATAGATATCAAGCGACTGTGGTGCCTGGGCAGAGTGCGGTGCCACGTAGCTCTGCTGGGGCATCGAGTATGTGTAGTATTGCTGGCGAGCGTTGGCATTGATGCTGGCAGAGGGCTGTGGCAGGCTGTGCGAGGCCTGCTGCTGCTGGGCGTCCGACGAGGCGCCCGGTACTCCGGTAGCCTGTCCAGAGCCCGGCATCATGCTGCCCGCAAGCTGTGTCAAAAACATTTCAGTCTCCGCCAAATCAGACTTGGACTTGACAGGAGGCAGGTGGCGAACGTCCTCGGGGTTGGCATTGAGAATGGAGTTCATATTGTTGAGGCGCGACACCATGTCGTACGAGTAAACGGGAGCCATCTTTTGGCGCTTAATATCATCAAAAAACTCGCCGGCAGCGTCAAGACTGCGCTTGCGGCTCGACTCCTCGGCAGTTGCCTCGTACGCTCGCTTGTAGCCGCCAGCATTGCCATAACCATACATGTACTGTGCCTGCGTCGACTGCGGCATTGGGGGCATGCCGCCAATGGACACCGGGCCCATGCCGGGCTGGTAGGTGTAGTCAACGCCGTGGCCCTGCATCTGGGCATAGGCCTGCAGGTCGTAGCGGGGATGTGAGTAGCTAGCTGGGTGCTTGTAGACGCTCTTCATGCCCGAGTGGGTGTCTTCTGCGTGCGTCTTAATGTGCTTCTTGAGGTCCTGGGGGCGCTTAAAGGCCTTGACACACAGGTCGCACTTGTAGGGCTTGAGCGGTACGTGGACGCGAATGTGCGAGGTAATGTGGTCGCGCTTGACCGTCACAGTGCTGCACTGTTCCCAGCGGCACTTGAGCGACAAATTGTTCGTGGAGCGGCGGCCGACATGGTCGTCGCACAGGTGCAGGTACAGCGAGTCGGCGCTCTCAAACTGGCCAGTGCAGCCCTGCCACTTGCACTGCAGCAGCTGGGTTGGCGACGATGGGGCAGCCAAGTCAGTATGAGCCGCATCAGATGAGGCGGGGCTCGCAGTCGACGAGGCTGCAGAAGGAGGGGCCAGCGGGGCCTGGGACAGGACAGAGCCTACAGAGGCCATTTGGTGGCCGGCGGCGTCAACGGCGGCGTGAACAAAGCCCGAAGAAGCGAGCAGGTGGTCGGGGGACGACACAGACGTTACAGAGGAGCCGACCGAAATGGAAGACTGGGGGGATGTGGGCGAGCCGTCCGACTGAAGCGGCGACTCTACCTTGATGGAGTGTTGGGACACCGGCGAAACATGGTTAGCGTAAGCAGACATGTTGAAAAACGGGTGTAATGAGCTTTTGGTGCGGTTGCTAGACGGCAGCAGCAGCTGTGTCCTTATATATGGGCTGTTACAAGAACAACTCATTTAGAGGTCTTGGCATGCCCAGACCGCAGCCTCAGGAATGGCACAAGTGCACAAACGTTTGTGCAGTTACAGCCACATGTGGCATGAACAGGGCACACGCAAAGTCTTGGCAGATATTGGCAAGCCGCACCCGCTGGGACCAACGGGCACCAAACTGGCGCCCAACCTGGAGGCTGAGCCACAATGCCTGTGGAGAGCCTAGAGCAGCGACCCCAGTTGGGATCCCAGTTTGGAACTAGTACGGGGTCCTGGACGTCAGCTGGGACGCTGCACGTGCCGGTTCAACGGCTATACGCCAAGTACCAATAATGCCAACACGTCAGCAAAATGGAGTGCACGTCAATAAACCGGCTGTTTGGGGACATTGATTAGACGAATTTTTCAGCGCCGTTTGAGCGGCTTTAACAGTGTTTGTTCTGGAGCAGCGGGACGGCAGTGGCCACTGCTCCAGCTCTCGGACCCCTCCCGACTGCGTCACGGAAATAGCAACTGAGTGTCATCCGGTGGGGCGGTCGTAAAAGTGAGACATGGGGACCCAAAGCAGCTCGTCTGCTGGAAGAAGAATTTTCCTTGTTGGTAGCTTGTTTCTTCTTCGTTTCCAAAACAGGCAATAAGTTCCATCGCCGGCTGTGACGTGATTCTCCAGCATCCCGGCCGCCCCTGCGTGCCATCGTCAAAGTCCCCGGGCCAGAACGTTCAAACGCTGATTTCGATCCAGGCATTAGGTTGGTGGCAGCCGCACGGGCAGACCACACGATCAGGCCATCCCAGCCTGGCGCGGGGACGGCAAGGACTGGGGACCAGGACCAGACTTGGGACCGGGGCAAGGACCAGGACTGCAGTCATGCACATAACGGTCGCTCACACTGGATAACAGATAAACTCAATTGCTGTTGAATTACAGTTCAGTCACTTTGAACTTTATTCCGCCCCGGTTTGAGCAGCCAGCGAGTAGTCCTAGCCACGTGTTTCTACCAAGAACTGACTCCCAACTGCTAATCAGAAGTCCGCAATAAGCTTCAGACAATCTGTTCCCAAAGTGAGTGACAGATGTGGAGGCGACTGTCTTGACAGGAGGACATCTCGTGGAAAGATATAGAACGAAACAGAGATATAAAGCAAGGGACTGTAAAGTTGCTTGCGAGTTATTAGTTGAAGTTATTTCAACGGTTATGAACTCATGTCTTGTAACTGCTCGGACAGGCACAATCTGCGGTGCAACTGACACCACTCCAGACCTGCTCGACTAACTCCCTCCCAGCTAGCATGGCTTGGAGCTGCGCTAGACAAGTCTTGGTGAAAAAATAACACTGTTCTAGCACGTCCACCTTAAGAGGCAGCACAGCCTTCACTCAACGATATATAAAACAAAGGACGATAACTTCTTTACAAGAGTCTCAGCTAGAGACCTGATCAATTCATTCGCTACAATTGTATATAGTTCCCTTCAGATTCTAGAACTTTTCAAGTGCTTCGTTCAATAGTTTTAGTAAAATATAGACTTGGACAAAAGTTTAAAAAACAAGATCAATTCTTTTACAACTAATTAAAACACTTTATTCAGCACCTATCACTTATTTCTTGGAAGCCTTCTGGGCAGCCTTGGTGACCTTGCCAGCCTTCTCAGTCTTGTCAACAGACTTGACAATACCGACAGCAACAGTCTGTCTCATGTCACGGACAGCGAAACGACCAAGAGGTGGGTACTCAGAGAAGGTCTCAACGCACATTGGCTTGGATGGAACCATTCTGACCATGGCAGAGTCACCAGCCTTGATAGACTTTGGATTGTCCTCAACCTTCTTGTTGGTACGACGGTCAATCTTCTCGAGGAGCTCCTCAAACTTGCAAGCAATGTGAGCAGTGTGGCAGTCGAGAACTGGAGAGTATCCAGCAGAGATCTGACCTGGGTGGTTCATGATGATAACCTGGGCGTTGAAAGAAGCGGCACCCTTTGGTGGGTCGTTCTTAGAGTCACCAGCAACGTTACCACGTCTAATCTCCTTGACGGAAACGTTCTTGACGTTGAAACCAACATTGTCACCTGGGACACCCTCGGTGAGCTGCTCGTGGTGCATCTCGACAGACTTGACTTCAGTGGTGACGCCAACTGGAGCAAAGGTGACAACCATACCTGGCTTGATGACACCAGTCTCGACACGACCGACTGGCACTGTTCCGATACCACCAATCTTGTAGACATCCTGGAGAGGAAGACGGAGAGGCTTCTCAGTTGGACGAGCTGGTGGCTCCATAGAGTCAATAGCCTCAAGAAGGGTCTTACCCTTGAGGACACCAGCCTTGGTCTCTCTCTGCCATCCCTTGTACCAAGGACAGTTGGAAGAGGGCTCAATCATGTTGTCACCGTTCCAACCAGAGATTGGGACGAAAGCAACAGTCTTGGGGTTGAAACCAACCTTCTTGATGAAAGAAGAGGACTCCTTGACAATCTCCTCGAAACGAGACTCGGACCACTTAACGGAGTCCATCTTGTTGACGGCAACAATGAGCTGTCTAACACCAAGGGTGAAAGCAAGCAGAGCGTGCTCACGGGTCTGACCCTCCTTGGAGATACCAGCCTCGAACTCACCAACACCACCAGCAATGATGAGGATAGCGCAGTCAGCCTGGGAGGTACCGGTAATCATGTTCTTGATGAAATCTCTGTGACCAGGAGCATCAATAACAGTAACATGGTACTTTGGAGTCTCGAACTTCCAGAGAGCGATATCAATGGTGATACCTCTCTCACGCTCAGCCTTAAGCTTGTCAAGGACCCAAGCGTACTTGAAAGAGGACTTACCAAGCTCGGCAGCCTCCTTCTCGAACTTCTCAATGGTTCTCTTGTCGATACCCTGGGTTAGTTTTGTTTTGCTAGAGCATTGAATTTTTTCGCAAGAAAATTTTGCAATGCGGCGTTGCTTTGTTGCGTTGTGTTCTTTGAGTCACCCCCTTGAGATAAGGGCCAACTGCCAGCGTGGCACCCTTGGCAGCCTCAAAAGCAACAACACACCTGCAAAAAATCATTAGATACTTACACCAAGCTTGTAAATCAAGTGGCCGGTGGTGGTAGATTTACCAGAATCGACGTGACCGATGACGACAACGTTAAGATGAAGTTTTTCCTTTCCCATTTTTATCAGAGAGCTATAGTCTGAAAAAAAAGTTCCACTAGCGAAATTTATACATGTGGGTTCTCTCCCAATGGCGACTGCCGGACTGTAATATACGCAGAGGATGTTAGGGCTTTAGGGTGTTTGGTGGGTGACCGACGCGTTGATGACAGCGCTTGACAAGTCGTTTTATGACTATATAGCGGGGGAAAAAGTGGTATCCAAAGACTCATACTGGGCGCGTGCATCTTGTGGTGACTCTTTCCGGTCATTTTGACTCCATTGTCGCCTGTTGAGCCCTTCAAACACCTCTATCTTCCCCCGAACGTGCCTGCTCAGCGGACACGATCCCTAGCACCACGTTTGCTCTGGCAAAAAAAAAGTTTTTTTTCATGCAGTGGCCACCCTAACCCGCAGTTTTCGACTGGCCAGCCCAGCTTTGTGCTAACGAAATATTTGTTGAATTGTAATGTAACTATTTGAATAGACAATGTTTTGGAGACTGCCGTAGTATGTACTTTGCTTGCTAGAATCTTCTAGAAACTTCTAGAGTTTGGTCATGGCGAATCAGGAAGGCGATAAACACCACGGCATGCACCCCCCAGTGGACCGAGTTGCAGTTTGCCGCACAGATTGTTACAAGGAGCAGGGAGCGAGATTGAGTTTATGAGGGGTTTGGAGAAGGATTTTGAAGCTGGTCAGTCGTCCCCTTGACGTCTTTCTTATTCTTGCTTCTATGCTGCTCCATGTCAGGCTCTCCCCCTAGAATGAAAAATCCTGTGCACTAATTTCATGCCAAATGTGGAAATTGAAAAATACAAGACAATTATAGAACCATTCGATATTGATGAGGACACGCAAATGCACCAAAATTGACCATTAATTAGATATTTTTTCTCACTCATGCTTACATGTTCAGTAGCCGGCCCAATTCCATGTACCCCTTGTTTGCGCTAGCAAAGATAAGGAATGCATCCCTGGATGGTACTGGCTACGACTCAGCAAACTAGTAAGAACAAGTACAGGCAGGATCGCCTCAAGCGGGGTAGTCCAACCGCACGTCGAGGAAACCCCAAGTACCAACCGTTATTCGGCCGAATTGGACCAGCAACATACCTTGGTGTACCTTTGTTAAAGGACACCCAGTCATGGACGCCCAGGAACGGACGTATGACAACATAAAATGCCCACTAATGGACACCCATGAACGGACACCTGCCACCTACCGCCAAAGAGCCCAGAACCGGCCTTTCCCTATCCGTCCATTAAACTGATAAACCCAGCGGCTCGAGCACGCAGCGGTATTACGCAACTTGTAATTTTGCCAGCCCAAACGTCGTAGCTGAACGCTGTTGTAGCTTTTCTTTACATATCATGCAACTCCTGCAAACTCTGTACGGGCTTGTTCTTCTTGCTCCGGTGCTGGCCTCGCCGTCGCCGGCTGTGCTGCCAACCGAACACTTTTGTTCGACCGTCTCGCCGTCAACCGGCAACTTTTTTGACTTGTCGCCTCTGATACGACAGGGGCCAGAGGATACTCTGGACTGGCATGTCAAGTCATCGGACGGTAACTTCACCATCAACATTTGCAGCCCGCTGATTGAGATCCCACCTGAAGTTGGCAGCGTAACCGACGTAAAGAATCCAAACAACATCTCGGCGATCTTTATCGACTCGGACAACAAGCAGCATTCCATCGGTCAGTTCTCGCGGGGCCCGTACTTTCATGGCCGTCACCTGCTTCTAGATTACACGGACGGCTCGCCCTGTCCGCTGAGTCCAAACTCCAAAAGATCGTCAATACTTATTTTCAAGTGTGACCACGAGGTTTCTCTCTCTCGTGCAGCCATATCGCATGTTTCCACCGTCGAGAACTGCACGTACGTTTTTGAGGTGAAAACCCCGTTCGCCTGCCCCAGCACAAACGAAGACCAGACAATGAGCCCCGTTAGCATTTTCCTCATTATCCTCTTTGTGGCTGTTGCTGTCTTTATGGTTACAACAACCATGATGAGACGCTCGCTGCTGCCCATTACTCGCATGCTTGGCATTCTCAACTTTGCAACGTCGAGCAAAAAGGTCAACGTGGCCAGCTATCGTCGCTTTGGCAAAGAGGAAGACACAGCTTTGCCAGTATAATGAATTTTGCATAAATTATTTTTAAAAACTTTTAAATTAGTATTCCTATATCATGCCCGTGCCATTGATGCCGCTCAGTTCATTGTTGGAGCTTTGGTTGAAGATCTCATCCCAGCCGTCACTAAAGATGTTTGAAAGTGACAGTCTCTGGCCAGTTTGTTGTTGAGGCATTGCGATGTTTTCTTGCGGCACTGGCGAGGGGATCACACCCTGTCCTAGCCCATTATTGGGCAGGGGAATCATTTGGGGGCTGCTCACTGCTCTTATAGTTTCGGCCTCCTGAAGTCGTCGTCGTTTTCGATCGCTTCCATTGCTTTGTACAGGTTGCACTGGCGGTGTAGCAACTGGAGGAGCATACGAGCTCGTCATGTATGAGGGTAGGAACTTGCCAAACAACTGCGAGTCAACCTTATCCATCAAGCCAGGAACATACATTTCATTCGGGTTCGGCAGTGCAGAGGGATCAAACTTTACTTCTTCAGGCATTTGAGGTCCACCCACTGACGAGCTGGCCGGCCAAAAGTCGGCAAACAGAGCGTCCAGAGCAACATCCGAAGCATTTGGTGCAGGTTGATACGTGACATCTCCCACCTGATCCAGCAAACCACCAGCATCGGTCTCAGCCACTGCCGCAGGAGCATCCTTAATGTTTTGGTACTCCAACGTGGGCCTGGTAGGGCCCTCGGCCTGAACGACACTGGTTCTCTTATTGAGCTCATCAAACAAGGCATTCAGCATGGCATATGTCTTGCGCGCAGCGGTCGACGACTCCTTTAGCATTTTTAGAGCATTCTTTCCTAGCTCTGCATCGGCACGGATATCAGCCGCTTCTGGATGCAACGGGTTCTCATGCAAAAAATACGCCAAACAAGCAATAGAAAAGAAGATGGTGTAAATAGCATACCAATAGGCACTGTTGAGAAGCTTCTGCTTTGCTAGGTCGTCAGTAATGTGCATAGCTTTACGAGCCACTGCCACACATTTCATTGCATATAATCTCGACTTGGAGTCATGGCCCGAATATCGAGGCGAACTGTAATGAATCAGAGGGCGATATAGCACAATGCACACATTACAATACGTCAGAGACAATAGACGATTTGCCTTCAAATACTCTGGTTCAACGACATCTTCAGAGGCTAGCTCTGGCGGCAGAGACTGCCTCCAATGCCAGAGCTCCTTCTCGAGGTCCTCAATATGCTGGTGACAGACTGAAAACATGTTGTTTGTGGCACTGCGAACGGGGTAAATCTTGGTCATAATCTTGGAGAGAATGTCCATTAGTCTTGTGTGCGCATTAGCCATACCCACAGAAGACAGGCGAGCGCCGGGTTGTGGGTAGTAGCCGTCTTCAGTAATATTTTCATCATCAATTTCCATTGGCATTTCCTGATCAAAGTCAGCCTCGTCCACTGATCGAGGAAGGCCCAGCATGGCATTGACATAAATATCCATCTTGCGAATTGTGTAAAAGAGACGTTTCCTTGTCTCAAGTTCGATAGGATCAAAGCTGTGGTTAACCTTGCGGTGCAGGCCAGCGCGCAGGGCAGACCTCAGCGCAATGCCAATATAACTGTAGCATGTGGAAAGACGGCCTGAGCACTGGAGAAACAAGACCATCATGACGATGGACTGAATAGCATATGTTTCTCTGACATCTGTGATATCAATCATATCTCTGGCGGCCACAAAGTACTTGTAACCTTCTGTATTGTCCTCTATGCCGAGCTGTTCAGACTTGTCGGCAGAGAACAGCACGCCGACGGCCATGATTGAGTACACGAGAGGCAGGATCTTGAACTCCTTGTCGGAGTAGTCATCAGGATCTGTCTCGTACAGCAAATCTAGGTCTCTGATGAAGGATGGGCGATGATAGAAGCGGAACAGCACGCAGCACTGCTCCCATACCGTTTCGATAAGCGTTACCGCCACATGTTTTGGCGGCAGAATGATGCGGATACTGCGACCCCAAGGACCACCATCGGACATTGCCGAAGACGGAGAAACAGACGGTCCAAAGCTCATGGAACCAGATCTCTGCTCACCGGGTGTCCGGGAGTCCGCTGCTGGACGCAGTCTGTCCAACACCCCATTGAGGTCAAACCCCGGCGCAAAGATGTCTACACCGGGCAAAAGCGTCTGCAACACAGACTCTGCGTGTTTGAGCTTGGCATTGCCCTTGCCTTCGTCAGTCTTTTTGCGCGTCGACGGCTGGTTAAAAGTACAGTCCAGTGCATACACTGAGCAGTGCATACATGGCTGTTTACCGTCACAACGGACCTTTTTCTTTCGACATTCGTCGCACGCGCGAGTTACCCTCTTGCGCTTTTTGCGCAACTCAATCTCTTCGTACGACATGCCAGTATCGGACATTGTGGCGAGCTATTTTGCAATTGTTTACGATTTGTCAGATGAAAGATGGCGGGTGGCTGCCAAATAAGCAAGTCTTTACGCGGTGTGGAAACCTGACTAATCTATGCAAACGGCTTGGCAGATGTTCGCTGTACTGTCGGCGCGGAGTGCTGTTTTACCAAACTCTGGAATTACGTCCGCAAGTAAGACGTCGGAGCGTAAAATGTTGCAGTTGCTGTATTTGGCTGGGAGTCTGTGCTTCCCAATGCCCGTTGCATGCAGTTGCCTGCGGTTGGTCCGGACAAAGTAAGCGCGGAACACTGCCGAGATAAGACATTAAGAATGAAAATACATAAAAATCGTTTATTCAGTGTTTGCAACAGTTCTTCTCTGCTATGCGTTTTGGACCGTTATCTGGCCGCCACATGTGCTTACACGCCCATTCTCCGAACAAGCGTCAAGCCTCAGGCGTCGCCTGACTGCGCGCGCTTGGCATTGCTGATAAGTCATCGCTCTGTTTTCTCCGACTCCTTTCTCTCTTTCTTTTCCTTCTTCTCCTCGCTATCCTTGTTCTCCTTGTCCTCCTTCAAGTCCTCAATCTGACTGCTGTAGATTTGCTCCAGGTTGAAGCGCTTGAGCCGGTCGAACTCCGTCACAACAGACATTCCAATAGAACTCTTGTAGCACTCCACTAGAATCAGTTTGTCGTAGTTTTTCAAGTCAACAGAATGGCCGTGATCCTGTCCCACGGTCTCTGCCACGCTCTTGATGATCTCATCGCGCGACAGCGTGTTGTGGTTTCGCGAGTTGGTCCTAATAGCAAACTTGACAGGTTCTTGGTTCTCCTGGTGAAACTCGGGCGCCAAGACGTGCTTTGCTAGTCTCTTTACACCCTCAGAGTTGGCAGTCGCAGTATACGAAATTGGTGTAAGCTTGTTGCAGTAGCGCACCTTCTTCACTTGGCTCTTCATGGCGTCGTCGCAGATCTTTGTGACCAGTTTCACAGGGTCAACAGGTGCTCTCGTGCGCACAAACAGAATGCACTCGCAACAAGTGTCCATAATGCTATAAATCTTTGACTTGTTGTTCTTGGCCTGTTTCAGCTCGTTGAGCTCCTGTGCAATCTCGTCTTCAATGTCAAGGGCGGCCTCTGGTTCGTTTTCTTCGTCCTCGACCTCGGCATCAGGGTACATTTCCTCAATATACTTTGTTAGCAATCTCCTTAAATAGATCAGCTTGTACTTACCTCCGATAACAAGTTCTCCAGCTCATTCTTGGCTTGTCTTTCTTTATGTCTGGCATAGGCAACATAAATGCCCTGCCAGTTCGGCTCGATGTTCAGTGACAGCACGCCATACTGCGTTAGTAAGCATTCAAAAGTAGTTTGCAGCGGTACCCACCTTTTGCCTCTTTCTATCTTTATTCTCCTTGTCTGCTGGCCGTTTCATTTTTGGATTTTTACGCTTCTGAAATTTTCCAAACTGAGCGATATCCGCTCTCGCCAATATCCGCGGGTCTAGTCCATTAATTTGCATTACAATATAACTATGTACAGAATGCTGATATCTATTGATTTTTCTTCTTCAGAACCACTTCTTCTCTATCCTCGAGTCTCACAGCAATGTCCTTTGCTGCAAAATCCATAAAAAAGTGCTTTAGAGTGATCTCAATCAAGAAGGTGACAACAACGTCAAACAGCATGGCAGAGCACAATTGGAATCTAAACAAATCGGGCATCTTCACCAAGCTGAGAGACTCGTTCATCTCAGGCATGTATTCAGTGGCTCCAAGCAGTGCAAGACCACCAACACCGAGCAATCCATAGTACATACCCTTGTTTTCAAGGATACTCTCTCTGAATGGACGGCCCTGGTAGTTGACAGCAAAGGTGGAGATCTGCTGGGCAAGGTTGAGCAAGTAAATGGCAGTGTTCAACAAGGATGGCTCAAACTTGGCCTCAAGATCAATCTTTTCTGGCTGGGCCTCGTTCTCATAGACCTTGGTAGTGACGTAAATCAGAGTCATAATGTGTACGGCAAACTGGCCAAGAATCGATCCCATAATGTAAATGTTAAAGATACCTGGCTGGGGTCTCTCCTTGCTGAGCTTGTCAACGGCCTTGGCTCTGGAAATGGACAAGAAGCACACAGATAGCAACATACCAGACACAGTGGACTGACCGTCACCAAACTTGATACCAGCAAAGAACAAAACAGAAAGATTATAGGCAGAAATCAAACAGTTGAGAGCAAGAATCTTATACATCTGGGTAGTGGCAACAAGAGTACTTCTTCCCTGTCTGATAATGTGAGTGATGGCACCAACATTGGAGAGCTTGGAGGTCAAAGGTGCAGCAACAGAAGCGTCACCAAGCTTCAAGGCTGGTGGTTCGTCATCGCCTTCATCGTTCATCATTTCAGTCATCTTCTGGGCAAAGCCTGCAGCACCTGCAGCAGCAGCGGCACTGCCACCCTGCTCCTTGTACGCCTTCTTAACATTGGCAAGAATCTCCTCAGTAATTTCAATACCCTTCTTTTCAAGCGCCTCAAGGTACTTGGGGTTGCTTGGTCCAGGGGGATAAAGATGGGCAATTACAACTGGCACTGGCGGCTTCTTGCTACCCCACTTGACCATCATCTCAGCCTGCTTGTCATACATTCTTCTCATGGCCTCAATCTTGTTGTTTTCGGCCATCTTCTTCATACCTTCTTCAGTACCATTCAACAAAGCAACACCAACGTGAGCCTGCTTCAAGGCACCAACATCATTTGTACCATCACCACACATCAAGGTGGTATATCCAGCATCCTTGTAAGTCGAGAGAATGAATTCTTTTTGATTTGGAGAGACACGAGCGTAAACCCAAGTGTGCTGCAGCAGATGCAAAATTTCATCATGGTCGCTCAGTTTAGCAAGAGCGTAACCTGTAATACACAAATCGTAATCTTGAAAGAGTTCAACCTTAATTGGCTCCTTGGAAGTAACAGGGATAACAGTCTGGTCATCCACTGAGTGCCAGACAAGCTCGTGCTTGCCATCTTCAGGAAGATCAAGAATAAGCGTCTGTCTTTCAACAATACCAACCTCCTTGGCAACGTGAACAGCCGTAAGAGGGTTATCACCAGTAATCATAACAACACGATGGCTAGACTCGCTGAGCATTTTCACGGTCTCAACAGCATCAGACTTCAATGGGCAGCTAAAAACAAGGAATCCGGCAAAAGACAGACCACTCTCCACAGACTCTCTGGTAAGATCGTTGACCTGAGAAGGCTTGGTGTCAATGGCCTTGTAGCCAAGAGCAAGGACACGCGAACCACTTCTAGTAAAAGACTTGTAGGTTTCCTCAAACTCCTTTGGAACGGTAGTAAGCATAGTGCGGATAGTCTCTGGAGCACCTTTGACGGCAACGAAAGTCTTGCCGTCAGTGGAGGCAACAGAGGAAGAACGCTTGAGAGCAGAAGAGAATTGGAAACGTCTGAGAATCTTAACCTTCTTTTGAGGGTTCTGGACACTGTGAGTGACGTCATTCTTCTCAACAGTCCATCCAAGCTCCTTGATGGTGTTCTTTTCCATTGGGTCACCAACAATCTCACCGTCATCAAGCAGAACTAAGGCATGAGCAGCACCAAGAACAAGGGTAGTTTCAGCGGGGGTCTTATCAGCATCGTGGAGTTCCTTGAGATCGGTGCCCAAACCAGCGACACCTTCAACGACAAGATCCTCATCAGTCAAAGTACCAGTCTTGTCAAAGCAGCAAATGTCAACACGACCAGCGAAAGGAATTCTGAATGGTTCAGTGCAGAAAATGTAGTGCTTACCAAGGGCAGAGAGAGAAGAGTTGACTGCAAGAGTGAGCTCCATGGGGAGTTCTGGTGGGACAACGGAGGTGATGATGATGACACAGTCAAGAATCAACTTTGATCTTTCTCTGTCGACACGAACACCTTCGGTCCAAACGTACCAAGAAGCAGCGATAGCAAAGATGAGCAAAAACAGAATGAAAAAGTAGGCTTCCTTGTTGCCGGCACCGACTCTCTCGGTAGAGAAAATCATGACACGAACAAGAGAACCCTGGGAAGTTTCAAAACCAGTTTTGGTCACGACGGCAACGACACCGTGGTCGGGAGGAGATGGGATTGGAGATTTGGACTTGTTTGGAGATTGAGTGACCTGCAAGACCTTGGTACCACCATAGAGAACCGAGTTTCTGTCGAGACCTTCAGCGTCAAACAAGTCGTTACCTGGACGGAGCTCAACAGACTCCTTGAGAAGTGGTGTAGACTCACCAGAAAGCATAGCCTCATTGACAATGGCAGTACCGTGGGTGAGAACAAAGTCACAAGGCAAGCCAGACTCTTCTGGGGTTCTAGTAATGGACACAACATCGCCAGGCAAAAGTTCGTCGGTCTGCAGTTCGACCCACTTGCCGTTTCTGTAGACATTAATACCGTATGGCTTGACACCCATGCCTCTAAACTCCATCATGGTGCGCTGGCGCTGGTAAACCTGGGAAAACTCAAAACCAACCAACATGACAAGAGTAAAGAGCGAGTAGTACCACTGCTCGTCCATGAGCCAGAGACCGACACAAAAGATCTGAAACACAAAGAAAGGGGCAACAGCATGCTCCTTGAACAGCTCCAAGATGGTAGGTACAGGAATGTCAAACTTGTTGAGACCGTACTTGTCAACGAGATCATCGAGATCACCATTCTTGAGACCCTTGGAGGACTGGAAAGTGCTCAGCTTGACATCGTCGTCAACGGCGAACCTTGGGGGGTTGAAAGAACCAGTCTTTTCGTCGTAGATGAATTTTCTCTTTTGAAACAAAAACCATGTCTCAACGTCGTTCCTCTGGATGGGAACAATCTCAGAAACACCGTTCGACGAGGCCGGAATCAAACGAATGAGTTCCGCTTCCTCGACACTTTCGGCGGGAAGAGTCATAAACGACTTTTCAACCTCAACGTTCCAGTACGGCATTAAAAAGGTCAACATGTGCAACGATCCCATGAGGACAATGTAGACTCTCGTCCACTCTGGCCCGCCGATAAAGCGGTCATAATCAACGACAAAGAGATACAGAAACAGGGGATACAAGAGACCAAAAGGCCAGACGGTGTACCTAGCAAACAGAGGCTTTTTGATGTGCAAAGTTGCCTCTGAAATAGAGGCGTTTGGCACCAACTGACTCATACTGTGTGGGTTCACTTCAAAGTGCTGGAGTGGTGAAGGGAGTGACTTTTCAGCGCTGGCCACCTAATATGGGGGCGGGCAGCACTCGTGTTTGCGTGCTGTGAGCCGTGCGCGCAACGAGAGCCGACATGAATCTAGCAAAAAGGTTGGGTTTTTATTCAGTTGGGGACGACTATGTAGAGAGATTAGATTGCATTAACGAGATACCTTCACAGAATGACCTGTCGCTTGCCTGTGCGCTTCATTAGTTTTGTGGCGCTGTTAACCGCACATTCGGCCCTAATCCTGAGGCAAACAAAAGTGACGAGTCACTTTTAAACCAAAACTAGATAACTCTTCCGAGTGCTCGGCACTCACTATATAATCCTTGTTTGCATATCCCTTGCCTTTCTTTCCTCTAAACTTTCCTGTTCTGAAATTTTTGACCTGGGCAAGCCTAAATTTCGGCCCCGAAATTTCACCATTTTGAAATTTCATCAACCCCACAACCATGCTGAGGCAAAGTGTAAAAGCATATAGCCGGCTGCCTCTAAGGGCCCGGCCGCTCTCCTCTACAGCGAGACTGTTGAATGACAATAAAAGCGGAGGCCGTCGTGGCGATCCTGAAGGCGACAGAACCCCCTTCCAGGTTTTTGTCGACACCTTTTCCAAGGAGTGGAGCAAATCCAAGGAACTGCAAGACCAGGTCAAACAGCTGCAAGATGAGACTGGAAGAATGTCCGAGTCGGCTGCCTTCAAAAGAGCCAAGGACGCTCTTGACGCTGCAAAGTCCGGCTCTTCGGCAACCGGTGAAGGACTCAAAAAGGCCGGAAAGGTCGTTGGAAGCGCTGCTGGTGCCGCCTGGGACTCGTCTCTCATGCGACACACCAGAGATGCGGCCGCAAAGGCCGCTGACGGTGTTGACAAGGCTACTGAGCCCATCAGACAGACTGAGATTTACAAAAACATCAAGGACGTCATTGACGACGGATCCTCTGCGAGGTACGGTGGCTACGCCGAAAAAGACCAGAGAAAGATGTGGCGTAAGATGGAGGAGCAGAAGAGAATCGAGGAGGATCTTCGCAAGGGTGTTGTACGATCCAAGCCTGTCAAGCCTGATGAAAATGCTGGAGAGAATGTTATTCTTCATGAGACTGCCAAGGTCGAGAAAGACTGGAATGGAGACTTTGCAAAGTCTGGTGTTGGCAAGAAGCTTGCCGATCTCCGCATCATGTACGAAGAGTCTGAGAATGGCTTTGTCTCTGCCATCAGAGGCGTCACAGAGACGATCGGCGGTTTCTTTGCCGAGACTGAAGCTGCTCGTGTTATCAAGCTCTTTAAGGAGATGGACCCATCTTTTAACCAGGAGGAGTTCCTCAAGGACGTCCGCGGCTACATTCTGCCTGAAGTCTTGGATGCCTACGTCAAGGGCGAACAAGAAACTCTCAAAATGTGGCTCAGCGAGGCTCCATTCAACATTTGGAAGACCGGTGCTAAACAGTACATTGATCAGGGCTTGTACTCTGCTGGTCGTATTCTGGATATTCGTGGTGTTGACATTCTGCAGGCCAAGGTTCTTGAATCCAACATCCCTGTCTATGTGATTGGATGCCGTGCCCAGGAAGTACACCTCTACAAGAACAGCAAGACTGGTGAAGTTGCTGCTGGTATGGAGGACCACATTCAGCAGAGTGTGTATGCCATGGTTCTGACTAGAATGCCAGAAGAGATGGAGAATGAGGAAACCAAGGGCTGGAAGATCCTCGAGCTTAGAAGAGGCCAGACCAGAGATTGGACGTAGGCAATCAGACCGTATAACCACCGTTATCTTGTACATAGCAATAAAACATGCATTGTAATTTTGTATCAATCGTTAGTCTTGAACTCGGTGCATATTCTTTAACCCTGGGCCTTCACCGCGATCACCGAGTAATCACCAGCCTGCGTTAACCAAGTGCATTTGTACATGTCTGCAATTAACGCCCTGTCACCCTTTGTTAATAATCCGCACAAAAATATCTTTAATATCTAATCTATACCCACCACTGACCATGCTTAGCCATTCCTTAACCAAGAACATGAACCATGGAAAGTTTCCAATCTTCTTCGCCACACTCCTCGCCATCACTGATTCACTCCAACAATGCAATCTATTTTCCGTATTAAGGGGTATACAACCTATATGCAATTCAAGTTCATGAGCGACTGGTACATGTCGACGACGGTATCCTGTAGTGGACGGTAGTCGACCGAGATGAGACCTGCCGAGTCCGACACGTCGAACCGGCACTGCTGTTGAACTTCTTCTTCGCCCGATCCGGGGCGACCAATGACTAAGCGATGCCTCAGCTCCTTGACCTTGTCGTATGCTATATCCACAACCTGCTGGCCGGAAATGTTGCCTGCGGCAATGAACCATCGCGAGACGGGGCACGAGCCGAGCATGAGCGGGCGCACAAGGGCGATGGCAGCATCACGCACATCGACGTAAAAGGGAAGTGCCAAATCTGGCAACTTTTCCATGCGCTCGCGGGCAAAGTCGTCATCGCTGACAAAGACTTCGCCGTCGTCTAGAACGTAATCACGCACCACTCCGTCAAAGCACGGGTTTGAAATGTGCGATGCATAGAGCACTGGGCCGAGGACCATGGGCATTGCCATAACAACAACCGGAAAGTTGCAGTCTGAGCCGTAGTATGCATCCCAGATGGCGTCCTCTGTAAAGACGAGGGCGCCCTGTGCGGCGCTCTTTTCGTTTCTGCACGCCTCTTCACGGGTGATGAAGTTCATGTCGCGCGCAGTATAAACCTTTGTGGGGTCGTGGAAACGGGGCGGATCGTTTTGCATGAGGGCAAAGCAGGAGCCGACAACGAGCGAGCGGATATTGTTGCCGTGTTTCTCCATGGCCGACACGAGGGCCTCTGCAGCGAGGATGCTAGGTTTGATAACGTCGCGTTCATAGTCGACCGACTTGTTGCTTTTGGCGACACGGTTCCAGGGTGCAGCCAGATGGATGACATGCGATATGCTTTGGTTTTGTTTAAATAGTTGCGAGACTGCGTCCTTGTCAGCAAGGTCTTCAATGACGACAAAGCCGACGGGTTTTTTGGGGTATCTCTTTTGCAGTTCGAGGCCTTGCTCCTCTGTGCGCACGGTGCAAATGACACGGTACATGTCGTCATAGCGAACCAGCGTATGGAGCACATGAGAGCCCACAAAGCCGGTAGCGCCCGTTAGCAAGACTGTTTGCATTCTCCATAAAGCACAGTGGCCGAATAAATAGTGAGTACTTGTTGTTTTGTGGGTGTTGTGTTGTGGTGTTGTGTTGTTGTTCCTTGTTGTTGCCGTCTTTCCTGTTGCTTGAGAACACCTTGCAAAGGTAATAAATAGAGACTGTGATTACGTCCAGAATAAATATGTCCAAGGGGGCAGAGTGGGGAGGAAGCGATATATATACTGGCGTGCGGCGAAATTGTGGGCATGCGCAAGGCTATAATTAGTGGTTCACCAACGGCCTAAAAGCAATAAAGGTGCAGAAGGACCGGCTAGGTTCGTTTGGGCGGATGACGGAAGCAGGGTAAGATAAGGGAGTACGGGGCCAGTTTTATTAAATTTTAGTTTGTGGATCGGGTGCCCATGGGCCAGACCTCGAACTTGCTAACGGAGTTTTTAGTCTCCTCAGGTCGGCATCAATGCAAACCCCGTTTCCCTGCGCGCCTCGGGATGCCTGCCCTGGGAGCTAGCCCTGGGAGCCAGAAGCAGTCGACCGTCAGGGATCTTTGAGAGTACCACAAACGGCCTATCATTGATATCCGAGCGAGGCGCGTCAGACTATGGCATTCCAGGATATCCTGAGCAGTGTCGCGCACGCTGCGCATTTATCTGCGGTTTCTCGCTACCGGCTGCATTTGGTGCGCTTTGGCAACCGCTGGAAACCGCTTGAGACTGCGACCACGGCGACTTGAGACCAACGCCCCATTCCAGACCCCTCCAGCTAGTCGTCCCGGCAAACGCCCACAACGTCAACCCTTTTGCAGTATAAACTCAGCGCCACGCAGAGCACCATCTGAGACATTGCAGCGCTGTTGGCACTTTTAAAATATGTGGAGCTTCGCGGCTCTGGCTGGCGGGCCCCCTTGGCGGCTGCCTGGCGCGACAACACGCAACGCTGTTCGCGAGCTGCCAGCCGAACCAGCGCTGCCAGCCTGCCAAAGTTTATTTTGTCTGATGAAATTGGTGTGGGACATCGGCAATGACTTGTTTAGCAGCCTCCTTGATGGCGGAAAATTATTTGGGCGCAGAGAAGGTCAGCAGTGGATCCAGGCAAGGAATCACGGGCTTCGCAAGCAGGGCTTCTGCGAAGCCTGTGTTTGAGATTTGTCGCTTTTGTTGATGTGACCTGCTCTGGCAAGTGCCTACCGGACTGCCCCGAACACCCTGCCTACCGCTAATCGCTCTGAACCACCAAAAAGGCCCATTAATGGACACCTACGAACGGACAACTAGCTCACTACATCAGCAGGCAGGTGGGCACCCTGGCCCCATCGGCCAGATCCTCTGCCAAAAACTACAGGGTTGCCCCTCCCGTACAGCTGCTTGCACATGAAGTTGTAGCCGTGCGCCAAGGCGCCTGGAGCCAAAGAACACACTCCACACGGCGTTCACCGTCAGCCTTGTTCTGGGAGTTGGAGTAGTCGAGTCCAGGTTTGCAAAACCGGTCTCCTCTGGCTGTCACAGCCGCGCCTTCAGAACGGCTGTGCTCCCCAATCAAGCTCCTCCCGATAACAGGAAAACTCGAGACACAAAACCCAGAGACCACAAATACCTACTGCCGCCGCCATTCGGTATCACACACGATGGCAGACATCTCGCCGGGAAACGTAGCGACAGACGTTCGGAACGGCGCCCACCGGATCCTCTCCGACTCCTCAGAGCTCAGCGATTTGGACTCTGAGGCCGAAACCGAAAGACTAGAGGAGCCAGAAATGGAAACCCACGATACCATTCCACCGAGTTCGCCAGTTCCGCGAGACATTGACGACGATTTAGACAATGAGCACGAGGAGCCGCACGAGCAGTCACCAGAACAAGAACCAGAACAGCTTCCTGTGAAGGCTGAGCATGCCGCAGAGCTTGCAACAGTTTTGGAAACGGCTGTTGAAAACGAGCTGCAAAAGGAGCTCGCCAACGAGATTGAAAACGAGCTCGAGACGGTCGAAAACGAGCTCAAACAGCAAGAAAATGACTCGCAAAACGACCATGCGAGCGAGGCTCCGAACGGTATTGCAAATGGCGCAAATACAGCAACTGCAGAAGGCACTGAACAGACCGACGACTCGTCCGACTCGCGGTCGCGGAAACGAAAAGACCAAGCGCTCTCTAAGAGCACCGTCAAGCGCCTGCGGGTCGAAGAAAGCATGCAGAGCGACTCGGACAAGCTGGACGTGGACGAGGACGAGTCAGACTCGGAGGAAAAGAAGCTGCGCGAGGAAGAGAAACAGAAGGAACGGCAAAAGGCCATAATGATGCTCACAGAAATAGAAGTTGATTTCGCCAAACTACGGGATATGCTATATGCGGCAAAGATGAAACAATATATGGAGGAAATCGAGCTGTGTCGCCAGGGACTGCACGCCGAGCAGGTGTCCATTACCGAGCAGGTGCGCAAGGCCCGCGATCTCAAGATTGCCCAGGCCCAGAGTCTACGGCAGTACAGGGTGCAGTGCGTGGAGATTCACACGACGGCCGCGCGCGCACAGCTCCACCAGCAGTTTTTCAACGACAAGGCCGAAGCGCGCTCCAAGCTGCTGCATGAAACCACCAAGGAGTGGTACAAGGTGAACAGAGAGCGGCGCGCGATGGACCAATTGGCGCCACCGCTGATATACAAGGTGCCAGACTCTCTGCCGGCGCAGCTGGTTGCGCGACAGCGACTCAATAATGAAATCTCCATCCTGTCGGGCCTCTCAAAGTATGTGGGCTTCCCCGCCGCGCCAGAAATGCAGCCCGCCGCGCAGGAGGAGATTGACGACGACCTGCACAACATCCGGCGGCGACGGTGACAGCGCGTGTACAAACTAGCATTTATTTTCCATCCGTATTTATAATTAATTATTTGTATATCTCTTGTTTGTTGGTCCGCTGCCAAGACCGGCCCATGTTTCAGTTGCCTTGGCTGAATGACCCACAGCACATAAATTATCGCGAAACAAAAACATTAAATATCGGTCCGTAACAACAATGTACCATCTGGTGAAGGGGGTATACGGGAACTTGACGAGGAAAGAGGGTAAGTGAGATGTGACGACTTTTGGAGTCCGTGGTTGTGGCGTGCACAAAACTAACGTAGAGTACTCTGTGCTGGTTCTGGGTCTTGATAACGCCGGCAAAACTACATTTCTAGAAACCCTTAAACGCTTGTATAATCCTAATGCCAAACACACTGATCCGTCCAAGATCATGCCGACGGTCGGCCAGAACGTCGGTCACGTTACAGTGAACGGCACGCTGCTCAAAATCTGGGATGTGGGCGGACAGGAGTCGCTGAGGTCTCTTTGGAACTCGTATTATAGCGAGGCGCATGCCGTGGTGTTTGTCGTGGATTCTACGGATCGCGCGAGAATCGAAGAGTGCCGGCAAACGTTTGATTCGATTGTGACAAACGAGGCCATGGAAGGCATTCCCATCCTGATGCTGGCAAATAAACAGGATCGCGAGGACTGCATGGAGGTGCAAGACATTAAGGAGATTTTCAACAAGGTGGCCGAGAAAATGAGTGCCCGCGACTCGCGTGTCTTGCCCATCTCGGCACTAGAAGGAACTGGCGTCAAGGACGCCGCCGAATGGCTGACAGTCAGACTTGTACGAAACAAGGCCCTGAAACCGCCCCGCAAGGTGTAGTTTAGATATTTATTAACCCATATATATAGCCATAGTAGGGATCAGGCACCAAGCTGCTCGACCCGGGGAATGATGATTTTTTTGTAGGATTCAGACAGCTGAGAGGAATCGTTAGTCAATTCTTGCAGCAGCTCATCTTTGGTATCACTTGCAAACACTCCAGCGAGCATGGCCAGCTTGAGGTGGTATGCATATGCGCAGAGTTCGTAGTCTGCCCCAGTCTGGTCACTCTCACTTGCATTCTGGTACTGCTCTCGCTTTACATTAAAGTGATTCACAAACACTGATTGTAGCGATTCTGGAATGTAGCCACCGACCTGGATCAGACTGGAGTATGCAGCTGAATCCTGTTCAATCTCATTCAGCACCATTCGATGGGCGACGCGCATTTCCAGGTACGAAAGCTCCAAATATGTTACATCGTTGGACACATCCTTTTTTTCTGGAAGGTCAGAGTATTGTTGGATAATCTCTTCAAAGACTTCAAACACAGGTTGAAAGCTCACGTCGTCGCACTCCCCGCTGTCAACAACGGAGGCAAATTTCCAACAGCAAAACTGCTTCAAAAGAGACGTCAGCGACAGCTGAATGCCAGGAATCAATGCTTTTCTGTTCTTTGCAGATACGCACTCTTTGAGGCGATCGCATAGGTACGGGATAGTCTGTGCACTCTGATCGAGAGATGCAAGAGACGCAGATTGCGAGATTGCATCTAATTTCACGATACTGCGGTCATCATCAAGATTGGACGAGAGAAAGTCCAGCAGAGGCTCAATCTTCTTGCTGGCCACATCCTTTCTCAGAGGGTCGTTGATAGCTTTTGTGAAAAACTTGGCACAACATGTTGCAAGCAGATAAGAATTCCTACTGCTGAATCTCTTTACAACCGCATCAAATGCATCCTCGAACGACTTGCCTGAGTCATCGCCAAGCTGGTCAAATGGTAGCAGGGACAATGTTTGAATGGCCAATGCCAAAAGCTCATCGTCATTGGTTGTATCACCGAGTTCGAGTAGCGGGATAAACTTGTCCATGAACTTTGATGCAGCAGTCACGGAAATTGACGCCGTGTTCTTTTCCAGCTTTGGCTGTTCCTCATCAGATGCACGCATAACGAATCCCAGAAGCATTGTGTATAGCATCTTTGTGCTGGTGCCTTCTACGAGTGTCTCGACTGAGTTTCTCAGCGAGATTGGCCTCAATCCTCCAAGGGAGCCATCAATGTCTGGAATAACGCTGCAAACAAAATCCAAAAGCTCTCTCCACGGGACCTCGAGCACATTGGCCATGGAGTAACATGCAAGTGCGATTCGAGGAATCTCTGTACCAGACAGGAACTCAAAAATGGGCAGCCTACTGCAGTATGAGGATGTGGCCTCGTTGGTGCTTTCGTCAAGAGCTTTAAGGTGTTGTGCCAGTGCAGAAAAAAGTACCCAAGAGCGAGCGCTCTCGTTATACTCGGAAAGGCGCTGTGGGTTGAATTCTTCAACCTCTTTTTCGACTTCCGCCACCAAATGTTTGCAGGCTGCTTCTCTCACCTTTGGTTCTGCATCAATCAAGAGACCAATGATCCTTCGCAGCTGGTCGTCCTCTAGTTCAACCGGGGGAAGCAAAACGGTAACTGCCAGTCTACGGACAGCAGGGTCCTTGTCGTGCTCTGCAACGTCGATAACATCATTCGCAGAGTCGGAGAGAAAGCTCGCAACCAAGTCCTTGTTGTCGTGAGCTGACTTTAGCACACGCTGGTACGCAGTAAAAGCCGCTACGCGCACACTCTTGTCGAGATCCTTCATACGATCTGTGAGGTATGAGAGATTTGCGTTATTAACAATCAATGGACACTGGATCATCCAATCGGCCAGGAACGTGAGGCAGTCCTTGCGAATAGCAGGGCTCTCGTCGAGCGTTCGAACCACAAAGACTCGAGAAAAGAGATCTTCAGCCACGCTTGTCAGTGTATCGAGTTTCTGCTGATCCTCCTCCTGGTCTTCCTCTGCATACCTCGTGAGAGCATACAGACTCTGGTAAATCTCACTAATTGCACCAAGACAAGCCAGAGTCATGGGATGACGGATCTCTCTGACCATTGAAATGTCGCTGAATATGACAAACCACTCAAGCACCTTGTTTACGTATCTCGACCACACGCCGGACTGGTTCCAGCATATTTTTGTCATTTGTTTAAAGAGTCGTGGGATCTGCTTCTTGATGTGCGCAGCATCTACTCCGCCATACCCCTTTACCCAGGGTCTCTGCGCCAACACAAAGGACGGCATGTTGTGTTCGTACTGCTCGACGGCACCCTCGATATCGTCCGCCAGATTTATCGGCGTACTCGCGCCAGAGATGACAAGCAACATGTTGATCAGGTCCTGCAGGGCCGATCTTTGGGACTCAACAGAGCCTATCAATTCACTCACAACGGTTTCACCCAGCACTTTGTCTCCGTCGTCACCAGATGTCAAAATATCCAAAAAATGAGAATGCATTGATTCATCTTGCTTGTCACGGCGGGCACGAACTTTTCTAGATTTTCGCTTTTTAGCTGGTTGTTTCCGCTTTCTGGAAGGCAGTTCGAATGATCCATCAGAATCAAACTCGCTGACATCGCTCACTTCTAGTTCACTCGAACTCATTGTTGATGTTATCGTGCACGTACATTAATCGCGGTTTGGACGCGTACTTATGCGCGGCTGTAATTAGGTGACCTGCTAGTGCTGAGAATTAGCAACAAAAGTAGGATTGCAATGAAATGGCACTGCAGAGGAGCATTATTCAAGGTGACTTATACCAACCCTTGCTGACTGCCCTGTTTCTTATCCTCTTGTTGCTGTACTCTTCTGTACACTCTGTGGTCACGTGACTTGATTGTTGGAGACAGCTGAGATGCAGAAGAGGATCTTTCTTCTTTTAAGGATCTTCGTTCTTTTCACTTCTGTAGTTTTGTGTTGTTGCTCTTGCGCTTTCTCTTTTCTTTCTTCCCCCTTGCTTTCTCTACTTTTCGCCGCTCCCCCCTGCCTGTACTGCTTAAATACCTTGTCCATATACCCATCACTTGTCATGTTCACTTCACCTAGTTTAGGTCTGCAAGAGCAGCAGGATCCGAAGAAAGCGTCGAAAAAGAACTCGACAAAGAGCCCAGCGCCATCTTCTGCCGTAGAAAGCAGTTATCCCTCGATCGAGGCCTTTGCACTCAATGTGGGGTCGAAAACCGTCCTTGATGGACATATTTCTGCTAATCGAATGAATGGAATGCAAAGCAGCGACGATGAAGATTCCACGCCTCAAAAACAGCGCATCTCTTTTACCGGAGACTCGTCTTTTGACATGAATTCCGTTGGTTTTGGCTCTTTCCACTCAAACTTTGGACTTGGACAGGGCTTCTCAGGACTAGGATCGTCTACAATGCCTTTTGGATCAAGCTCATTTGCAATGGGAAGCTCGTTTACGCCGTTTTTGAAGCTTGGAGAGCAGCCCCAGCATGACCAGTTCAAGAACACAGTGTCTCCAATGTCACTGTCATACGGCCCATTTGGCCAAGGAGTGAATGGTGCTACAATGGACGACAAGAACAGGCTCTTGTGTGGCTTTTGCGGCAAGTCATTCACTCACTCGGGCTCCCTGGGGCGTCATTTGGATCTGAAGCGGGGCAATCGACTGCACCCGGCCGAACAAGTGGACTCGCTCAGAGGTGACGTAAAGAGACGAGGAGATGACGTGGAGATCAGGCAACGACGTCAAAAGAGGGCCAGAGAATATCACTCTAGAGAAGATGTCAAGGAGAGACTCAAGACGGCCAGAAAGATGAGAGAGCGCAGTGTCAAGGCAGAGCAAAATGCAAAAGACATTTATCTGGCAAGATGTGGCAAGCCTTCATTCCACGAAGACAATGCCAATTTTGCCAGATTCGTGGCCTTCTATCTGCCTCCATCGAGCTGGCCACAGGGAATGTCGGCGCCAGAGCTGGATCTGGTGCCGGTGGTGAGGGCAGAACTAGAGCAACTAAAGTTTGTTTCTGAGAAGCACATGGATCTCTTTGAATCTACTGCCAGCCAGTGGCAAAATTTGAGTAGCGACGAGAAAGCCCAGATCTGGCTCAACGAACAGGCCCAGCTTGCTCGCCAGCTCCTCGGGGAACTGCCGGGCCAAGCATTTGGTCACCGTCAAGAATGGATTGACAAGGAAAAGGAGCTGCAAGAAAGCAAGCTCGATTGATTATTTATTTATTTATTAGCAGGTCGTTGCATCGTACGTTTATGACCATCACGTCTAACCACTAGGTCCGCTCATTAGGTCCGACTATTAGATCTGACCGTTGGGCGTCAGACAATTAGGCCTGGCCATTAGGTCGATCGGTCGAACCAAGGTGTGAGTCTCCACTCCCAGGAAGCTCAATTAATTGTAGTATTTATTTGTTACCCGAGATTATTTCCTCGTCACCTGCTCAACACGTCCGATGTTCTGATCATAAGGTCCAACCCTCCTCCGCTTGAACCCTCCGTCCCAACATGATAGGACGACAGCTTGGACGAGGAGCAAGGCATCTGCATAGCTGGCCGGCAAATGCCAAGCCGTCTCCGTACGAAATATTTAGCATCTCTCCAGGTTCGTTCGATAAAGACCAGATCCGTGACCGGTTCTACCAATTAGCTAAGCAGTACCACCCGGACTCTCCCGCATCGAACGACAGTCAAGAAGTGCGCGCAGAGAAATTTAAACAACTAGTAAACGCATATGGCATTTTAAAAGACGAAAAGAAGCGCAGGGAGTATGATCTGAGTCAGCAGGCTGCGTACCATCGTCCGGCATACCATCGTCCGGCATATGCATCGTACAGACCGCCTCCGGGATACAGCTACGACGACTTTTACTCGCGGGGAACGTACGAGGGATACGAGGACTTTGCGAGATCAAGGTATAACGACGAAAAGTTCCAGCAGGATTTGCGAGAGAACCGTAGCAAGCTTGGCCTGCTGGTGGGTATTGTGACTGGTATTATTGGGCTTATCCAGTTGAATATGATATTCACGGCGTCGGACAGAGAGACTGAGCATCATAGAAAGCTGTCGATGGAGTCGCTGAATCACATCGCACAGGCGAGAGCCAATTACGGGTTTGATGGTGGCAAGGACACTCGCGTGGAGAGGTTTCTCAAGATTCGGAATGAGGGGCAATATTATAACGAGCATGATACGTATCTTGATACGAAGGCATTACCGGCACCCACGGAGTCGAGGGAGAGGTAGCTTGTCGCAGCAACGCTGGTTTTGTTCTGAACGAACGACCCTGGAGCACTGATAAGCTTTAGAGAAGCTCGGATGAAGCTACAGGACTTGAACCAAAGGGCCAATGGACTCATTGGATGAGCGTGAACAAACTTTAGAGATCCCGAATTGGAATCTACTTTACTATTGACCTTCCCTCACTGTTCACGCCTCAAACCTCTCACGTGACCATATCCGACATCGCTTTGCTAACCTCCGATACAGTCATATCCACCTCCGCACTTAACAAGATGGACTTCATGAGACCTGAGACGGTGCTAGATCTTGCAAACATCAGAACATGTTTGCAGAGAATGGAGGACACGATTGTTTACAACTTGATTGAACGTGGACAGTTCTTCAAGTCCCCCGCCATGTACAAGGCCAATGGTCTTGCGATTCCGGAGTTTGACTCGTCGTTTCTCGACTGGCTCCTAATCAAGGCCGAAAAAGTGCATTCGCAGGTTCGCAGATTTGAGGCTCCCGACGAGAATGCCTTTTTCCCAGATCAGCTCGACACGCCTATTCTTCCACCGATCAACTATCCGGCGGTGCTTGCCCCGTACTCCAAGGAGGTGGCTGTGAATAAGGAAATCAAGGATCTGTATGTCAACACGGTCATTGACTTGGTGTCGGCCGGCGAAAAAGAACAACCTGAAAATTACGGTTCGTGTGCAATCTGCGACATTGAATGTCTGCAGGCCATTTCGCGACGAATCCATTTTGGCAAGTTTGTAGCCGAGGCCAAGTTCCGCTCTGAGCGCGAGCGTTTCACGGCGCTCATCAAGGCCAAGGACGTGGACGGTATTGACGCAGCCATCACCAACAAAGCCGTCGAAGACAACATTCTTGTGAGGCTGAGCGAAAAGGCTACTGCATACGGTGTCGATCCAACGTTACGGTGGTCGCAGAAGGAAGAGCAGGGCTCCATCTCCAAGGAGGCTGTTGTCAAGATTTACAAGGAGATTATCATTCCACTGACGAAAAAGGTCGAGGTGGACTACCTGCTGAGAAGACTCGAGTGGGATGTCTAATGTATCTTCTCTAGAAATATATTCAACTCAATCACTGATCTCGTTTCGCAAAACTAGTGGACTAATCTGATGACTATGTAACGGAGCGCCAGCTCATCTCACGCATTCTTAACCAAGATAGCGGATTGCCAGCTCAAAGGTGTAGAAAGTACATGCGTTGACGGGTGCTGCTCTGAGCAGAGTTGGCAGAAAGCCTCTAAAGAATCCCCTGATGCCAGCCTGGGAATAGATCTTTTGCGCACAGTCAAACGCCGAGGAGAACTTTTGCTGGCTTCTGACAAGCGAGTCGGTCTGCATCTGAGACTTGATCACGTCGATGGGATAGACAGACAACCACATGGCGTAGCCAGCAGCAGCACCGTAGGTACACAGTCTATAGCCTGGAATGTCTGATCGTTTAATGTCGTTGTTCTTCATGTCGCGATTGACCAGCGCTTCGAAGGCCATAAAGTACATACCCATACCATGGCCCTCTCTGATCATTGTGGGCCCGATTCCCCTAAAGATACCTCGGACGCCGGCACCCTGGTACATTTGACGAACCACGTCGATGGGGCCTTTGAACTGAGCATTGCCCGAGGTCTGAGTTTGCAGTCTGATTCTGACCTGCTCGATCGGAGCAGCCAGGACAGAATTGGCCACACCAGCGGCCATTCCACTGAGATAAAACTGCTTGTAGGTCAAGTGGCCCCCGCCAAAGAATCTCTTCATAGACTCGTTGACGCCAAACTGGATCGAGACACAGGCACCCACACCAATGAGTGGGGTGAGCGTGCCCTTGTAGAATCCCGAGAAACCCTCATTCTTGATGAGTTTCTTGACAACGTCGAGCGCACCGCTGTAAGTGCCCTCAGGCGCGGACTGGAGCCGGACCTTTGTCGTGTCAAAGGGCTGGCCCGACAAAACCTGGGCGATACCACCGAGCGTTCCCGCGAGTACGTCCTTGGCGACTCTGTCGTAGCCCTCGGCGTCCACCAAATGAGCGTCTATATCGGCCATGTGGTCAGAGCTACGTGTGCGTCGGTTATATAAATCTTGACTCTAATTTTTTTTCATCGCGGATAATGACTGAACAACGCCAAGACCCGATGGGACTTTAAACTGGGAGCACTTCAATATACCAGACAAGAGTGCTGGCTATTTCTCTTGGAGTTGCTTCTTCCGTAATCTGAGCAACACCACTAAACACACCTTGCCCAAATCATCCGATCCTACCCAACAAACTCAAAAGCTTTATTTGCGTCTAATTTATCTATACCCATTCTTGGCAATCCCCTGAAACGCTTGCCAAACCAGACTTGCAAACCTACAAACGTCCCCCACACCTTACCCAAACCTCTCCGCCCGAGTATACAGCCTGATAAGACAATACGTCCGACACATCTGCAACCGACATTTTAACCATCCCGTACACCTCAAAAGATACCTACATAAAGAATGCCTGGCTCAGCAGAGGAGGTTCCCGTACCTGCGAAACGAAGTCCATACAAAAAAACGGCGCAGACCCTTCCATGTAGTGACGACGAACCCGACAAAACAGATCAGGCTGCAAACAAGCAGACTTTAGAAATGCTACAGAAACAGCAGGTGCGCAGCCGGTCTCTTGCATCTCGCTACGGCGACTTTTTTGTATCTAGAAAACGCCTGACCCCTGGCGGCTCTTATCTGCGTCCTGGCAGCTGCTTCATCGGAACGCAAACAACGTCCAAACGAGTCTACCAGGTCAAGGTTGAAATCAAACACGTAGATATGGACAAGGCGTTCCTCTGCGGCTACTTCCACATTGACGGGCTCACCTTTGACAAGCGGAAACTCGTCACGTACTTTGAGGCCGAGATGGTGTCCGACAAGTACTCGTTTTACACCCGCAAACAGGAGTGGAAGGCTTCCGAGAAGGACGACATGTCGCACTGGTCGCGGTTTGCGCCCTGGCTGTCGATCGCGCAGGAAGCGCAGAAGCCGGGCTACGAGCATAGCAATTGGCGCGAACAGGACCACATTTTTATGCGGTGGAAAGAGTACTTCTTGGTGCCTGATCACAACATCCGCGATGCCCCGGGCGCGTCCTACAATGGGTTTTACTATATTTGTTTCAGTCAAACAGACGGCTCCATTTCTGGCTACTACTATGCCAAGGAGGCCGAGCATTTCCAGCAGCTGGAACTGAGCCACGATGAAAACTGGTCGGCTTCGCCATCGTATGAGTTTAGATAACAGCGGGTGTCTGTTTATTTGGGAAAAGGTTTCATATATTTAATTCGATTTGCATTGTTATATACTTTAGTGGTCTGGTTCAATGTAGTCGGCAGGCACCAGGGGCACAACCTTGCCTGGGTTCAAAATGAGCTTTGGATCCAGTGAGAACTTGATTTTTCTCATCAAATCGACACCGCTCTTGCCCACCTCGCCTTCAAGGTATGTTCTCTTGCCGACACCGACACCGTGCTCGCCAGTACAAGTTCCTTCATGCGCCTGAGCACGCTTCACCATGCGGTGGACAACGTCCTTGACAGCCTGATACTGGGTCTTGTGGTCATAAACAATAATAGCATGGAAATTGCCGTCTCCGACATGTCCGACAATAGTGCCGTAGACTCCACTCTTTTTGATATCATCCTTGGTCTCGTTCACCACCTGTGTCAGGTTGGAGATGGGCACAGCAACATCAGTAGTCCATACTTGGTAGGTGGCCGGATCTGGAGAGGCATCGATTGTCGACCAAAGTGCTACCTTTCTAGCCGACCAAAGCACTTCGAGCTCAGCCGGGTCGGTTGCAAATTCAATAGACAGGGAGTCATGCTGTTTGGCAATCTCTTCTACCTTTTTAATCTGCTGTTTCACATCCTGACCGCTAAACTTGAGAAACAAAGTAGATGTCTCCTTCCATTTTCTATCGGTCGTGCCTGCCTTATTGATGGCCTTCATCATTTCGTCGTCGAGAAGCTCAACTGCGCCAAGACCAAGATCAGATAGGAGAATGTCTTGTACCGTGTCAGTTGCCTCATGGAGATCTTTGAACGTAACAACACCTACGGTAAGATTTTTGGGCCTAGGAACAACCTTGAGCGTCGCCTCAGTGACAATTCCAAGCGTTCCCTCAGCGCCGATAAACCATTGAGTGAGTGCATAGCCTGCAGCCGACTTGCGAGGTCGTCCTCGGGTCTTTACAACTGTGCCGTCAGCCAAAACAACTGTAAGATTAATCACGTTTTCCTTCATTGTACCGTAACGGGAAGCATTTGTGCCAGAGCACGACGTTCCAATCATGCCACCAATCTCGGCTCCAGGGCCTGGATCAGGTCCGAAAAAGAGATCCTGCTCAGCCAGACTTTCATTGAGTGTCTCCCAGTCAATGCCCGGCTGCACAACAACATCTAGGTCATTCTTGTGGAGCGCTACAATGCTTTTCATCTCGCGAAAGTTGATGGCAAAACCGCCATATGTGTTGATAAAGTGGCCCTCCAGAGATGTTGCACCGGAGACTGGCACCACCGGAACGTTGTACTTGAAGGCCACCTTCATGATCTCTGAAACCTGCTCGGTGGACTTTGGATAGACTACAAAGACTGGTGTTTCATTGCCATCTTTCGGGTGATGACTGGACCAAGACGAGTCTGAGTTTAGGGCAACGTCGTCCGAGGAAGAAGACACATACTCAGCGCCGACAATCTTTTCGATTTCCTTCTTGGCAAGCTGGACGGTACTCTTCGAGGCGTACTTTCTCTCGGTGGGGGCCAAGTCCACGGGGAGCGTGACATGTTCCTCCAACACCTTGAACTTTTGGTACTTTTCACGGGTCAGAATGTAGGAACCAACGAGGGTTCCGCCAGCGACAAAGTACGCCAAGTTGAGGTTCTTCCCTCGCGGCGCCGTTGAGGAGCTGGCGAAACGCCGTGATGCGCTCCGCAGCGATCTCAGAGCAAATCTGCTTCTACCAAACATTGTTCCCGGATTGAGCAATTACGTCTAAGCGGAGATAAGTCTAGTCTTTATATCGTAATCGGAGATTCACCGGCCGTATTGCACTGTGGGGGCGGCTTATGAGGTGATCGGAATTTTAGTGCAGCGCGGAGCAGGAGAAAGCACCAAATTGATCCGAGATGACTAATGTGAGGAAAGGGTCAAGTCAGGAGCGAGGAAGCGATTTTTCGGCTTGTGTATCTTGGCTTGGATCGCAGGCGTCCGCAATAATCAGGCCATTTGTCGGGTTTCTCGGCACTGTTGCGAACATTTCGCCCAACGATGAGATGTGATTTGCTTAGTGACGAGACGTTGGTTATCGGGGAGCTGTGCTGATCAAGCCCCGTTTGGTCGGTACAGCGGCTGCAGGACGATATGGAACCACACCAGGTGATTGGAATTGGCTGAAGCGTCACATTATACTCTGCTGGCCGTTAATTCTAATTCTTCCTTATTGCCAAGGTCTCCCGCCTAAAATATGAAAGTGAAACAATTCAACGAGGACCATAAAACACAAACATCTGAGTTTCGCAAACAAAAGAAAATGATTTAAAAATCATACATGCAAATAATTAGCCCGATATTATCCCATTTCGTCGAGTTACGAAATCTCAAAAATATCCAAATTTCATGACACCTGGTGTACGGAGTACACCCGAATGTCCCAAGTGTTGCCGCTTTAGCTTAGAGGTAAAGCGTTGCACTCGTATTTCTGACATGCAAAGATCAGCGGTTCAATTCCGCTAAGCGGCAATCTTTTTCAGATATTGGAGCTTTATTTTTTTGGTACAGACATGGAACTGCTTTCAAGTAAAGGAATACTATTCCTGTCTCTCAAGCAAACTTCCTTGTCTGTTGCTCTGACGTCAACATTCCCAGCACACGACAAGGGGCGCAGGGTTGCCAGGGCATCACCAGACCAGGCGCCAGGAACAACGAAGTGAAAGAACGACTAAACAAGAGACTAGCGACGAAATAAAAAATGGACCAAAAGTAGCCAGCGTCCGCACGTTTCGTGTTTTAAATTTCGACTCTTCTAGCCACCATTGCCCGCTCCTTGTCCCCCACTGAAACATGCACGCCTGTCACGGCTTCCGCTTAGGGTTAGCACAATGTCGCCTGACCCAACAGTCACAGAGTTAACCCTGCTCCCAAACACCTATATAACGAGTGCCCGGCGCAACCTATTCACCACACTCTTCCAACCATGAGAGCTAAGTGGAGAAAGAAGAGAGTTAGAAGACTTAAGAGAAAGAGACGGAAGGTTAGAGCCAGATCGTAAGTATACGCTGCACAGCGCGCCGCTTTAATTATTGTTGTTCTCAATACTAACCCAGCAAATAAACAATTGGTTTCATGGTAACTTCGTCATGAGTCCTATATGAGAGACTTGGTGAATGGAGATGATTTTTTTACCTAGGTATTTTTTGTCGTTTGTATTTACTAGGCCTGATTGTCTAGGAGAATCTACAATTGTGTATTAATGAAATTTTTCGATTTCAATAGTTTTTGACGCGATGAGCTGTTCTTGTCTGAGTATGTAGTGTGAAAGAGAGTATAGCGACGTCTCAATGGAGGATTGTACTTGGTTCCTGGCTAAGTTCTTTATCGGTCCTAATCAGCGGATCTTTTTTAAGTTTAATGTCATTGTTTCAATACGCCTTAACTACACTGTATCAGTCCTGTCATAAACTAGAGTGACACCGGTTATAACAAAGATATATCGTTCGATTAATAAAGACTCGCATTACTACATAAACTAGGTTAGTTGATTCACGTGCGGAAACCAGATCAGACATCCTAGGAAGGTCTAGCGCGGTCACTGGCAGACGGATTGTGTTCAATGGTGTCTGCTACCGAGGAAACTGCGAATGTTATAGAAAATTTTCATCATTCTGGCAATTAGGCTAAAAACTTACTCTACGGTTAGTTAATGTTTTTTTGTAATTGCAATCAAACAAAATCAGGCACAAAAAATACTGGCAAGTATAAGCTCTGCGCAAGGCGGAGCACCCTTTGCTATCGTCACAGTCGGATAGGTCAATGGAAAGAAGTACGGTAATTCATCACTTGTTTGATGTGTATCTTACATACCTTGTAGATTCATAGTGAGGAGAGAAGGAAGGGGGATTGGAGCCCTTTATATATTGTGGTGTTTCCTAGAAAAAAAATCCAAACCCTAACCCTTACAAAACCTATGTGCGCGCCGCGCGGCAAGCAGTTGGGACTTCACCAGTGATGGACACCCATTGGCGAGCAAATCACCACCTGTGGACACCCACTAGCGGACAACTCGACTCTACGTTACGACACAACCACAACTCAATGGACAGACAGGTGGTCCTAACGGGCCTCAATGAGGACAAGGTCGACACAGACTACGTATACACGCTTTGTGCGCAGTTTGGTCTCGTTGACAAGGTCGAGCTCGCCGTGCGCAATGGATCTGGCCAAGCGCAAGTTACATTCAGTGACGCTGAAGACGCCGAATCGGCGGTGGACAATCTCGACAAGGCCGTCATCTTTGGACGCGTCATCAGCGCAACATACAAACAATAGCTACAATGGAACAATGTAGAATATACCGATTAATAACTATAGAAACAGAACCTAGTGGTGCTCCTCTCCGTGGTGGTCGGATTTGCCCTTTCTCGACAATCTCAGATCGTCAACGAGAAAGTGTCTGGCAGCGAAAACTCCTGCTGCGACAGTGACTCCGCCCATGAGGATGACTTTGTTAGTTTTTGGCTTTGTGGAGATAACTAGATTGCTGGATACTTACTCAATGGGTAGGACTCGACTGGAACCTTGTGGCCGGAGCCTTGCTTCTGGGTTAGTGACGACTCGCCGCACAATACTCTGTCGTACTTACGGCAGCATTCAAAAGTCTCATAGCAGGTCTCATTTTTACTGGTGCTTTGTTGTAGAAGGATTCAAATGGTCAGCTCACAGTGCTCTTTTCCTATGCTCTTATTGGGAGATGGTCACGTGATGTTTGGAAAAATTGAGAAGCCCAAAAGGACGCTAGGGGCGGGGGGACAATAAAAAAATGTCGTTCGAGGACCATGTAGAAACGGCATTTAAAAATCTGCTGGACTTTCAAAGTGATGCGTATCCAGATGCTGTTCCCGTGGCCGACTCTGTAGATGCACTCGCCTTTGCAAAAATGGTCATTAAGCACTTTCCCGTCATTCTCAAGGTTGATGCCCCGCGTTGGACAAAAATGTCGCTCAAGGACCAGATTGGCAGCAGTCAGATCTCGGTGGCAGAGACGCCAAATGGTCGCGCGGACGCTCCTCTACAAGATAAGTTTGTTCAGCCTCACACTGAGCAGATGACCGTGACGGAGTTTCTCGACAAACTGTCTGCGAGCGACTGTGTCCGCTACATGCAATCGCAGGACAACAACATGAGCAAGGAGTTTGTAAGCCTCGAGGGAATGCCGAGATCAATTGACTGGGCTGAAGCAGTTCTAGGGCGTCCTGAGGCTGTCAACTTGTGGATTGGCGAGTCTCGCACAGTCTCGCGTCTGCACAATGACAACTATGAAAACATCTTTTGCCAAGTCACTGGCGAGAAGCTCGTTGCACTGATTCCACCGACCCATGCGTACCACGTGAAGGAGCAGAGTCTGCAAGCGGCTCACTACGTGCGAGAATCCGATGGATCATTCAATCTGGTGGACGATCCCTACAAAGTTGTGTTCCCGACGTTTGATCCGGGCCAGAGTCCAGACGCTGATTTTGTGTACTGGGTAAGGCTCGGGCCCGGTGACGCCCTGTACGTACCGGCTCTGTGGTACCACCAGATCCACATTGCGAGCGAGTTTTCGGTGAGCGTCAACTACTGGTACGAATCTAGTGACTTGTCGAGCCACTGGAGCCTGTGGAATCTGAGCCGGCAACTCCTACTTAAAGGGGACGCGGGCGGAGATAATGAGCAAGGATAGGATGGGCGCCAGCTGTAGCGCTGATCGTGCCAGATGGGCGAGCGAAACGTGGGACAGTCAACGTGGAAATAAACAGCCCCTTGCTCTGTCTATGAAAGAAATCTCACGCTTGCTACTCCTTAGTCAATAGTGACTCGTAATGGCCCGTACTTGGCTCCTGGGCTTAGCATCACAAGCGTCATGCGGCACTATTTTCAGGTGACAGGAATGACCTCATTGGGGAGGGTAAATTGGCACAAGGGTGGACAAAGCGCGCTGGACGTTGGGGGAAGTTCAAAATAAGTGCTAGAGCTGGGGAGAATGTTCTACAGAAATTTTGCAATGGATTTCGTGCTGTTCTTTTCTTCTCGCTCTGGTTCCCACGTTCTGGCTCCCACGTCCGCTGGCTCTCACCTTTGTTTCGGTGGTACGGCGTGGCCTGCACCTGGGTACTCTGCACACCTTGCGTTATCTGCTGCCCATTATCTCCCACACACGCAAGCTGGGGCAAGCAGGTCAGTCACCAACAACTAACTCTCGTCATTACAACAAAGCTGAGCACTTGCCTTCCGATAGAATTGTAAAGCACCCGCAAACGCGCTCACACTTCACCACAGTCCCTTAGCACCACCACAAAATGGATCGCGGCCTATTCCACAACAGTAGCGCGGCAGCGGCTTTCCGAGCTTCCTCCGCAGAGGAATCGTCCTCTTACAACGACGTTCTTTCCAACACTCAGTCCGAAGGATCCAAAGAATGGGTCGTCTTTTCGCCCGCGCAATCGGTAGACGCGCACTCTGAAGACGAGGCGCAGGCCATCTCGGCCATTCTCGCAGAACCAGAGTCACTAAACAGCTCATTTTCCCTACCAAAGCACAACGGGAGCGGCTCCTTTCTAGGAGAGACCTCCACGTTGGTCGACAGAGTAAATGCCTGGCGGCTGGGACAGGTTGGAAGCAACCCCAATGGCCTTTCGTGGGGCATCTCTGACTCTGATTCGTTTGCCACGTCGGTCGTGGACTCGCTCTTTCATGAACTCAACAGGAGTCTGACTCCGACGCTTAAACAGCCCCACCCTACAACTCCGAGAACAGCTTCGCTTGTGTGGCGTGCAGCTGCACAGGTCTTTGACGACATTAAAGAGTTTATTGGCATGGACGAGGAAATCATTCAGATCCTTCTTGGCCAGGCGTTTGTGGACTCTTCAACTCCTCCGCACGACAATCTGAACATGAACATGTACGGACTTCCGCGCTACAGACAGCATTCAAAGCAAAACACGTCCTTCAGCTGGCTGAGACGCTACTTCTACTCCCTGTCGTCGTCGCAGACAGACCATGCATACATTTCGGAATCTCCGTCGAGAGCTACTTCTAGGCCGCACAGCACCCGCGACGAGTCTGAGACTCTGTCGAACTTCTGGGAGGCTTCTAGTTCGGCCAGTTTGGTGGACGTCTGGTGAGACTCTTGCATTAAAGCATGTCCGTGGATCGGTTATCACGGCTGGATAGTTTGTTTGTTACGCTCGTTTCTCTCATCATCTATGTATTCGTAGCTCTATTTCATTTCGTATGTAACGATAAAATTAATATATCAATATATAAGAGCTCGTGAACGAGCAGTGCAATTGCCAAAAAATCACCGCGACAGCAACTCGCGACATAGCTCAAAGGAGTACCATTGAGCAGCCATCGACGGAGCTACCTTTAATAGATTGGCAGATAGACCCTTGTAGAGCCCTGTGATTCCTTCTGTAATGATGATGGATTTGACGGCGTGCCAAACAGAGTTATACTTGAAACCGAGTTCACCATGGCCCATGGAAACGACCTGGAACCGTCGGCGCAGTACGTCGAATGGATACGTCAGAGTCTGTGCAATAGCGCCCGACAGTGCTCCAGAGCCCAGCTTCTGGAGCGCAGTGGGTGGTGCATTATTCTCGCCAACAATGCTCGCGCGAATGTACTCGTACACGGCAAAGTTGATGCCAACATATGGGGCCACGCCCATCGTCGTTGGAATGATACCTCTATAGAGAGCAAACATGCCGCCCTCTGTTCTATAAATCGTTTTCATGGTGGGCCACATGCCCGGCGGCTTGACGTTGACACTCTGATGGCCAATGTGCGCGGTCTGGATGGACAGTCGCGTTCGCACAATGTCGAGGGGATACGTAGCAGCCACCGACGAGATACCGGCGAGTGCACCTGCGATGAGATGTAGATAGTTGTCGTCAATTTTCTCGTAGACAAGCAGCGACTTGAAGAAGGAATACGACGAGTACTGAACGGCCGAGTAGGGCACGATTCTAATGCAGTTGGTGCCGTTACCCCTTAGGAAGCCACGCCAGCCCTCTTCTCGCCACATCTTGGCGAGCGTAGACATGACACCATTGTATTCAGCATGGCCAGGGCCCTGGACCTGGAAGATGATTTTCATGCGCTCAAATGGAGATACGACTGTTCGTGACACGGCGCCAGCAACACCGCCAGCAATGAAGGAAGTGACAAGAGGTTCGCGCAGCCAGTTCCTAAAACCCACCAGGGGACTGATGGCCTTTTCACTAGGCTCATCTTGCTTATGGACCTGATCTGTCATTGATAGGAAGATTGATTTTTCGTCCTGCGCTGGAATTATCGTATTATGGGAGCGGGTTATAACACCACCATGCACCCCACAGGCGAAAGTTTCGCCGAGGGGGGGGATGGTAAAGGAGTGAGACAGAGACAAGTTTGGGGCGGAAGATGGGGGTATTTTGTAGTAACGCTGCAAAGAACCTTTCAGCCCTGTCCCTCGAAATCTCCATAACACAGAGCATGGCTCCCCACAGTCCTTGGACCAAGGTCCTCCGTGGGGAGGTTTGTTCCGGGAAAATAAGCGGTTTTTTTTCGTCCGGCAGGCGTCAGGCGCTCGGCAGAATGACCAGGGGAGGAATTTCGTAGCAAAGGCTTGACATTGATTTAGCCAGGGCTCAGTTGACTGTTTGGTATGGACATTAATTGTTTTTGGCTTTTCACACTTGTTTCGCGTTCCTCAGTCGCGCTCCTCATCTCATTGCAATACAGCCTGTATCTCCCACTTTGACAGGTTGACTTGGCTGTGCATGTGCAAGGCTTAGCAGACATAAAGGTACGAGCTCGGAAGAAGGGACTGAAGACAAATAAAAGTACTTTAGGGGTTCAAACCTGCGTTTTGTCAGTTACATAGATCATCAGCCAGGTAATCATTATGTCGCGTGATACCAGTGCATGCATCACCCGCACGACTAAACGCTGTCATTCAGCTGACATATGACCCAGAATGTTCTACTAAAATAGTCTTGAAATGTTATTTGTAATTGATATTCTCGTGACTAACTGTTCTAGAAATCATTATCAGTCACTGTCTACTTGATCACCACTCGCTCACTACTTACTCATTTACTACTCACTCCTCTAATCACTTCCCAGTCAACTCCCACTCTTCTCATAGTCTACATTGAACAGGTCCAGCACCACTAATGGACGCCCAGCAACGAACACCTAGTCCAGCAACTCCCACAACTCCCAGTAACGAACAGCTGCCTGAAGTCTGCTCACATAAAAATCAAGTGAAATTTCAGTCACCACAAACCACAACCTTGACTACATTAATAATGTCAGACGAAGAATTTGACCTGACCGCGCTCAAGAAAAAGAAGAAGTCCTCAAAGAAGGTCGCCCTGGAAGAACCTGCCGCTGACAGCGACGGTGTCGATTCAGTCACAGACATGCTCGCAGACCTGGGCAAGAAGAAAAAGAAGTCAAAGCCTGCTGAGGGCGAAGACGACGAAGAAGCTGAGGAGGACGCTGGCGTTGAGAACTTTGAGTTCAAGAAGAAGAAGAAGAAGAAATCCACAAAGGTCGCTGTCACTGACGACTTTGACCAGGCTCTCGAAGAGGCAGGTGTAAAGGATCCTTACGAGACTGACGAGGCTGTCGTCACGGAGAGAGATGTCACATACACCAACCTTCTCGACAGGTTCTTTGAGGTTCTACGAGAAAACAACCCAGATCTCGCTGGCGGCATTGGCGGCGTCAAGTTCAAGCTACCCCTGCCTATCGTCAACCGTGAAGGTAACAAGAAAACCATGTTTGCCAACGTCAAGGAGATTGCTGACAAACTGCATCGTCCTACAGACCACGTCATTCAGTTTCTGTTTGCCGAGCTGGGTACCTCCGGTTCCGTCGACGGTGCCAGCAGACTTATTATCAAGGGTAGATTCCAGCAGAAGCAGATTGGTACTGTGCTGCGAAAATACGCCATGGAGTACGTCTCTTGCAAGACCTGCAAGTCCGTCAATACCAAGCTCACGAAGGAGAACCGTCTGTACTTTTTGGTCTGCAACTCGTGCGGTTCCAGAAGATCCGTCCAATCCATCAAGGCCGGTTACCAGGCTGTCATCGGCCGCAGAGCTCTCAAAAAGAACGTTACTTAAGTGGTTTTATGTGCATGACATGCTGGCGCATGTCTTCTGCTGCTTCTGCACTATATAGATTCATATCGAATAAATCATGTGGCATGGAGGTTGAATGGGCATTAATTACATATCTTTGACATTGAATAAAATAACGCGGCTTCAGGTAACGTACTCGTTTCTCATTAGCGTTTACCTTTCTTCGCCGCCTACTTGGCATAGACCTTGACAGATCCGTCACATGCAAGGATCGTGGAGCCAGTACTCGTGTCTACCCAGTCAATATCTAGAATTCCATCGGGACCTGGAGACGTGTTTGGAAGCTGGCCGACAATCTTTCTCAGTTCAATATTCCAAATCTTGACAACGCTGTCTTCGCCAGCAGTCGCGCAGAAACGACCGTCTGGCGACACAACGATAGAAGAAACGCCACCAGGATGCGCTACTGGAGAGTTGAAGAAGCAGCCACCAGTAGATGGATCGTAAAACTTGACATTACCGTACGAGTGGCCGGATATGATTGTGTACTCCTTCTGAGAGAAGGCAAGTGCATGCACTGAGTTTGGAGCTGATGAACTAGTAATCTCGTCATCAGCCTCAAAATCGAAATTCTTCATGCCAGTCTCGACTTCAAAAGACTGCATCTGGCCGTTTTCAAATCCTGCGACAATTCTCTTTCCAGAGTCAAAGAACGTTGCGCAACGACATGGTGAGTGGCCACCTCTCATCTGGCGACGTCCGCTACCAAAATCATCCATCTCCTCATTGTCAATCTCGTCAACAGAGGTGTATGTAAACTTTTGCAGTGGGACAAGAGCTTTCTGGTCACCCGAACAATCCCAGACATTGACAGTTCCGTCTAGCGAACAGGATGCCAGGAATCCGGCCTCGTCGTAGAGTGCCAGGCATGTGATTGCATCGTTATGTGCTTGTACAGACTGAACTTCACGGACCTGCTTTGGACCAGTTCGTTTTGCCTGGCTAACGTTCCACAGCCTAATGAACCGATCCTGGCCCGCTGAAAACAGGAGTCCCTTTGACCGGCAGTACTTTAGAGAGAATATGAGACCATGGTGGCCAATTAGCTCCGTCAGCGGGGTCGGAGTCTTTTCATTGAGATCCCACGAGCGGATGACACCGCTGTCAGCCGCCGAGAACAGCAGGCCCTTGGCTGTCACAGCAACCGCTCTCGCATTGTCATTGTCAATGATGGTTTTCTTGTAGGTTGGAAAGTTGTCTGTGTGATAAATCTCAATGTACGACGAGTCGTCCTCTGCAGAAGCAGCACCGTTTTCCGGCTCCTCGTTAGCATGGCCATTTACACTGGCCTGACCCTGGCGGTAGTCGGGATACGGCACCTGGCGTCTCTGGTCCTGGAACGCCTGCTGCGCAGAGTCTTCCTGCAAAGCCTGCTGATGCATTTCATTCATCTGCGACATTTGTGACATGTGGGAGACCTGCGAGTGCTGCTCTTCGGCCTCGTCTAGGTTGGAAACTTGCAATAAATATTCAATTTCGTTGATGCACCGTTCGAGATACTTTTTGGACTCTGTGATGGGCGTCACGTCGAGCTGGTAGATGTCCTGGCTCAGCGACGAAAGCAGCGCGTCTCTGGGGTCCTGAGGCTCGTCTGAGGAGCCGCCGGCGGAGCCCAGGATGGCGGCTTCCAGCATTTTGAGTCGCTTGGCCTGTGACTCCACGAGGAGCGACATGGACTTGTTTTCACCTTCAAGCTTGGCGATGCGCGTCTTCATTTCTGCTCGCTCGAGCTCCCACTGGATCCTGTCGCGCTCGTTGCGTTGCCACTCGCTCTGCAGGTATCGCATGACTCCTGGCAGCGTGTAATCCATCTGGATTTTGCGAGCCGGCTGGTTGCTCATTGCGAAGGCCTGTTCTGTGCCGTCTGTATTGTTTTTGGCGGGGCTGTTCCCAGAGTTCCACGGTTGTCCCAAGTGTTGTGCAGAACAGGTCCCAAGAATATCGCTGGAATAGTAGTCACAGGCGTGGGCGGGACTGTAGAGCTGAAGCAGTTAGCCAGGGACGAAGGTGGCAGCTGACAAGCGACAAATGCTGGAATGAGTAGAATGTGGATTGACGTGGAAAAGTAAAATTCGCTAATGTTTCCAATGTATAGCTAAATAACTTGTTAATGTGATTGTCCAACTATTTGTGTCTTGGTGCTACCAGAGGTGTAGTGTACTGCGGCAGCGTTGGACTGACAGGAAGTTAACTAAAAGGTTGTGTCAAACAGTTGGGATTATGACTAGGTATCAATTATGACTAGTCGTCAATTGATGGGAAAGAGATTTATTGAGATGACTGGGACATCTGGGTTTGAGCAATAGTTGGCAGTGACTAGGATATTGAGTGTGGGGTACGATGAGGTCGATGCGATGAGTGGTGCGATGAGGGAATGAGACGGTGGGACTGTGAGTGTTTGATCAGTGTCAACAAAGTAAAAGCTAACCTACAGAGACTCAAGAACACTCTCCCTGCCCAGATTCAACAGCCTCGTCCGCGACACAAAATCGTCCATGTTCACATACGCTCCACACATGCGTCGCTTACCAGTGAACGCTTTGCGCCCGTGCAACACTCTCCAGTTGTCAAAGATGAGGCATGTGCCGGGCACCAGCGGCAGCACAAACTCTCGATCCTCCAGGATCTTGCGCCACACTCTAATGGCCGCATAGAACTTGGGGACGTCCGCAGGCGAGTCCCAGCTGTCCATGACGGAGCGGTCGTCATTGTTCCACCGCACTTGGGTGAGCTGTCCTGTCTGGGGATGGTGCGTAAAGACCGGTTGCGGGGCAATTGGCTCGATGCAGACGGTTTCCTCGCCGGCGGAGTGTGCGGGTATGCGGATCCTTGAAAGTGTTTCGTAATGCTCAGGATAACTTCTCCTGAGTTCTTGAGCAGCAGAAAAGCCATCTGTCAGCATTGTCTCTCCGCCGTCTCCAACATGCTCCAGCATGTGGAACAACTGAAGCCCTGGTGTGTCGGTCCAGTAAGTGCCGTCAGTGTGACAGGCCAGGTACATGTTTGTGTAGGCCAGGTCGTTCATTGACAGGTCGGAAGTAAAGTCCCAGAATCCGCCATAATGGGTGTGTCTAATGTACATGAGACGCTCCACGAGCTTTTGGGTCGCCTCTGGAGACTCTGGCACGCCAGACACAAAGCAGCACCCGTACTGCCAGATCTTTTTGGTCCATTCGGTGAGCCCAGCGTCAGTCTCAGTACTCTCGTAGGTGACTGTTGGCAGTTGTGTAGCGAAATCACTGGGCGTCCAAAAGATTCGCGGCAAGTGAGCTTCCAGCTCGATAGAGCAGCCTTTGACATGTTTCTCATGTAGCGGCGGATCGTACGAATGGCGTCGCAGCCAGTCAGACTCGTACAGTGACTTGTGTCCATCGTGTGCCCACGTAACTGTCACTGATGAGCCACCAGCATGCACGTTGCTTGCGTGCACGTCCTTAGGGATCTCAAATGTGTTCTGTAGTCGCTGCTTCGTGAGGGCATGGTAATGATCGTCGCAGCGACAGGCGTCACGGAGCCAAATGTTGTGGAACGACGACGTCTGACCGTCTGGCCAGGTGACGGTGATCTGGCTGGCACCGTGCGAAACAGATAGCATAGTTAGGACTCTGCACCGTACCTTTCGGTCCAAAAAGCCTCTCCACAGAATTGCCACATCGGGCGCACCATTGGCCGCATGATGCTGCAGGGATAGCCGCCGAGAGATATGGATCGAAAGCCGAGACCTAGGCAGCCAGACAACGAGAAACAACTCTAGAGCCGTGTTTTCGGGGTTTTTGCCATCTACTACGTTCGACGTGATTATCCTGTAAGGCGATTTCCCCCCTCAAGTATTCTCAGCCCGCCAACAGCGCTCCCCGCCTTCGGCTAATTGGTCCCGCTTCCCGAACTAGATAGCACATCCGATAAGACCCCTCTCTGCTCCACCAGTATAAATACCAGTTGGATCCGCCTGTCACGAAGCTCTCCATATCCTGACGATGGTCTACTGCATTTCTAGTTACCTCAACTACAAGAACGCCATCTCAGGCAAGCGCCAGCAGCGCGACGAGCGCATCGCTGACTTGCCAGAGTACCAAGAGCCCGTCACGTCGTATGAAGAGGAACTGCTCAAACAGCATGTTTCTGACATTGTCGACAAGGTCCACTCCGGAGAGGTCAAACCCACTGACCTGCTCAAGGCGTACGGCAAGATGGCCATCAAGGCCCAGAAGGACACAAACTGTCTGACAGAGGTGCTCATCAAGGACGCCGAGAAATGGGCGGAAACCTCTCTCCAGGGCCCTTTAGCTGGTTTCCCGGTCTCTCTCAAGGACACACACGATGTTGCAGGCTACGACTCGTCAATTGGCTACGCCAACAAGTGTTTCAAGCCTGCCAAGGCTGATTCCCCTCTCGTGAGGCTTCTCAAGGACGCCGGAGCGGTTCCCTTTGTAAAGACAAACGTTCCATACACAATGCTGTCTTTTGAATGCTACAATGACGTTTGGGGCACTACTGAGAACCCCTACAAGAAGGGGTATGTGCCAGGCGGCTCCACCGGCGGTGAATCGGCTTTGCTGGCCTATGGAGGCTCGAGAATTGGTGTTGGTACTGATGTTGCCGGTTCTGTCCGTATTCCAGCGCATTTCTCGGGCATTTACGCCATCAAGTGCTCCACAGGTAGATTCCCAAAGATTGGTAACACAACCTCCATGCCCGGCCAGGAAGGTATCCCTGCTGTCTACTCTCCAATGGCCAGATCGCTCCCTGACCTCACCTACTTTTTGAAATCCGTCATTGAACAAAAGCCATGGGACTACGACTACTCTGTCCACCCACTTCCTTGGACTGCCGCAGAGCTCCCCAAGAAGCTCAAGTTTGGTGTCATGTACACTGACGACGTTGTCACTCCTTCCCCTGCCTGCGCCCGTGCCGTTGATCTGACTGTCGAAGCCCTCAAAAAGGCTGGCCACGAAATTGTCGAATTCAAGGGCCCTGAACCACTACAAGCTCTCCGCATTGCCTCTCAGCTGCTCTGTTCCGATGCCGGTGACACTGCTCTCAGTGATCAGGCCACTGGTGAGGTTAACGATTGGGGTGTCCAGAGAATGTTTTCTTCTCAGAGACTGCCCAGAATCTTCAAAAGGATTTACGCTTGGTTTTTGGAAAACATTGTCGGTGACAAGGTCTGGGCCACTATGGTTCGCGATTGGAACAGAAAGACAATCACCGAACGCTGGGCCCTGGTCGCAGAGCGTGAGGGCTACAAGGCCAAGTTCTTCAATGCATGGAAGGATGCCGGTATCGACTTCCTCATCACTCCTCCTAACGCTACTCCAGCATTGCCTCACAAGGGTCTGTACGAGTCTATCTCTTCTTGCGGTTATACCTTCATGTTTAATCTGCTTGATTACTCTGCTGGTGTTATTCCAGTTACTCGTGTCGATGCTAAGCTTGATGTCACCCCTGCGAACTTCAAACCAGCTAACAGAATTGAAGCTGGTGCCTTTGTCAATTACGACGCTGTCAAGATGGAGGGTCTCCCAGTTGGTATCCAGATTGTAGGCAAGAGACTGGAGGAAGAGAAGGTCCTGGAGGCCATGAAGGTTGTGGAAGATGCACTGGTGGCTGACGGCACTGTTTATACTCAGATGAATGCTTAATTTTCTACTTAGTTGTACATACTAATTATGCTTAAATAGTCCATTTCTTACCTTGATCATCCATTTCTCTATCTGAGTTCGCTTCTGTTCAAATTTTGCTGCCAACTTGCCAGGCTTGACTGCGGAGCTTCCTGATCCTGGACGAAGTCGATGAAGAGTGCCAGAGCCAGTAAATGCATCTGAAATGCCATGGCCAACGTCAACGAAATCTATAGCTGTCTTAGGAGGGGGGGGCAGTGGGCTGGGCTCAAGTTCCTGGTCCAAGTTCCATAGCCCTGCCACGCGACGTTGTGGTGGGGCACGATTGTCTGTCTCAATTGGAACTGCAGGAGACGAACGCCTTGGAGGAAGAGATGGTGGATTTGGTTCCAGGTTCCTGTGCTTAGCCAGGTGACGTCGTGCAAGAACAAGAGCGAGGTCATTAGTCTTGATTGGATCCTCTGGAGTCGAGCCTTCTGGAGAAGAGGTAAATCCCACTCTGTTTCCAGGTATTGACGGAAACGTCTGAACAGGCTCACTCCCATCAATAGGCTCGTCTGTCATTTCTTCTGGAAGCATTCCAATGAAGGAATCACTCACTTCAATCGTGAAGTGCCCGTGGCTAACGACTTGAGGAGTGATAGCAGAATGGGCAGCTCTCAAATAGTTTGTCATTTGTCGCTCCACAATGCTGGATCCCGAAAGGAGATCCGCTTGCGGAGACAGCAGTTCCTGCCGCAATATTGGCATTTCTGACTCGTCAACCTCGAATGCTCGCAGTCGGAGCTCGCATTCCGTCGGCTCAGCCCAGAACATGGGATGATAAAACGGAATACAATACGGTTTTTCAGCTTTTTCCATTGGAGCAGTAAGTTGTGTGAAGCAATGTTGTGTCTGGTGGCGGATCATCATGGGACCACCGCCAAGAAAGGCAGGTGTAAGCTTCAAAGACAACAGAGCCAAGACCCCGGCAGTCACCTAGCCGCATGGCGCAGTTATCAGCACTTTTGTATTGTACTATGGACTATAATCGAGTTCAATGATCCTTGAAGCCCATCGTGACTTTGAAGAAGAACCTAGCGGTAGCCGCATAAACATGCTGACCCTTTCTGCGAACACGGGACACGAGTTTTCTTCCTTTTAATGAGAGCTTTGCTCCGAGCGAAAGCAGCTTAGGATTACCATTGAGTGAAGCCGGAGCGCTCTTTTTGCTCCTAGAGGGGATTGGTGGTCGCTGAATCCTAGTTGTAAATGACACACATTTGAACAGTCCTTGTCTTTTAGGTACTGATCTGACATTCTCTCGAGTCCTGAACTCGGCTCTTTTAGCCTTCCCATGATCAGATTGCAATTTGTGAGCTGGATTCTTGGCCGCCATGCAGCCTGAATCCACCTTTGCCTGATTATCTTGGTCAGTAACATGCTCCTCTTGAATGGGAGAGAGTACAGATTGGCTGGGGTCAGAAGGCTTTGAGCGACCGGCTATCATCCTATTCTCAGGTTCGACACGGCGCACCAATTCTACATTAGCTGGGATCACCTTGACGAATTCTGCCTCGGAGCTACTACTACCGACACTGTTCAAAGTATTTGCAGCAGTTTCTTGACAATGGATAAAGCCCACAGCTGGTCCCAAAGAAAGAGACTGTAGATCTGGGACTTCTACGGCCCGGTTGAGAACATCCAGTGCACGAATGCATCGGCCGAGAAGGTATTCTGTATTATCAGAATCATTCGAATCAGCAACAAATGGAGCTGCTTCTATAGAAATAGATGGTGGGGGAGCTTTTGGTCGAGGCGCAGTAGCGCAAGTTCCTCCTCGATCAATAACTCTCTTCTCGTCAGAAAGCATTTCTGTATTAGATTGAGGCGCGTCAATGATCGTGATGGGATCAGCGACAGAAGAGGTAACAACGGGAACAATTCCTTTACCTGAGTCCAGCTCCAAGCTATTAATGTAGACATCCTCTCCAGAAGCTTGGTCCACTGGAGGTGGTGCCACAGCGCCTTGCAAAAGCACCTCGTCGACTACGGGGTGTTGATCGCACTCGAGCGACTTGGCCGTGACCGGGTGATTGCATAACAAACAGAATCGATTCATTATCTTGAGAGGCTTTTATATCTGCAGGGAGTGGGGGATGAAGCACTAGTACTAGGCCTGCTGGCGCTACTGGCAAAACACAAAGATACACTTGCCTATTATGGAACACATTCAACAATAAAGGGATACAATTAAATAGATAATATGATACATAATTTGAAATTTTTACAGGTTGAGATCGATATCAGAGCGCATCGAGACTTCTTCCACCGTTTTGACAAGCTCTTTGGAGCATTTTGCCATATCATGGCAAATAGCAGCCAATCGCTGCTTTGTATGACGGTCTGGAGAGATATCTTGCTCCAGCTGAGAGCTGGCCTCCCTAATCGCACCAACCCTATGAGTGCAGTCCTTCAGATTTTCAACGATCCAGCTGATGTGTTCTTTGAGCTGCCATCCCTTAGTTTGGTTGGCGGCGCTGGAAGAAGCATCAATCATTGTACCAATGCTCATCATCAAATCCTCAAGCTTGGGAATCAAGTCAGCATTATTGTCGGTGGACTTGATACCTGTCAGGATGCTTGTAATACGGTCGGCAATTTCTGAAGATTTCTCTTCTAAGTAGGCTTGTAGCTCGGCCAGCGTATTCTCCGGATTTCTGACATTGAACACAATAGGGGCTTTGTTTCTGGTCTTCGGCAACGACAATCCCTGCGTAGTCCTTGCTTCTCTCGTATTTCTAACATTTCTGGGGTTTGCCAGCTGTGGCTCATTAGATGAGAGATTTGGAGAGGTCGCAGCATCGGTGGGACGGATCTTTGCAAGCTTAATGAGTTCAATAATTGACGACGACAGATCAGACGCAGTGGCATCGAGAATGGAAGTAGGATACAGCCCTGCCGAGGTAGCAAAGTTCTTGGCAGTGATGATGAGCTGGTTAGCAGTCTTCTCCACGTCGGATGCCCTCTGAGCAATTTCTGGGGTGAGACCGCCTCTAGAGTCGTTCCTTAGGTCGCTTGTAATACCCCTTGTCGCAATGACAACCTCGTGAAGATTCATAAGAAGATTCTGTGGGTCACTTCTGGACTTTGCCATGAATTCATCCATTACAACTTGAAACTTGGTGACCGTCACGTCTCTCAGCTTACCATCTTCAGCAACATGGGGCGATCCATAGGCAGTGGATGAAGAGAAAATGGGGTTCTGGTACGTAGAGGAGCGCAGATTTCTGACTTGTGCCTTCGCCTTGGAATACCTAGACTTCCACTCTTGAATTTCAAGTTTGAGCTGCTGGTTCTGTTCCACCAGTTGGTCGGCGTTACCCCAAGATGGTGACTGCGCCAGTTGCTTCATTTCTTCCAAAAATTCTGAGGCTTCTTCCCTCACCTGTTCAGTAACCTTCTGTTGTTGAACAAACTCTTCATGCAACCTGGTATTTTCCACCTTCAGCTGCTCATACTTTGTTCTCAAAGAATCATATGACTTGACAGACTGCGATGGAGCGAGAGAATCTTCGGTGCGAGGGAAAGATCCCGCTGATCTAACTGAAGTATCTGGATCAGCCGAGCTGAGTGGAGGCGTTGGAACGCTTCTCGTCTGGGCAAGAGCAAGCTTGGATTCAAAATCGGCTGCCAGGTCGCTGGACTCCTTGGCCTTTTTGTGTGCATCCTCAAGCTGGGCTTGAAGCTGTGATATTTGACTAGTCAAGGCATTATTGGTTTCAGTAGCATCAGCATGCTTCGCTAGGACCGACTTGTGTTGGGATTTCACGGTATCAAGTTCAGACTGGACACCCGCCAATGCAGCAGTATGCCCCTTCACCAGATTTTGCAAATCAAGGTGTTTGGCCTGGGTGGACGCCAAGTCTGTGTCCTTCTCCATCATTCCTTGCTGAAGATTTTCATGCTTGTCTTTGAGATCGATCAACTGAGAGTTGATATCATTCTTCTGCTGTTCAAGTTGAACAACCAGGTCATGCAGACGGCCATTTTCCTCGGTCAGGCTGTTCTTCATTGTCTCAGAATCCTTCAATTGAGATTCTAATCTGTTGATGCACTCATCCAAGCGCGAACCCTCATCGATAAGCATCTGAATATGCTCATCCTTTTCCTTGAGCTCTGTCGAGTGGTCCACAGAAGAGTTTGCTGCCGCAGCTGCTGCTAATGCGGTAGTTGATGCAAGGGCGGGAGCTTCTCTTGGAGTGGCAATAGCAGGGGCAGAGTTCTTGTTCTGTGTTTGACCAGATGTGTCAAACAAGTTATCATCTGGAAGAAACTCAGAGACGTCACCACCGGATAAATGGCGAGGATCAGATGTAGTGACAAAGTTCTGCTCGCTTTCCATGAAGCTGAGAGGCTGGCTAGCGGAAGAGCCATTCCTCTCATGATCAGGAACCGCCTTCTGGGATACAGACATGCCACGGTTACGGCCAAATGACAGAGCAGAGATGCGACGGCTACCCGGAGAGTTCATGTGATCATCGGAATGCTCGGACTCCTCAGCAATAGAATGCAGGCCTGTTGACTGGCGAGACGCGTCAAACTTGAAGGAGTCGTCATTAAAGAGGTCTTCGTGCTCTTCAGGCTCATCTTCGTCATCATCCTCTTCCATGAGTGTGGATTTTTCCGGGATAATTGTCTTCGTAGTGACGTTCTGAACGGTTGCCGTTGGAGCAGTCGAAAATGTGTTGAGAGGCTCTTCCTGATGAAGCCCATTGCTAAAGTCTGAATTGTAGTTCTGGCCACTGATGTTGAACTCGTTGGAGTGCTCGTTAGAGTATTGCTGGTTGGAGTCGAACTGGTTATCAGGGGGTTTGTTGTACTGCTGATCAAATTTCTGATTGTCATACTGGTTCTGAAAGTGATTCTGTTGATTGCGATCGTCATACTGGCTCTGCTGATTGTGTTCCTCATACTGACCCTGCTGATTATGATCGTCATACTGACCCTGCTGATTGTGGTCATCATGCTGACCCTGCTTGTCATAACTCTGTTGGCTTTGCTGGCTTTGCTGGCTTTGCTGGCTCTGCAGACTCTGGTCAAAGTGATTGTACTGGTTCGTGTCGTAGGAACCAGCCGATAGGGGCTGTTCGTACTGAGCTGCTGCAGCAGCCTGTTCGTTTGACATGCTCTTGAAAGGATTCGTGTTGGAACGGGTCAATCCATTGCTGCTCTTTGCATCGGTCAAATCGCCCCTAAACTCCGGGTATCTTCGTTCGAGATCGTACAAAATATCCATCGCCAGGTTGGCATAACGCGAATCACTCAGCACTGCAAGTTTCCGTCGCGCCATGTTTCTCTTCTGATGCAGACGAGAGTCGTCGGCCAGGTACGGTCCTTCGGAGCCGTTGGCGAGTCGTCGCTGCATCTCATCGTAGACATCGGTCGAGAGCTCGCGGAACTGGGCGTCGTTGAGCTTGAGCAGCTTTTGGCGGCCGCGGTTCTCGGGGGCATTTGTGTCAAAAAAGGCATCTCGTTCGTGCTGCAGCGGCAGACTCAAGAAGCTCGCAAAGTGATCGTGGTACGTCTTGAGCAGCGCCAGGTAAACGTGGTGGTCGTCGCGCATCGGGCCCGAGGACGATGTTCGTTGGTGGTGGAGGTTGAGCATTCTCGTAAAAAGTCGCCCAGCTCCCGATATATGGGCAAGTTGACCAAAGCTAGGGGTTCGTTAGGAGTGATGCTGTGGAACAAGTGCAGGTGAGAAGGACGAGTCAATTGCTATGTGTCAGCTGCCCCCCGTTTTTCTGAAAAAATGGAATTTGGTTTTTGGAGCAAAAATTGTGGCTGGCTGCACGCTCTGATTTCGGTCCAAGGGTCTGGATGTTAGGCGTAGTGGGGCCGAATAATTTCTGCTGGTTGGAGGGTCGTTGGAGAGCTATGTTTTGGCGTTTGCGATGACGACGTCGTCGCCGGTGTTCGGAACACTTTAGACTGCTCCAAAGGGGCCCCATTTCACTCTTTCCTTCGTGGCCCTGCACATGCCCTTCACGCGTCGCTGTGTTTACGTCCGGCATGCCACTTTGGTCCTTGCATCTCTTTACCAGCCTGGGACATTGGCTCCAGGCGGCAGCGCAATGGAGCTGTCTGGTGCGGTCACTGAGCCAGCCAGCCGCCTGCCTTTCAGTGGCAAGTTGAGACTACCAGATCTGTGCCACGAGACTCATTGAGTACAGGTCTTACCCCTGAATTCACAGCTGCCACAGTGTGCGTAATGCCTCGCAGCGTAGTTGCACCTCTTTGCGCTGTCCCGCAGCTGTTTCCGCAGGGGTTACGTTGTTGCACGGCTGTGCAGAAAAGGTACCGTCTCAGACATGTTTCAGAATCAGCCGTTACAAACGTTTGCGAGTCTTTTCAGCTACATATGAGACTCAAAACATGAGTCAAACATGATTCAAAACACAATTAACCCAAAAAAGAATGATTCCACTTCCCTCAGCCGGGAAAAAAGAAGTGCTCCGTGGGAGGATCGAACTCTCGATCTTCAGATATCACAAGTTGCTTATGAGACTGACGCTTTACCACTAAGCCAACGGAGCTTCTTGAAGGAGAACTCCGCAGAACGCTAACATCGAATACGTCAAATGAGTGTTCCAAATTTTGAACGAAACTCAAATTAATCAAAGCTTTTTCGCACCATTCTCGCTTGCGGCTCTTTTCATTGTAGGCCTAACTAATGTACATGCTCCCAAAGTCTATCTCCCTATAACTTATCCCCGTAAACCTTGCCATACATGCCCAAAGCCTTCATGGGAAAGTAAAACTTGTAATTAGGATATTCAATGGCACAAGAGTGATTAAACACTCCCTCCACATGGCACCAATCGTACGAACCATCCTCGTTCTGATTTTCAATCAACCATTTGATACCCTTTTGAATCACCGCCTTGTTTGGGTACTTGGCGAGCAGTAATGCAATCAGCACCCAGGCAGTGTTCACTGGAGAAGACGGCATGGCCACATAGGAAAACACTTCACACGTGCGGAAATTCTCTCCCCAGCCGCCGTCCTGGTTCACATGCTTTACCAAGAAGTCACAGCCCTTTCGCACAGTCTCACTGTTCTCATAGGTGTACCCCTGCGTGGACAAAGCCTCGATCGCAAACATACCGGCATATGTGTAGCAAACACCCCATGAGCCGTACCAGGATCCGTCTGTGGACTGAAATCGAATAATATAATCCAATGCAATGGCGATAGACTCGTCAATCTCTTCAGATCTGTATTTTGAGTGTTTTCTGAATGTAGCCATTCCCAGAACCGACGAGTCTGTGCACTCGACATATGGGTACTCCACCATAATGTTTCCAAAGACTTCCGCAGGATTGAGCTTTTCCAACAGCTCAGTACTTTTGATTTGTTCGTAAGATGCAAACGCTCCGTAATGGAATGTGCCTGTGTTTTGAAGCGTCATTAGGACATCAATACCATCACACAGTCTCTCAATTGGAATCTCCTTCTTCAAATACTCCAGCCCCTTCACATTCTGAATCATTAAAATAGCTTTGATGGCTTCTGCCGTACAGTCAGATACTGTGAATCCCTGTGTCTGTGTGGAGAATGGCCAGCCACCATTTCTATGATCTCTGAACGAGCCAGGGACACAGTCCTCCACAAATTGACTGCGCAGCAGGAACCGGTAACCTTTGACTAGAAATTCGTGGTTTGCAGGGTTCTCAGCGAGCCCTGCCACCACACTATACTGAAGAGCAAATGCAACGTCCCAAACCTGCACTCCATTAGTACCAGACATGTTGAGCCCCTCTGGCGTCATGAACAAGAAATCCGGCCAGCGGAAGAGAAAGCGTTGCACATGAGGAGACTCGAGACCAAATCTGTGTTTCATGACGACCGCATTCAAGGCATTTGAGACAGGTGCGATTGCCAAGTGGTCTGTATTCTCAAGGTCCTTGAGAATCAGCTCGACAACGTAATCGTTGCATCTTTCCTGTAGCCATTTGGGACGGATCTTTTCGTATTGCACCATGAACCAATTTGCACAGTCCAGTAGCTTTGTATGAGGATAGTAAAGATCGACGCTACAAATAGTATTGCGATGCTTGGAAAAGTCAATGGAGTCGTAGGGCTGGACGTAGATCTCCTGTCTGAGCTCCTTCAAAAGACTATTGAGCGGCATTTTGACGCGATTACTGGATAAATAAGAAAGCGGAAGATAAATGGCGCGCGTGTGCACCCACCATCGACCCGGATGAATCACAACCGAGTAAGGCATCATCCAAAACTCTGGTGGCGCAGGGTTGACGCCTGACCAGTCAAACAAGTTGAGGATCGCCAGGTACGCCTTTCCCCAGTGAGGATTGCCAATGGCACCTCCCATGCGATGCAACGTCTTTCGGGCTTTGACCAGCGCAGGATGGTCAGCCGGCATGCCCAGAATACGACAAATGACGTAGTTTATGGTCGTGCCAAAGGCAGTCGACTTGTCATAGGAATGCAAACCCCAACCTCCGTCAACAGGATGCGCTCTGTTCACGAGATATCTCGTTATTTCAACCCTTTCCTCTTCGGGAAATCCTACACCAAAGTAGTAACGGGCGACAACGTAGCCAATGAGCATAAACATGGGCCCAGAGTACTGGCAGGGGATTGTTCCACAAGGATCCTGAAGGTACTTGAGAAAATTCAGACACGACTGCGCAGCCTGCTTTGGCGAGCGCTTGCCGTTTGCTTTCTGGGGCACTGCCCCAGTAGTTTTGAGTTGATATTTTGTAAAATTTGTCGACTGTGAGCGCCCAGACCTGTCGTAGACCCAGTTTTGCTTCCCTAGCTCATCGCATACCAGACGCCACTTGGAATGGTCCGTCTGTGGCATACCGTAGACATCAGAAGGCAGCACCATGGTTTGTTGATAGAAACGCGGGGCGTCGAGGAGAGACAGGTCAGAGGTCTCACTTTTATTAATGTTCTCACTACCGGGTAACTTACCAGTTGAAATAAAAAAAATTATGTCACATAAATGAAACAATTGAAATTTCAAACAGGTTCTAGTTTTCAAGCGTTTACACTGTATATATCTATTCATTGATGGACGAAGAATCGCGGGGCAGAGATAAGCCCTACTCGATCCCGAAGCGTGGCGGAGGAGGTCCCCCCACCGGCCAGTCAGCCCCCCGCAAGAGAGCGTGGTCACCCCCGCCAAATGTCGACATGTCAAAAGTGGTGCCAATCAACAAGCGCCAGCGCAAACACTCGCTGTGGGACGTGAAACCGCAGGGCTACGAGAACGTGACCAACGAAATGGCTAAGCTATCGGGGCTATTCCCTGGTCCTGGCGCACTGCGAGTTGTAGACGAAGAGAAGCTCAAAAACGCCTTGAAGGGTGACGGCGCAAAGGCAGTGCTATCTACAGACAAGATGACTAAGCTTCATCCTGAAGAATCGAGATTTGCACGAAGAGTCATCATGTCGGCCGGTAGTGGCGCTGCGCCGGATGCTGAGCATCTGCGCACGTTTCTTAAGCAGATTTCGTTTCCTCAGTTGCGTGGTGATCCCATTGAGGAGTTATTTATTGACGGGGATGAGTGTCTGGCGCAGCTCAAGTCGTGGAAAATGGCGTCGATCGCTGTCGCGGCGAGCGAGATGTTGGGAGACAAGAGTATAAAAGTACGTCGACCGGTGGGCTATGTTTCGTCTCTGCTAAACAAGCCAGAGACGGAGATGGCTGCGTCGGTGGAAAACACAACGCATCTAATATCCATCAGCAACATTGACGCTGATCTCGAGATGAGTGAGGTGACGGACCTGTTGTCAGTGTACGGTGAACTTGTGCAGTTTGAACTGATCAAGAACAAGCATTCCGATCAGCATTTAGGAATCGCCTTTGCCGAGTTCAAGGATCCATCAGTCACCTCGACAGCCATTTCAGAGTTGAACAGTATGGAGGAGTTTGGTTTCACTGTCAGACAGATCAACGATGGTCTCAAGCAATCCCCGAAGATGATGTTTGACGGAGCTGTCACTGATTTCAACAAGGCTATCGACGAGAGCATGCAGGGAAGGACTGAACGAGTTTTGCAGCTGTGCAATATTCTTAGTAATAAGGACTTGACAGGCACAGAAGACTACCAGGCTGTCTGCGAAGCCATTCGCAATGAGTGCCAACTTCATGGCACTGTGCTTGACATTAAAGTTCCTCGTCCGCCAGAGGTTGTCACCAGAGACGGCCAGGTGAATGCAGGAGTGGGCAATGCATACGTCCTATTCGACGAAGCGCAGTCTGTGACAAGGGCAGCCAATCGACTGAGCGGAAGGAAATTCAATGACCGGATTGTGCTGGCCACACTCTACTTTGACGAACAATTTCGATTTGGAGCTTTCTAGGATCTAGTAACCTTGTACGTGGCTATAGCTTCTGATACGCTTGGATCATATGTATGCCTGGCCAGCAGTTCATACAGAGGTTCTGGAATGCGCTGGATAAAGGAGATTCCCAGCTTGATAATCTCCTTGGCCCGCAGCGGCGGGAATGATCTCAGCACGGATATGGGAGATTTCGATGCCAGAAGCTCATCTCTATTCAAAATCAACTGCGCAATAACAAACAAAATGTTCATGTGAGCTCCATATGCAAACAAAAAGTCCCACAGCACCAGCACCTCTGATAGCGGCGGTGTGCAAGCACTAAATGTCAGCACCGACGGAAAGGCATAGAGCTTCGCGGTCAGCATCTTTGATTTCAAGTAGTCAAACAACGTAGGATCGATCAGTTCCAAGCAGTAATCTAGTAATGACAAACCCTCATGCACTCCCTGCATTGTCGGTACGATGTAAAGTGGACAATCCCGGTTCAAGAACGTTTCATAGAGAGAAAAGGCTTGCGCCTCAGACTTGCAGACATATAAAAAGGGCGCGACCAGCACGTTCATTCCCTGGACGTAATCTCCCTTGGTCTTTGAGTTTGCATATCCGTTCAGGACCCTGATCAATGCATTTTCACTCACTTTTGCATGAAAATCGCGATTTCCACTCAGCGTGCGAAACGTATCATCGCGTATCTTGAGATAGACATTCGATGGCCCCTTTCTAATCGTTTGCATGTACTGGTTGCTGCTCGCTGGCGCTACACGAAGTAAAATCGACCAGACATATGCTCTATATGGGGAATCATGTGACAATCCGTCGCTCAGGACAAGGTAACGCAGCTGTGACAGGGATGACTCGACGAAATTGGAAGGCTTAGAGACGAGCGCCTCAATGGCGTCCTTTTTACGTCCCTTTTTCTCCACTTGCATCGAGCGGTTAGTTGTCAAGTTAAGTGTTTACATGTCCGAATTGGGGAATCCCCCATCTATATATTGGAATAGTTTGGTAGAACGTCAAGAGAATGTTAATAAAATTGTTAATAAATAATATCTAGTTTAGAGTAATTGTTTAAAGTAGATTAACCAAATAACCGCCAACTCCATCCTTTGAAACACATGCCGCAGAAGCGCTTCTCGAGTAGCGACAGCTTGGAGGAGAAGGAGTCGAGAGCATCTTCAACGTCTCGAACTTTGCGTTCCAAAACACCGCTTTCATACTTGAGACGTTCGGCAAGAGCTTCGGCATCCATGAGCTGCCTCTCCAGTGTCGATTCGTTACCACAAACCACCTGGATCTCCTTGGCAATGCTCTCATAGCACCTCTCAGAGTTGTTGACATTGGTCTGGATGGACATGCAAGACGCGGCGAGACGCGATTTCAGTTCATCGTACCGTTCTCTCTCCTTTTTGAAACGGTCTTCGGATCGCTTTGCCCTGGCAAGGTCTCGAAGCATGATTTCTTCGGGAACTTCAAACTCAAGCGACCACTGCAGTACAGACTCCTCAACAAGACTAAAACTCAGTCTTCTCTTCAGCAAGTGACGATCCACCGTATTGTCTTCAGACTCAAAGATCAACGCTGAGTCATCACCACAAAACGATTTCGCTCTCTCAAATGTCATTGTCGTCTGGGCCTCGCTGAAAGACGTTGCCCTCTTGCGACACGCACAGTCCACACTGTATGGTTCAGTCACCACATCCATACACGGTTTCGTGCTCTTTCGCCTCTCCAACACAACATCGTTCGGAGAGGACTCAGTGCACAAAGATTCTGGTGGAGAAGCAGACTGCATATTCTCGTCGTGAATAAGGCGCCTGAAACGATCGTCCTCCATCATCTTTGTTCTTTGACTTCGCAGCTTGGTGACTCCAATCTTTAAGTCCTCAGTTCTCCTCTTTACAACTCTACGAATATCACGAGGATTTACTTCTTGCAAGTCGAGAGAAGAAAGTGGAATGCCGTACGAGGTCAGCTCCAGAGTGTCGACTACCCTACGCATTCTACCCTTGCCCAGAAATAAATATTGACTGCGTCCTGGAGGGTAGCAGTGTTTGAGATTCTCCAAATCAGGCTCCTGGCTAACGGCCGATCCTCGAAGAGTGTCTTTGGTGCCTCTGCCAGAGACTTCCTTCATGGTAGACTTGACAATTCCAAAGAGTTCTGAGGCGTTAACAGATGATTTGGAGTCGAGAAGGGCCCATAACCGGTCACATGTAATATGATCGAATACTCCGGTCTTGTGTAGATGTTCGTGTTTCTGAAAGTGGATTAGCGAGTCCTTTAGTAGCAGATCAAACGGATCCTTTGGCGTTCTGTTGGACGCATGGATCGCCAGTGCATTTCTCATGTTGATGATGTAGGCCAGAAGCGCAGCAACAGTCGCCGGAGTGACGATGCTAGCAGACGTGCCTCTCACTTGGCGATACTTGCCCGAGCCAATCTGGTCTCGCCATCTGCTAATTGCATAAAATGTCTGATCACAAAGCAAGCCGTCAACGAGCTTTGGTTCCAGCAGCCCAAAGTAATAGAGGGATAGCTGGATCAGCAGAACCAGCTCTTCTACGGCAAAGTCCAGGGGAACAGACTCGTGTGGTTTGAAAATCTGTCGAAACTTGCTCTCTGCGGCATCTGAGATCTTGTCAAGCGACAGAATGACACGGCCTGCACACCCAGTCCTTTTGAGATTCTCATTCACCTTGAACTTAGACCACGCAGACTGTCCCATGTTCCCCGACGGCACCTTGATGAGGTTGATAGATGTCGGAAATGAGTTTAGCGAGGCGACAAAAATGAGGCCATCGTCAGTCTCCTTGAGCCTGAAATTCTGTTCGCGAACTTCCTCGAAATATTCGAGCACTTCCGGCGGCCAGCTTGATTCCTCTGCTGGCAAACACAGTTTTCCCACTGTGATCTTGTTATCTGAATTTCCGGTAAACGCCGTGATGCAAATGTTTTTGCGACGCTGCGACGCCCACTGCTCAACAATGTACGACTCGTAGCCGTCCAAGGTGTATCGTTTGATTGATGCCGACGACAGCTTTTGCAGCAGCAAAAAGTCCGGCACCAAGTACGTTACATGTCCATCGTCTTCCCCCATGCTTGTCTGTTATTGGGGGGTGGTCAGATAGGACTGGTTGATAAACTACTTGTTATAAAGTCAACTATTCGCAGTCCGAAGTCACGATCTTGGCCCCCTTTGGCGGAATTGGTAATGGGGACACAGCCTCATCCAAGGGGCAAAGAATGAGGGTTAGGGAAAGGGAAGGAGAAGGAGAGGACGCCCGCAGTAAAGAGGTTTGCAGTGTTGCATGCGATTACTACAGAGCTCATAAACGTATATTTTTATCTTCTTCTTATTCCTCCTTATCGCGGCCCAGCTACTCAGCAGACTTGCTGATCGTCGGAAAAGCGTCGGCTGCTCTGATGTCATTCGGACTTAAGGCAGTCCATGGTAGAGTCTGAGGACAGAGAGAATCTTATATGTTGTATTTTCTCGGGTATCTTTTGTGTGTGTGGCTCTGTGATTATTTTGCAATTCAGAGGTTCTCAGCTGATATGTCTTCTTCTCTCAGGTGCACCTCCAAGTATCCACTCTTAACATACAGTACAGCTGGCATATAGCTACCGTAGTACAGCTGAGCCTATAATTGATGAAAAGCTTTTCAAATGATAGGAATACGGGTATTACACATATAATCTACCCACCAGAGGAATACCCCTATGCAACTCTCAGAATCATCTCCAGGCGACTTCATTCTTGTCGTAAGTGCTCTTGTCGCTCCACCGCTTCCTGAACATGACAGTCTATGGAAAAATAATCTCTCGATATGGATATTGAATCTTATTTGAGTAACGAAATTGCAATTGAGCTCCTCAACAGGTCTCCAAGGGGTTACAACGTTCTGACTATCTAGTTTGACAAGTCACTCAACCACTTCCCGCGACAATAGCTAGAACGCCTACCCTAAGATGACCAGATACGAAATCATGAGACTAATCATGAGCGCTCGGTATCTAAAGGTCAAATATAAAACGGTTTTTACAGGAGTTCCTCCACTTTGCCTTTCTCTACTTTCTCCTTTGTCTTTTCTCCACCTGCCACTGATCTATTCCGTGGTGCGTATCTGCACTGCTTGTGCATGTCCGCAAACCGCACCCCAACGCAGTCAACACTGTTTTGTGGAGAGTTAAATACCTCAACGCGGAAACTTAGCCTGCTGCGGAAAAACCTGTGTCTTGGCCACACGTCATCGGGCCGTTGATTCGCATTCCGAGCTGTGTCCACACCAACTACCCCACAATGCCCGCTGTGCAGCCACCTAACCAGGCAGGTCCTCCGCAAAATAGTGACACAGCAAAGGCAGGCGAGGCGCATGTCGGCCCGACTCGGTCATAGCTACAAAACCGTTGACGTCTATATAAGATGCGCAGGTCCACGCTCAAAATCCCAAGCTGGAACTTGGTCCCTCTGACACTACCCTACCAAAAATGCCCGCCTCCCTTGATACTCCCGCCTGGTGGAAGGAACTCTCCGTCTACCAAATCTACCCTGCGTCCTTCAAGGACTCGAACGGAGACGGATGGGGTGATCTGGACGGTATCACCGAAGAACTCGATTACATCAAGGACTTGGGCGTTGACGCTATTTGGTGTTCACCAATTAACAAGTCCCCCATGGCTGACATGGGCTACGACATTTCGGACTACAAGGACATTGATCCTTCGTACGGTGATCTCAAGGCGTTTGATCGTTTGATCGCTGAAATGAACAAGAGAGACCTTAAGTTTATTTTGGATCTTGTTGTCAATCATACATCTAACGAGCACCCTTGGTTCCTCGAGTCCAAGTCCTCCAAGACCAACCCCAAGCGAGACTGGTACGTCTGGAAGAAAGGCAGAATTGACGAGAATGGTAACAGAATTCCTCCAAACAATTGGGCTTCTCTCTTCACTCCTTGCGCCTGGGAGTACGATGAGACTACTGATGAATACTACTTGCATGTGTTTGCTGTTGAGCAACCTGATCTCAACTGGGAAAACCCAGAGGTCAGAGCTGCTGTCAGAGACGTCGTGGTGTTCTGGATGGAGCGTGGTGTCAAAGGTTTTAGAATTGACGCAATTCCATTCATTGCTAAGGATCAGAACTTCCCCGACAACGCAGTAGTCGATCCATCTTCGCCTTACCAAGTTGGTTTCGAACACATTTCCAACCAGCCACAATGGCATCCCTTCATCCAAGAACTCGCCAAAGAGTTTCAAAAGTATGATGCATTCACCGTAGGCGAGATGGCCCAAGTTGAAGAGGCTGACGAGTTTCTGCGCGTGGTGGGCCAGGATAGAGGTGAGCTCAATATGATTTTCAAGTTTGACCTCGTTGACATTGGCACTCACGGCCCTGGTGGCAAATACACCCGCGACGTCGAGTCAAACTTTGCTAGAGAGGTCAACGAGTCGTTCAAGAAGTGGAACAGTGTTATTCCTGAGAATGGCGGCTGGCTCACTGTATTTATTGAGAACCACGACCAGGCTCGTGTGATTTCTCGTTTCCTTTCTGACACCAAGTACCGCAGCGAGTCTGCTAAGCTTATCGCTCTTCTTATTCTGTTTTCTGGTGGTACTCCATACATATACCAGGGCCAAGAACTTGGTCTCAAGAACTTTCCTCTTAGCTGGAAGCTTGACGAGTACAAGGACCTGGCAACTCACCACGTGTGGAATCAGCTGCAGAAAACAAACCCCTCAGAGGAAGAAGTGAAGGAGTTTTATGAAGAGCTCCAGCTCAAGGCCAGAGATCATTCTCGTGTCCCTATGCATTGGAATGATTCTGAGTATGCTGGTTTCTCCACTCACAAGCCATGGATGAGAGTCAACGAGGACTACAAAGAGTGGAATGCCCGTAATGAACAGAAGGACGCTAACTCGCCTTTGCAATTCTGGAAGAAGGCTATAAGGGCAAGAAAGGAGCACAAGAACACTTCAATCTATGGCCACTTTGAGTTGCTTGATGCCCCTGAGAACGTCATCGCTTTCAAGAGATTCAAGGGCGATGAGAAGGTACTGGTTGCTCTCAACACTAGTGAAGTCGAAATCAAGTACGACCATGCAGGAAAGCTTATTCTGGGCAACTACGACGATGTCAAAGCTGGCGTCCTCAGACCTTACGAAGGCGTCGTCGTTCAGTTGTAGGTATCTTGCATCATTGCTGGTAGTTTCATGTCAGCGAGTATAACGATTAGTTTATAAAAATGTTACAAATCCTATAGATTCACTTCCATCATAGTATATTATGCTAGTGCACTGTCGCGTTAGGGTCATTCACAACGAGTCTAGCATCTGATGTTCTCACAAACTGGCGGAATGACTTGACTTCTCGTTCAAGCTCTTCACGGATCTCTTCAGTACGCAGCTCCTCAAACGAGAAGTCTAGCTTGTTCGGGCAATCGGGATTCTCAGAATCGTCGTAGATCGACGCCAAAAATGGATCCTTAAGAGCTTCAACTGCGTTGACGCGTTCCTGAGGATCAAAAGTCAGAAACTTCTTCATAAACTCTATTCCCCCTGGGGTGGCGTCTGCAAACACTTCTTCGAATGCTTTTGCATAAGGCTTCGCTTCTATTTCGCACAATCTGATTGTTTGCCATATCTTTGCCGGCTTCTTAAAGTTTCTCGAAATGTACGTGAAAGAAGGCACTCCTAACAGTTTGATCATCTCGGTCAGTTGGGATTTGGTATGGCCGTTACCTTGGAACAGCACTTTTCTGTGATACAGTTCACCCAAAATGCAACCCACTGACCATATGTCAATCTTGTTGGAGTAGGGTGACATTTCGAGGATTAGCTCGGGTGCGCGATACCATCTTGTAGCAACATATTTGGTGATGTTAACCTTGAAATCCCTATCAGACAGCCCTCTAGCCAACCCAAAGTCACAAATTTTTAGTTGGCCAGTAGAACTTACTAGGATATTACCAGGTTTAAGATCCCGGTGCACCACTTGCGCAGAGTGGATATACTTGAGGCCACGCAGTATCTGGTAGGCAAACGATTGAATATGAGCTTCCGAAAACAAAGCATCGGTCTTGATGATGGACGCCAGGTCGTATTCCATCTGCTCCTGGTAGCAGTACAACCCATCGTACTCCTTCAAGCCCGAAATCAAATCAATGTCAATCAATGAGACAATGTTGCTATGACCTTGGAAGTGCCTCATTAGCTTCAACTCACGCAAAGCTCGCTTGATAAGCACCGGATGTTCAAAAATCTTTTTCACTTTCTTTATAGCAACAGGACGGCACTGGACGCTGCTGGTGTCTGTAGCGGCGCAGACACAACCATAAGTGCCTTCGCCCAACACTTTCGTGACCTTGTACCTCGAATCAATCGCAAATCCATGTACTTTATTATGCCAGTAAGATAACTCAGACATGGCCCCTGTTGGTGTTGTGACAAACCCAGTGCCTTTGAGAAGCGGCGGCCGATGGTCACGTATGTATTACCTAACTTGGCAAGTCCAAGACTTGTCCAAGACTGGCCCAAGGTAGAAGAAAGTGCCAAGACAAGGGCCAAGCGGGCACGTTTTCAAGCAGCCCAAATATTTTCTACATGCGGGGTAACTAAAAATCCATCTGAAGCGACTCCTTCACGGCATCCAGGTCCTTGCGCTCCACCAAACACGAGTCCCTCTCGATGCTCTGGCTACGGTCAAAGGCTCTATAGACCGCTTCACGAACAAACGTGTCGAGGTATTTATTGGCGGCTTTTGCAGCACCCGGACTGATTCTCGTCTCCTTGTTTGCAAACCCTTCGTTCAGAAGCGACTTTGTGAGTCCTTCGTCCATTCTGTCTGTCAACTTGTCTTAGCGCCGACTTCCCAGTTACTGAGTATTGTCTGCGAAACCAGTGAAGGAGTCAAACAAGAAGCAATTTGCGAAATTAAATAATCCAGACAACCCAAGTACAAGTTCCCACTAGTTTAAAATTCCGCTTGCAATTTATTGTTATCACCTTCACCACCTCCCAGAACATCAGCCACTACATTTACCACATTCGGCAATACCGCCACGCTCTAAACTAATCTACTACAACATTACGTCTGGTATCGGCCAGCCAATGATCTGTCAATGGGGAATCAACTGTCTCTGATTACTCCTTCGAGTACAGTTGGCATCGACGCCTATGTAGAGGAACTTCCTGATATTCAGTACGAAGAAGCGCTTGGCAAAGCCCGTTTCCTTAAGACCCTCAGAGGTACAACCTTTATCAAAGGCACAAAGTACCCCATTGTTATTAAAGTCTTTATTAGATCGATTGATGTTAAATTGGAGGCGATTGCGGAGCAGATACAATTGGAGTCAAAGTCTTTGGAGGGGACTACTGGTGCGATTGGATATTCCATAATAAAGGCATCAGAACGAGCCGGATATCTGGTTCGCCAGTACTTGCAGACGAATATTTATGACAGAATCTCTACTAGGCCGTTTCTAGAGTCTACAGAGCGTCTTTGGATGTCGTATCAGTTGCTGCGTACACTTTCTGCGTGTCATGCAAAGGGAGTGTTTCATGGGGATATTAAAAGTGAAAATGTCCTTGTCACGACGAATAATTGTACATATCTTACTGACTTCTCAGGATGCTTTAAACCTGTGTACTTGCCTGAAGATGATCCTGCACAGTTCTCCTTCTTCTTTGATACATCTCTACGGCGATCGTGTTATGTTGCGCCAGAACGATTCCTCGCTAAAGGTCAAGAGCATCCAAAGCAACGAGGTCTGACATCTGCAATGGATATCTTTTCCCTCGGATGCGTCATTGCAGAGCTATTTAATGAGGGAACAGCTCCATTCACACTGGCCCAGCTATTTGGCTACAAGCGAGGAGAGTACATACCCCTTATTGATCCTAAAATTGCTCCTATTGTAAGGAAAATGTTGTCACTAGACCCCTCCGAGAGACCATCCATTACAGAATGCGTAACGCTTTGGGAAGAGCTTTGCCCTCCTTACTTTCGCTACGTGTATGATTTCTGTGATGAAATGATCTGGGATAACCCGTCATTTGACTCAAGGATTATGAAAATCGCTGAAATGTTTCTGGATCTGGCAGAACATTTAAAGTTCAAATTAGGTGAGGATCACAAAGACCTGGAAGTATCTCACATCTCTCCAAACTTTGTCAGCCAATCTGATATGTACCTGAACTTATCAAAATCATGGATTCCAGCCAAACATGACGAAGCATCAGAGGGTAAAGGTGGCTTGATTTTGCTTTCGTTGGTGACATCCTGCATTCGCAATGTCCAGCTTCCATCTGTCAAAGTTGTGGGGTGTCAATTAATTCTTGCATTTGGTGAGCAGTTGGATGATGATGCTAAAATTGACCGATGTATATCCATGCTCATGTTACTTGTCAAAGATCCATCTGAGCTTGTTGCTTCTGAGGCGATTCGCTGCATTACCCAACTCTTGCGACTTATCAAAGTCCTTTCTCCAATCAACAGTTATTGTCTGTCGGAGTATATATTTCCCGGACTCTCTGATGTTCTGATGAACTCTTCATCGATGGTTCGTGCTACTTTTGCAACAAATCTTCCACAGCTAGCCGAGACGGCGGACAAATTCCTAGATATGGTGCAAGTTATGAAAATGACGGGTGTACTTGCGGCTGCTGAAGAAGACGATCCTGATATTGAGACAGGGACTGGAGCCAGTTTATCTCGCCAAAAGATTCCATCTTACAGTGAACTCAAGCAACTTCTTGTGCATTACATTGAGGAGCAAACCATCTCTCTTTTGGAAGACTCTGATAATAGCGTAAAGAGAGCTCTCTTGCAGTCAATCGTTCCACTTTGTGTGTTTTTCGGGAAAAACAAGACAAATGATGTTATCCTAGGTCATCTCATCACTTATCTCAACGATGACGACTACAACATCCGCCTTGACTTTTTCGAGGCAGTGATCGCTCTTGCCCCTCATATTGGAGTCATTTCAGTTGAGCAGTACATTCTTCCTCTCATGCAACAGAGTTTGACTGATCCTGAGGAACTTGTCACGGCCAGAGTGCTCGAGGCGTTAACGGTAATTGCTGATTTCGGCCTGATTCGAGTGGAAAATCAATGGGCTCTTCTCAAAGTTATTGCAAAGCTCGTACTCCACCCAAACCCCTGGATTCGAAATTCGACCTGCACGTTTATATCCGCATGTGCGAAGTGGATTTCGCAAACACAGCTGTATTGCGTGTTTCTGCCCATAATCACACCCTATCTTCTTGCCCAGATAGAAGACTTCTCTGCAGCATCTATTCTTCTCAATTGTCGCGAACCATTTACCAGACCGGTGTACAATTTGATACGATCTTGGGCCGAGGCCTCTAAAACGAGACGATCGCTATTTTGGCCAGGTACTGGAAAGCTCAACACTGAGGACGAGCAGTGGCTTACGCGGTTGTCAGATATTGGTTTCCAGAGAGCAGATTTGTGGAAAATTACCGAGTTAAGACCGCATTTCCTCCTCTTGGTTCACAGTGGTAGCAAGTTCCAGGTAGCGCCAAAGGAATATCCCGCCATTGTGAAGGTGTCCGACTTGAAGGTGGGACGGAGTGATTTGATATCTGATAATCATTTCCTTGATATTCGTCACAATGGTAACTCTGGTCAACTACAAGATAGTAACGATCTTGTCTCCAATGTCCTGTCTGGAATGTCCTCAATGTCTTTGGAAGATCTTGGAATGAGTGACCACTATGTTCCTCCATCATTACAGAAAGTGCAGTTATACAAAAGGCTCATGATACGCAACACAGTAGAGGCGCCGGATTTGAGCGACCCCCTTGAGTTTGGTCCTCAATATGCTCCATTTACTCGTGCACACTCCACAAATGTTAATAGCTCAAGTGGCAGACAGCGACGAAGAGTCAAGCCGCTTGGTGTTTTAGTGTCATCATTTGATGAACATACTGCTGCTATAAATTGCATTAGTATTTCCCCAGATCACAAATTCTTTTTGACTGCGTCAGATGACGGCACAGTCAAAGTGTGGGACTCGTCGAGACTGGAGAAGAATGCTCTAAATCGAAGCGTTCATACTCTCAAGATTGACAGTGATACTGAAAAACCTGGACGCGTAGTCTTTGTATGCTTTATGGAGAATACTTACACCTTTGCTGTGTCTTTGAGCAACGGCATGATTCACCTGGTTCGGTGCTCTGGACCACAAGAACAAGGATACGAGACCACTGTGCTTTCACAGAACTATCAGTTCCTGGAGAAAGGTGAATATGGAATTTGGATGGAGCATATTAAGACTACGAGAAACACACTCTTGTATGTTTTGACCTCACGATCAAGGATCGTTGCACTAGAACCCAAAAACTTGACAGTAGTCCACGAGCTGCAGAATCCTCAAAAGCACGGCTTTCCAACCAGTTGCTTAATTGATAGAAAGCGGAACTGGATGTTGATTGGAACCTCCAAGGGTGTGTTGGATCTCTGGGATCTGCGCTTCTTAATCTTGGTAAGGTCGTGTCGACTTGGTACCTATCCAATTACTTCTCTCGCACATCATTTGGGTAGGTCAAAGGACGGGTTATCAAAGGAGTCTAGAACAAGAATATGTGTAGCTGGTGGCACCTTGGCGAACGAGGTGACTGTTTGGACGTTGGAAACTTTGGAGTGTACTGAAGTGTACAATATGTCGGACACGGCAAGCTCTCCTGTTTCTCAGAATGACGCCTATAGAGCTATTCTTGATGTTTCGGACGTAAAGGACGTTTCAAATGATTGGACTTCCCCCGAGACAATCAATGCCGTTGCTATGGGCGTTGACTTTGAGGGTAGCAATTCGAGAAAAGCATTTTTGGTGTCTGGTGGAAACGACAAGATTCTGCGCTTCTGGAACACTCACACGGTGGAACAATCCTGTGTCGTCTCGGGACTTCCCAGTGATGCTGGCAAACCAACTTATACTGTGTCTTCTCCTCTTCCTTACACTCGCAAAGTGAACGAGAAGATTATCTTTGCTGCACGACCTAGAGGGTCGACAGACAGTTCTCGTTCCAGACAGGATAGACAAAGAAGCTCGGTAATTGCTGCAGAGCAGTTGGACATGAGCCGTTGCCACCAAACTTCAATCTCATGTGTGGCTTTGCTGATGTCTCCATTCTGGCTAATCTTATCAGGCGATCGTTCTGGATCATTGAAGGTCTATTTATAAAGAATTCCGGTAGAGACTATAACTTTTTATTTATTTAATGGTCGTTCACATGTATCCATTTTGTTATATATCAACTCGCACAGAGAACACCAGTGTTACCTCTTGGCGGGCTTTGGGTTGGCGATTTGATCCTGCAGGTTGTAGTTCTTCTGGATGTTCCTGATGAACCACTCACCAAACTTGCGACCTCCCTTTTGTTCAGCAATGTGGATGAGGTCCTTCTCGAGAGAAATGTCAACTTCGGAGAGGTTGACGGGGATACCATCCAGCAAGGAATCAGTGTTTGACTTGATTTGAATGGACTTGATTTTGAATGCAACAAGAGCAGATCTCAGATTCTCCACATTGGTTTCCAAGAAGGAAGCCAACTTGGACAGGTCCATAGCAGCGTAAAGATGCAGATAAGACTTGAGCGATGGAGCAAGAGCAGCGTTCTTGACGTCGGTCATGAAAATGCGCAAATGATGGTGGACAGGATCAGCGTTGAGGCTTGGGTGCTCGAAGTCGGGGACCGAGGGGGTGATGAATTTTGGACAAGCAAAGAGGAAAAGATCTTCAAAAGTCTTCCAGTCACCTTGCTGCATCTTTGTAATGTGTTCGCCATACTTCTCCTTGAGGTTTGAATGCAGCATGTCGTCGATTCTGGTGGGGGAGAGAACCACACAGATGGCCAACAGAGCATACATTTGCTCAGATTTTTTGTTGACAACGTCAAACTGGGTGGATGATCTGTTTCCAGTAGACTTTGATCTGTGGATGTAAAGCAGAATGTGCGAGAAGGACTTGATGGCATCAGCATATCTCTTGAGCATCATTTGTGAGAAACCCACATAGTAAAAGGTGGTGGCGTGGGCATTTGGCACCTTGGTGAAGAGAGCAGCCTTCTTGTTGAGTTCAACATCGTGCATTGTTCTCAGAGCACGGGAGAAATCTCCGAGCAGGGTGTGGACAGTCAACAAACCAATGATGGAGAAGTAGCCCAGGGTGTTGTAGAGGGACAAGACACCGTAGTCACCAGCAACGAGAGAGGGATCCTCACCATTTCTGATAGCCTTGAGCTGCTCGACGATTCTGGCCTTGGAGCACAGGGTGTAAAGGACATTGAGAACAGCGTAAGCGCTCCACGAGTCCCTATTGTGCTTGAGAGCAGCAATCTCGTCCTTGGAAGACTGCTGGTTAGCAGCATCGCCAGTGACACAGCGCTTGATGACTCTGTTTCTGAAAATGGCAAAAACGTCAAACTGGTAGATAAACTCCTCAATGATCTCCCACGACCACTGAACTGGCAACTCGATGGAAACCGGGCTCGTGGAGTTCAAAATGTGATTAAACAGCGAGCAGTAGTTGTTGTAAGATGCAACACGCTGCTCCAGAGTAGGCGAGCCTCTCGAGTAGAGATGTCTGTAGTAGACTTCCGAGTAAAACATGAGAAAGATGGAGTCATGGTGAACAATCGGAGCGACTACAGTCTCTGGATCGGGCCAGGGGGTGTTTTTGTAAAACTTTTCGGTGAGCTTGTGGAACGATGAGTCGTAGCAGTTGTAGAGATCGTACACGTTGCCCTCATGAAGACATGACTGAAAGTGAAGCAGAAAGTTTCTGATAACGTCTGGAACGTAGTCCTGCTTGGCGGAGACCTTGAGCAGCTCCTGTTGCTGGGTGAGGGCGTTCTCGTCGTAGACGAGGTTGCCGACCGCCAGAGTCTGGTCAATTGGTTCGTCGTAGTCTGAGTCCGCGTCCATTGTTGCGCGTAGAGTTGATGATGGCCAAATTTTTCAGTGGACTTTTCAGGTTGGGAGCCTGAGGGAGTTGGTGGGAGTGTTTCGCTGTCAGTGGGAGTTTTGGGTGCTGTCCGAGTGTCTGGGAGAATGTCAGTGCTCGGAAGAGAGTGAGGAGGACGTGGGAACTGTAGGGAGTTTGGTGTAAAACTTGGCAGTGCGTGTGTGGACTGTAGTGGGAACTGGTGGGAGATGGCGGTGGAGAGTGAATGGCAGAGTTTGGAGTGGTAGGGGGTGCTGGGTGGCTTGGGGTGCTGAGTGTCGTGAGCCCAGTTGGGTGAGGTTCATGGCCTAGGGTAGAATCAAACGTCAATGTGAGATCAGAAGTTCAAAATAGTTAGTTAACAATGCTTTGAATGACTTGATCAGTGATTTGAACGTCGTCTTCCTGGGACGGTCTTGCTACAGGTCTCTACGCTCTTCCGTAGACAGTATGCCTATATAGCGAGTCTCAGAACTGGAAATGAGCACCAGGTGTCAACAGTATGAGCAAGTAAAGACAATTCCAAGAAACTGTTAAAATGTATAACTGAAGTATTGTCTAATGTGAAAATCGCTTGAGGCTCATTGTTCGACCACTTGCATTGCTAGGACTAGAGTTGAAAAACCTAATCGTCAATCGCAGTCAGAGACAACGCTTGCCTCCCGTTCCACAATGCCTCTGAAATGACAAGCTGTATATCCTGTACCACACCAAATCGTTGAAATGCAGGCTTAGAACTAGTGAAGCTTTGCGTCGCTAGTTCTCTTTGGCAACGTTGGACGACGGTGTCGAATTGCCGGGAATCTGGGCGAAGAAAGGTTTTGGAGGCAAGAACAAGTGGAAAGTATTTACTTACCGACTAAGAAGCTGTGTGAATGAGAATGCCAAGTTGGTAACGCTGTCAAGTGACCGTCCAAATGCCGTAAGCGCGATTTCGAGGCTGTCACACTGATGTTCATATTCAACAGACGAGTCTTAGAGGTGAAAAGTGAGCTATGCTTCAGGCTGCACCATTTAGCAGAAAGACTGAACAGTTTTATGACGAAGGGGCATGTCGGTAGCGTTAACTGGCACGTTCCCAACTTGGCAAGTAATGCTTTTGGCCACTCTTGGCTGAAAAACGTTCGCAGCGTACTCTTGGTAGTAAAATTTTGCTGAATTGTGGGCGAAAGTTCTATTGGCATCATGTGTTCCTTTTTATGTATACAACTGAAGGTAAAATACTTCCATTAACTATAGTCGTAGCTGCACCACTGTCCACCACTGTCCACCATTGAGCTATCATGCTTACCAAAAAGTTTTCGGCGACTAGCAGCAGTACTAGGAGTGCGAAGACTACCACGACTATCACCAATACTGGGCCTACTGAGATTGTCAACACTAAACAAACTAAGGTTCCTACTTTATCGTTTTTCAAGAATTGTGGGTCAAAGAAGTCTACACACAAGACCGCCAAAGCCCTATCGTTGGCAGCGGAGGCTCTCTCACACCAAAGCGAGCATACAAATAAGTGCCTTGCAAGTAAAAGAAAACACCAGTACGAGCGTCTTCACAATGCAAAGAACATTGTAAGGGATTCGCGTGCGCGGTATCGTGCCCATCCGTGCCTCGGTTGTGAGGTTGAAATCAGCAACAGCGAATGGCGTCCATTTGAGATAGGGGAACGGCATGACAGAATAACCCAAAGGACCGTCTCATATGACAATGATGCGTTCTCAGATTTGCGAAACGTACGAGATGAGCGCATAAAATCGGCACAAGGAAAGTGGGATGGGCTCCAAAAGATAAAGGAGTTGAAAAGTGCTGAAGATCCTGAAGGTAATTGTACGCAAATCATCACCTCTTCTGATAGCGGCACAGTTGGCCGTGCTGCATCTGAAAGTCTTGCGGGTGTAGATAAAACTCAACAGGAAGTAAAGTGTAAAAGCGAGCTTTTGGCTCAATGTGAAACAGGTGAAGGTTCTATTGAAGAAGAGCCAGATAACAGGGCGACACTGGTTGTTGTCATGTTGGATGATACGGACGGTTCCATCACAGCATTGGAAGAAGTTGTTTCCAAGAGACGTTCCTCCGCCTCAACCCTTGGCGATCGCTCAGACCGACATTCCGCTCTGCCCTATATCTCAACAAAAGCTTCAGCAAAGCCTGGTTCTGCCAATAGCTTGCCTTCTACAACAGATGCCGTTGTGAGCATCTCTGGCAGCTACTCGGATGAACTTCGGACAGTCCAATTGCATGAAGAGGAGAGGCGAAGTGAATTCTTACTAGTCAACCCAGGTAAAGAGAGGGAAGACAAGTCTGAGATGAGAAGGGCTTCGTATGACAGGATACAGATCCGCAAACAATTCGCACTTGCTGAGGTTCGGAAGAATGAAGAGAGGGAAACACTTGTCAAGTCAACACCAGCGAGCACCATTGATGAGAAGGTAACGACTAGCACTTGCAACTGGGCTCGACGGAATCTTACTCGCATGCATGAAAAGCTTGGGATTGCTTGGAGTGAAACCCGACGATGGGGTTTCGATCGCATCTTTAGCAGGCTAGAAATTCCTTGGACTTGGCTCCACACTGATTTCCCTCACATACAGGACAAACTTGAGACTGCTTGGACCCGAGCCCAAAATAACATTCATTACATTCTTCGCAGACTAGGACTTGTGCAGATGAGCTCATACGACTTTTTTGGCTGTGCAGAAGTTGACATGAACGTTCCAAGGCCACAGGGCTTTGGAAAGGAACAAAAATACTCTCCTGGAAAGAGCGTTATCTACCTTTGAATTAAAAACCTTGTTTACTCATGATGTTTCTAAATGTAATCTTAGGTGGTCCAAATGCGTAATTGCTATACTAACCTAGTTGTACAGGTATAAAAGCAGATCACTTTCGTCTGTGCCAGCAGCTTACTTTCCATTACTCTTCTCGAAGTCGTAGACCTTGCCAAACTGGCCGGGGTCCTTGTTGAACTGGTCACGCAGCACGTTCTTTCTGACCTTGCCGGTCGATGTCTTTGGCAGGGCCTCAACGACTGCAATCTTTTTGGGAACCTGATAGCTGCCCATTTTCTCCTTCAAAAACTTGAAAAGTCCCTCGACTGAGAACTTTTCAGGGTCTTGATCGTGGCGCAGAGTGACGATTGCAACAGGCACCTCGCCGTAATGATCATGAGGAACGCCAATGATTGCAACCTCTAGAATGCCAGGGTACTGCGCAACATTAGACTCTACAAATACAGACGAGATGTTTTCTCCACCCGAGATGATGATGTCCTTCTTGCGATCTCTAATTTCAATGGAGCCATCTGGATGCCAGACTGCCAAGTCACCGGAATGGAACCAACCATTCTTGAAGGCCTCGGCCGTGGCAGTTGGGTTTCTATGGTATCCAGAGGTCACAACGTTTCCTCGAATGCAGACCTCGCCCAGTGTCTCTCCATCCTTCTGTATCGGATTGTCATTCTCGTCAACGACAATGACTTCACTGGACGTGGCGAAACTGTGGCCCTGGCGGGCCATCAGCTTGTACTTGACCTCGCCTTTGCCCTTCCAGTCTTCCAGCACGTAGCATCTGGTGAAGGGTCCCATCGTCTCTGTGAGTCCGTACATGTGCACGGGGAAGAGGTTGTGGGCCACCATGTCCTCAAAGAGTCTTGGAGATGGCGGTGCGGCAGCCACAGTGACACGCACAGGGTGCTCAAGCTTCGTGGCGTTGGGGTCGTTCAGCAACATGGAGTTGACTGTTGGAGCGGCACAAAAGTTGGTGACCTGGTACTTCTTGAGCAGGTACCAAATGTACTCGGTGTCGACCTTGCGGAGGCAAATGTGCGTGCCTCTAGCCGCGGTGACGGCGTATGGGTAAGTCCAGCCGGCAGCGTGGAACATTGGCAGGGTCCACAGGTAGACGCATCTGTCGTGCTTCTCGCCGTCGTGGACGATGAGCTCCTCGCGGTTCAAGTTGGACTCGACAACGTTGGCAAGGGCACACAAGTACACGTTTCTGTGAGTGAATTCGACGGCCTTTGGACGGCCAGTTGTTCCACTGGTGAAAAACAACCCCATGACGGAGTTCTCGTCCATGTGCTCGGCAAAGAGGCCGTCCCACGTGAGATCTGGCTTTTTGAGATACTCCTGGATGATCTTTTCGTAAGGAGATTCGCCCTCGCCGTCGGTGTCAATGAGCACCTCATGCTTTGACTGGTCCACAAGGTGGACAAACTCCTCGTCGGCCATGACGAGATCGGCCTGGCCGAGGTCAATCTTGTAGTTGATCTCGTCGGCCGTGAGTCTGTAATTGAGGCCCATGGTGATGCCGCCAGCGGCGGTGGCTGCAAACGTTGTCTCCAGGTGGGCGGGTGTGTTTGGACTTAGGATTGCGATTCTGTGCTTGCCCTGGTCCCGGAAGTAGTAGGCCAGGGCCTTGACGCGGTCGGCAAACTCCTGGTACGTGCGGTAGAAAATGTGTCCTGTGCGGTCCTTGTGGACAATGGCGCGCGCGTTCGGCTCAATGGCAGCTGCACGGGGTAAAAAGTAGGTGGGATTGAGTTCGTGGTAGTTTGGGCGCGGTGAGCTGTGGTTGAGGTGCCGGCTGAGGTGGCTGCTGACAGCCGCAAGACGGCGCGATGCTGCTTTCATTGTGGTGTAGGGTGTTTTGTAGGTGTTTTGTAGGGTGTTGAATGGAAAGCTCTTCGAGAATACCGCTGCTTTATATTGCGTTGCGGGGAGAGGGTTCTGCAGGAGTTCATGTACCCCACAATTTTGCCCAGCGCGCCCAGAGGGGGCCACCCAGCGCTGTTGCGGACGGAGAAGGTGCGGAGCACTCCGGGCAACGACAAAGGCGGCTACTCCTGCTGCTTTACGCCATGCCGGGTAAATCTGCTTGTCTCACTTGAGGTGCATTGGAGTTGCCTGTTTTACTCTGCCGTAAATAGTCCGTCAGCCAAGACGCCAGGCACTCCGATAACTAGGCTTGTCTTACAGTCGTACCCAGCGGTGCTCTGTGGGGTAGGATATATGAAGTTACGCGATGTCACATGGGCGCCTGAAATTAGGCTTTTTGGAAATACCAAATCCGGATAATCAGGCGATAACAGCATTAGTTTAGTATAGATAGCAAAATAAAAAGAATTACGTCTCTTTGGGGTGGGTTAGCGACAGCGCGGCAAGAGCTCGGCGCTTGATCCACGACCGCTTTTCCTCGCGCTTGTAAAGCCACAATACCACCGGCGTGAAGGCCGCTAGGCAGAAGGCAGACGTGGCAGTGAACGAGAAACCCTTGAGATATCTCGGCGCCTCGACGGTCTTGAAGACCAGCACAGACGTCCATGCTGTCGACTGCTGCGCGAGAATGTTGGCCACCAACAGCACAATCGCACGCTCTTGCACGTCGTGCCTGCAGATGTCGTTCAGCCAGCCGTAGAGCACCGAGGCCATTGCCCAGCCAGTGTACTGCAACATAAAGGCAAACCACTTGGCTCCTTCGGGCACATGCCACACGGCCAGAATAACGTTGCCAGTGACATTAAAGATCTGCGAAACCACAATCGCTCCCCACCGGGACCTGAACAGATCCGCACCGGTGCACGTCAAAAAGATCCACAGAATACCAAGCGCCGGGGAAATAGCTCCAAGATTGTTGAGCTTGCCAGGATCGTATCTGTGAAGAGACTGGAGCCACAAGAGATAGGCACCAGACGTACCATTGTTGTTGTTCCAGCACAAAATGTCCCAGAATGAAACGACATAGATTCTCCAGTCGTTGAGAATCTTCTTCCACAGCTTCAGGTCAAACAAATGAGGAGCAGCCTCGACCTCGATACCGAGCTTTCTGACACGTCTCCTGGCGAGTCTAATCTCATCATCAGTCAAAAACAGGGAATAGCACTTCTCGGGGGTACCAGGCAAGAAAAAGAAGCCAAGGAGACCGACAGGAATGGTGATGATCGCATCAATGATAAACATCCATCTCCAGCCTTCTAGGCCATCCACGCCATCGAGATTACGGAATGCCGCAGATTGCAAAAGTGAGGCAGTCAAAATTCCAAGCATTTGCCCAAAATACAAAATAGCTCCACGGCGACCGTATTCACTGGGTTTGTACCAGCAGCCATACATGAAATGGCAGGCAGGGTAGAAAGCAGCCTCAAAGACACCAACAAAGAAACGGAAGGCCTGCAGGTGACCAACATTTGTGGACTTGTAAATCACAAGCGTAAAGATACCCCAGCCAATGTCCATCATGGGCAGCATAAAGTTGACGGGGTACTTGACAAAGAGATACATGAATGGGATTTGGAAAACGACAGAGCCTACCGTGTAGACGGCCTGGGTGATGACAAGGTCGTTGCCCTTCATATCCAAGTCCTGCTTCATACCAGTGACGTAGGCACTGTTCAAGTTACTCTGATCAAGATACTTGACCCAGTATGCCACAAAGGTGTAGAAACAGAGCAGAATGTCCAACTTGATCAGCAATCTTCTCTCGGTCGGAGTGTCATCCTTCGAGTACCATGACCACCAGTGATCTCTTGGAGGGTTGTCAGAGTATTCGTACTCATCAAAGAACTTCCACCAGGGACGGTTGACTTCCTCGACAGCGACCTGCTGCTCGACTACTGTAACCTGTTCCTGAAACTCTTGGGACTTCTCTATCAATTCGGAACTTTCATCTTCGACGGAGGAGGTATCTGTATCCTTGTCCTCTGGGAGGTCCTCGACAACTCTAAGATGAGGGAGCCACTTCCACACCATAACGAAGAGAGCAGTTAAGTTGCTCTTGAAGAGAAGCTTCGCTACTCATTTTATACAATCCTCTATTGAAATGCAAAGCTTGCGAGACCGTGGATGGGACTGACGTGCTTAGCTCCACCAATATGCAGAGCAAATCTTTTCGAGGGCTCGTTGAGGCCGGTTAAACTGCATTGCGGCTAACGGCGATGAGGAGGGCAGACATGAAAAAGAACATCGCCTTTCACGAACGAAAGGAAGATCGACAAAGAGCTGTTTGCAAAACCATCGAATGGCTGCTTCTACAGTACTCTGGAAAGCTAGATCTGCACAGATTGCGTGCTGCAAAAAAAATTACAGCAGCCAAGCATTTTCCAAGAGTGCACGGCTTGCTGCCGGCATTTCGCCGAATGCATCGGACAGGGAGTTGCAGCGAGTCACAGATCTGACAGCCCGTTACTCCGACGTGTTCATTCCTGTCCATATCAGGGAGAAACATTCTCTCAAACCATCAACTCTCAGTTGTTTCTAGTAGTAGAATAACGATAGATAGCAGTCTAAGGCGTCAGCCCTTGTTCCTCATCTTTGTTCCTGTATCTGGGTACCAAATAGGAAGTACCTACACTTTCTGTCGGAAATCGACAGCTTAGACGATGTCTCTTGACAACAACCGACATGGATAGGATAGCGGCGATTACGCCAGACAAGAAAAGCTGGGCATCGCCGGGTTCGTCCGACCGGAACAAAGATGAAATAGCAGAATGCTTGGCGAATGTCTTACAGCCCGGTTCCTCGGTGCTAGAATTAGCATCAGGCTTCGGCGTTCATGCACAACATCTCGCCCACCTATATCCGCAAGTGACGTTCCAACCGTCCGAGCCTCAGGCACAGTGTCGAGAGGAGCTCAACCGAGTTACCAGGGATCTGGCAAATGTCTTACCACCGCTAGATATCAACATGACTGACTTGCCTAGCGCGTTTCAGCTATTGGCAGGTAAGCAGTTTGACGTTGTAGTTGCCATTAACCTAATTCACATAGCGCCTCCGCAGGTTACAGAAAATGTGTTTGCATTGGCCAAGGTCGTATCTGCAAAGCAGGTTGTTCTGTACGGTGCGTTTAAAGTGGAGAACAAGTTTCAGAGCGAGGGCGATGAGGCTTTTGAACGCTCATTGAGAGAGCGAGATCCATCCTGGGGTCTCAAAGACGTGACTGAAGTTGACGCAGTCGCTGGGTCCCAGGGCTATCTCCGAGAAGCGCTCAAAACGCTCGCCAAGAATAATTTGTTTGTCGTTTACCGCGCTACTTAGTGCGAGCAGGCATGTAGGCATAGGAACGTTTACAGAACTGCAACTGTAACAGGCAGAACGCATATGTAGAGTAACGGACTTTAACAGTATATGCGCTACAGCATTATGGGCGATCTGTATTGCATTTCGGTGAACTGTTCAATGTTAGCGAGATAGATAACGGGGTTCAACGCTTCGATCGCATGTCCGCGCATCCACATTTTTCAGACTTGACAGCAATTCAAGTATGTCACAAATCGTAATAAGAGACAACCCAACCACACAACGCAAGTTATTGTCCAACCTCACAACTCACAGAGCCCAAACATAACTAGTTAATCTACTCAAGTCATCACAACCAGTTTATCTGAACCAGTCAATCTACAACTAGAATCACAAAACAGCCAAACTTCCAGTCTGGTTGCAAACTAAGTTAATCTAGCACACCAAGGTAACAGAAATATTACATTCATACATAACTCGGGAATAGTTTTTAAATGACTAAGAAGGGGTCTCACCCTCGAATCCTTCCCAATGCGACTCTTTTTTAGGTATCAACAAACGTCAAAACCATTTACTCCTGGTTCAAGAGAGCATCCTTCTTCTCCTGCTGGCGGACAGCTCTCTTCTCTCTGGCAACTCTGTTACGCAGACGACGAGCCTCAGCCTCATCCTGGATAGCCTTCTCACGGGCAGCCTCGGCCTTGGCCTTGATGACGTGCTCAATGACAGCACGCTTGTGCTTGAAGGTGTTACCCTTGGCGAGCTTGTAGAGCTCGTGGTAAAGGGCTCTGTCAATCTTGCCAGAGTCTCTGTACTTGGCAAGGACTCTTCTAAGGACTCTCTGGCGTCTCATCCACAAGACGGAGCTTGGCATACGGGCCTCAGCGGTACCCTTTCTCTTACCGTAACCAGTGTGACGGCCGGCAGCCTTGGCAGCAAGGTGGGCTCTGGTACGGGATCTGGAGTGGGAAGCAGTTGGCTTCTTGATGATGAGACCGTCGGAAACAAGTCTTCTAATGGCCTGACGCGAGTTGGCGTTACCAATCTCAGTGGTCTCATTGGGGTCGAGCCAGATCTTTCTCTTACCGGCACCGAGAACGTCGGCGGCCAGTCTCTTCTGCAGCTTAAGGTTAGGCATTATTGTTGGAAGGTCAGCTGAAGAGTTGGAGTTGTAGTGTGCCTATGTTGATGGGGAGTTTGAGTGGGAGTGACAAGCCCTAGGGTTGGTGGGGGACCGTGTACATGTAGGCCACGAAGACGGGGGCCAGCGGCTCCAGGCTCAAAGACGGCAAGTCGTTCCAAGAAAATACATTGCATAAAATACTCTTTGTCGTTTAAATTAGGTTACTTCTTTTATTCACCTATCTATTCTCTTTCTCAGTCTCGTCCCTTGTTCTTCGACTCAGTGTACACACGTGCATGCCTTCCAGCCATGTCCCAGACGGTGACATGGGATGACGGAGAATGACCGTCGAAGGCTGAGGAGACTGCCAGTGGCGTGGTGGCAAGAGTAGTGGCGAGCTCACTGGCAACTGCCACAGAGATATTTTCTCCAAAACGCGCTAGCTGCCTTCGTCCTTCTCGAACAGACTCCCTGAATCGGCCCATGACCAGTAATGGACTACCACTAACGGACAGCATCACGTGCCCACCACAGAAAGTATCAAGGTAAATGCTAATAATCTTTGACAATACGTCTGCTATTCTCTAAAACTAATAAATCTCCATTCAGAGATCGACTTCATATACAATAAATAACAACTGATCCCGCAAATCTATGTGTTGACCTGCTTCCTGAACCTCATGGTGGCATTGATGCCCTTCATCTTCTTTCTCATCCTTCTCTTCTCCTTGGAAGCTATGTAGGCCTGGACGTCAAACTTCTCCTCCTCCTCGTCTTCTTTGGTCTCGTCCTTGGCTTCTTCCTTCTCCTCGGTCTCCATAGCAGCAGCTTCCTCTTCCTTCTTCTTCTTGAGCTCCTCGTCCTGCTTCTTCAGGTTTGCTGCGGCCCTCTCGGCGATTCTCTTCTGTCTCGCCAGCTGGTCGGGACCATAAATATTCTTGCGTCTGATGACGCTGTGTCTAATTTTTGACTTGCTTCTGGCTGATTTTCCCATGTTTGTATGAGGTTGGGGTCTGCTTGGAGATGTCTGTTTGATACCCGAATTTTTTTTTTTGAAAAATCCAAATTGCTTTTTTCTTTATCTGAGCTGTAAACAAGCAGTAGGTAAATTATAATACATGGTATATTCACAAATTACGAGAGCCCCATGCCCGCCAGCTTGGTCTTGACTGCCTGATCCAGACCCTGCGCTCTCCTAAAAACTTCACCGTTGCTGATCGTGTCTGCCCTCTTGATCGACTCAAGGAAGTGCTCCTTCTCTGAAACTTGTGGTAATGGATCAGTCTCCTTCACAGAGACGGTAGACAGTTCGTTGTATGTAGTGGCCGAGAGATCGTCCTCATTGAGACGCATCTCGGTAAGGTCATTCTCATCCAGCTGCTCTGGAATCTCTGTCGAAATCAGCAACACTTCTTGACTCAAACCGGCGTCAAACTCAGACGCATAGGCTCCAGCGGAAGGAAGCATAGCTGGCGAGAAAATGAGATTCGACAGTCCCACAGACGAGATCTTTCTGTCAATGGCACCCTGGATCTTGAGAACATTAGGTAGTAAGAACTTTGCAAACAGCTGTCCAAACACTCCAGGCTGAACAAGGTCAAACATCTCAATCACATACGCAGCACCACTCTCCATCGTTGCAGAAAGCTTGAGAACAAATCTAGAAAAGCGAACCTCAAAGCGGTCTGTACGGAATCGCTGCAGTCTTTGCAAGAAGAGCAATGCAATATCGCGGCGTTTCCCCATCAGCACTTCATCAGGAACTGTCTTGTAGATATCTTCTAGCAAGTCCACACCAAAGGTATCGTTTGACTTGGTAGCGATAAGCTTCTGGAAAATGCCCAGCAGTGAGTCAATACCGCCCGTAGCCACAACCAGCTGTGCATCCTTCACCAGCATCTCGCGAAGCAAGGCTACCAGACCTGGGATATTGCCCTTCGTCTCCCAAGCTGTGGGTGAAATGATGGGACCAATGAGCCCCTGATAATTACTGCTCAAAGAGCTTTCATAATGCAGAATCTGGGCGAGAATTTGCAGTGCATATGGTGTAAACTCTGTAACGTCATTTGCAAGGATTTGTTGGAACACAGGGAATACAGTCCGTTCAAATGTTGGCTGATAAGCATATCGAACCAGAGCACCAACGGACTCAAAAATGTAATGGGAGAATTTTGGATTTGAAGGGTTGTGTTGGATAACACCAATGATGCCCATCAAATGCTCCAAAACCATTGCAGAGTATGGAAGACAATTGTCCTGAACCACAACAATCAGTCGCATGATAGCCTTTGCCAAAAACTCGTTCTCCTGCATCTTTGCCGGGGTTGATCTATTCTTCTCAATGAGAGCAAATAGTTGTGATATTAGCTGTTGAGCATTCTCTGCAGGAACATCGTTTTTGGAAAACATCAAACGGCCAGCACCAAAGTTTTCTCTGATGGCCAAGATTCTTTCGAGTGCAATAGCTGAGAATGTGTAAATGACATACTCAGATGAACCCAGATGATTCACGAGAGGACCGAGCATCTGCAGAAGCTGGTCCTTAGTGAGTTGATTTCTGAATGTATAAATATAGTGAACAGCGTCGACAACCAAGAACTTGTTGGTGCCATTTTGAACAAGGTCACTGGCAATATTGTCAACAAAGAATGTGACAATATCAACCAACAGGTTTGTGGCAGTGACGCCGTTTTGAGTCGTAGAACCTTTTGTAGCAATAGCACTGAAGAGGAAAACAGCAGTATCCTTGGCCTTCCAGGATGCGCCTTCGCTGAACTGCGTCAGGTAGAGATTCACAAAGGTCATGGCAATCTCAGTGACCTGTTGTTCGTATTTGTTGCACAATTCTCTAACAAACTCCTTGCTGGAATGGCGTCTGCTACCAGTTTCATCCAGTTTAGAGCGGATAAACTCAATAGGATCATCCTCAAAGAGCTCTTCGTCCGATTCCTGCAGAATCATATTTGGGAGAACAATGTTCTCAACGAGATTCTGCAGAACACCATGCTCTTTGAAGAGATCAGACTGAGGCGAAATGACAACACTCGTCAAGAACGCAAGAGCCCTGCTGACGAGAAGATCGTTTCTCTTGCCCTTGGCAGAGTCAGAGGTGAGAAGGGAGCATGCCGTCTGGGTAAATTGGGGAACCAATGCACCAAATTCTTCATCGTACTTCTTCACGTACAGCTCAACTGCCTCAAAAATGGACGACTTGAGGGTGATGAGAGGAGTAGGCTCTTCGTCGTCATCGTCATTAGGGAAGTGAGGCGAGTTGAGGGTAAGGTATTTGTGAAAGAGAGCCATAAAAGCACTCATATTGTCCTCAAAAAACTCTGGCAGATCGATAAAATTGAGATCAAAGAAGAGCTGTACCCCAAGATCCAAGCACTCGAAGAGCAACGTCTGGATCTCCTTGTTCTCAGAGGTGGTATCGACACATGTATCGAGAAATCGCAGCACATTAAGGAAAGGCATGCAGAAGGTATCGAGAACCAGCTTGATCTCGCGGAGCAGATCATCGGACGCAAACAGAGCACGCCATCTGCCAAAGATGGAATGCGCAACTCTAAAGACACCAATGTTTGTACTGACCGCCGTTGGGACATTGGATGCATCGTCAGACAAGCGGTTCACTAAATCTTGAACCAGATAGTCCCACTGGTGTGGGAAATCTGAATCGGCAATGATGGAGATTGCCTCACCAATTTGCAGTTGCAGCGACGCTGGTAATTGGATCATGAAACCAACAATTTCTCGCTTAATGGACTCAACGTCGGCTGGAGGCAGCAGGTGATTACCTGACTCGTCCGTCCATTTACGCCTAAGCAAGTTTTTAAAGTACAGAGCACCTGCCAGACGAACATTTTGATCTATTTGCGGACTAGCAACGAGTCTGAGAAGCTCCAGGGAGAACCCGGGAAGAGTTTCGAGCTCTTGGAGCTTTTTTTCAGCTGTGCGCGACGCGTCATATACCAGCGACTGTCTGAGCAGGTTTTCCAAGTCGCTCATGTGTACAGGTCTTGGAGGGTTTGACAAGAAATTGATTTAGTGGGTTTTGTTTACACTATGCCTGTTGAAGTATCGACAGGAGGGTAAGCAGGGAGCGAATCTGAGAGAGAAGTAAAGAGACAGATCAATTGGGTTTGTTTTTGAGTGTTGGGAGATGGAGTTTTGGTAGTCGAGTAGTTGGGAGTTATCTCATTAGTTTGGACTCTCATTAGTTTGGACTCTCATTAATTAGGCTATCTGATTGCAGTTTCTCGTAGCAGGGCGTTGCTGCTGAACCCGCCCAGCTCGGTAGATCCAAGGTCAAAGCGATTCTGTTTGGCATTGGCAAAGATCTTGGCACATCGGACGTGAGTATCCTTGCCATTCTGGTGATTCGCCTCGATACTGATCTTGACAAGAAACGTCTCGAGCCCTGGCTTGTCAAACACAACGTGACACCAGCCGCACGGCTCGTTCAGTTCGCACGAGTAGATCTTGATGAGATCGTGGAATCCACTGCCAGAATACAGCGAGATCTTGGACGGCGTATACGACTCGTCGTGAGCGAAATCTAGATACAGAGATATACGTTCTATGGCGACTCTCTTGGAAAAGTGAGCGTGGATATGGTGTGGCTGGGGTCCGTCGGACTGCCAGAAGGTTAGTGGGTCGTTATCCAGCAAATGGTCGACACCGCAGCCTACTTTCTTAGAGGAGACGCTCCATGCCGCCAGTTTCGAGATGTCCTGAAGGTTCTTTGATTCCAGTCGGCGCAATCCCTCGGAGTAGTCGCGGTCCACGTCCTCAACCTGGAGGGACATTTCAGCGAGCTCCTGAGTGGCAGTGGAGGTCGTTGAAATCTTAACTAGTCTCTTTAGTTGGGACTACTGAGAGTTTACTGAGTTATTCAGTCCAGTTAATTCAGTGGGTTCAGTTGGTTCAGTTGGGACCTTGGTCATGAAAATCTACTTGACTCTTGTCAGTTGCCTGTCTCTGGGAGTTCAACACAACTGGGACTTGTGCCAACCTAGTGAATAGTCCCATCACTCCCACTGCAACTGATTGATTACACTCCACCGCCACTCAATGTTTCTAACGAGAAGTGAATACGATCGTGGCGTGTCCACATTCTCCCCAGAGGGACGTCTGTTCCAAGTAGAATACTCCCTAGAAGCCATCAAGCTCGGCTCCACTGCCATTGGAATCGCCACAGACGAAGGCGTCGTGCTCGGCGTCGAAAAGAGAGTCTCCTCGAACCTGCTCGAGTCCTCCTCCATTGAAAAAATCTTTGAAATTGAACATCACATTGGCTGCGCCATGTCTGGTCTTACCGCAGATGCTAGAACCATGATTGACCACGCACGTGTTGAAGCTGTTAACCACGACTTTGCATTTGACGAACAGATCCGTGTTGAGTCTGTCACACAGTCTGTGTGCGACCTGGCTCTGCGTTTTGGTGAAGGTGTTTCCGAGTCGGACGAAAAAATCATGAGTAGACCCTTTGGTGTTGCTCTGCTGATAGCCGGCATTGACGAGAACGGCCCGCAACTCTATCACACTGAGCCAACCGGTACTTTTTACCGCTACAAGGCCAAGGCTATCGGCTCTGGCTCTGAGGGCGCTCAGGCCGAGCTCCAGAATGAATACCACTCGTCTCTGACGTTGAAAGAGGCTGAACTCTTGTCTCTCAAGATTCTGAGACAGGTCATGGAAGAGAAGCTCGATTCCAAAAACACACAGCTGGCGTCTGTCACCAAGGAGCACGGTTTCCGCATCTACACCGACGAGGAAATGGCTGAAATTGTGTCCAACCTCAAGGATGACGAGGAGACTGCGGAGGCCCCAGCGTCCTAGATTGGTGTATTATATCTATCGAATAAATAAATGTATTAGAATCTATGAGTTACTCTAATAGATGGGAATATTCAGGTATTTCCTTAATCTTGGAGTACAAAAACTTCTCCAGCTTTGTCGCGTTCTTGTAGTAGGTTGTTGTCTCGTTGTTGTATGACCGGCAGTTGTTGAAAATCAGTCTCGAATCGTACAAAAAGTCTTCCACCGACATGTACCCATCATTCTCAAGCTTCTGTTCCATTGTTGTTAGATCCATGGGCTCTTTTATGACTTCATAGTAGTCGGGCACCTCATCTCTATTGACAGCTTGCGCGAATGGCCAGGAAGACGGGTGGTTTTGCATCTCACTCAGCAGGTACTGCAGATTGGCGAAATGCGGGCTGCGCTTGGGCTTTCGTGCCAAAGCATCCATTTCTGGAGTCCAGCCAGCCTCGATGAGACCTGGGATGGTAGACGGGTCAACGACAATGCCACTGTCATTGTCAGCGTCTTTGAACTGCTGCAGGCCAGGATACACCTTGTCTGTGCGAGGCAAGCCTGCAATTTTATCCAGAACTGCCTTCTTCTGTACGGCCAAAATCTTGGTAGAATCAAGATACCTGATTCTCGGCAACATGGAGCAATGCATAATAGTACCACCTTCGTAATCCTTAATGTAACCCATCCAGACACTTCTCGGCAGTGTGACCTCTTTTGTAAAACCCTGCTTTTTAAAGTAACCAATCGCATAGTTGTCGGCATATGTGAGAAAGTGCATTACCGGGCTCGTAGCCTTGACATAGTCTTTGAGATGGTTCATGAGGTGTGCACCGTAACCACGGACTTGTTCTGTTGAGGAAATCGCGCAAAAGACAATTTCCGCAAACTTTCGAGACTCAAACGGTCTGTACGTGATTCCACCAACCACAGTCAGTGGTTTGCGCACGACAGCCATTGACAAGTGACTTCTGTCGTACACCAGTCGCGCAATGTACTCTCTAGGCATTTTTGGCAATTGCTTTTGAAAAATGTTTTTGAGACCGGTCAAAATCATTAGGTTTTCTTTGGAGTTGTCGTTGTTAACCACTCGAAACTCGATTTTCCCGTCCCGTTCTTCGATTACTGCAGGACGCTCCTTGTAAGAGTATTCCTGTCCGTTGTACATGAATTTCGTGATTGCCTTTTCATCCGCCTTTTCATCTTTCTCCTCAGCATTATCTGCTGGGCTTTTGACGGACTTATCGTCGTCTTCTTCGTCTTCTTCCGATTCGCTGTTACTGCCGTCTTCGGCGCTCTCTTCGTCTTCGACTTTGGCCCGTTTCCGTGGTGGACTGCCGCTTTCACTCTTTACTTCGATGTCATCTTCGTCGTCCTTGACGTCTCTTTTTTCCCGCGTACTCGACGGCATTGCAAAATGTCAAGGTCTGGGCGTGGCTCTGGTACTGTTCGAGATCAGCTAGCGTAAAATTCCAAGTGCGGCTGTTCGTTACTGGGAGTCCATTACTGGTGTCTTCTCGGAGTACAGTTGACTCGTCACTTTGTAAACTGGTGACAGGTCATTTAAAGAAACTGCTGTAATCGCCGTCTATTTTGGCCATCACAAGTACTGCTTGCACTCGTTTATTGTACTTTATACTCAGTTTGTATTAGCAGATATATACTTTTTACCATGATATTAACAGTTACTAGTTTCGGTTGTGCAGTGATATCCAGAGTAGGTAGAACGCCTTAATGAAATAGAGGCAAATCTAATAGTCCTATCCAATCTGTTGTCCACTGTTTGAGCAAATGTCTAAATTGACCAGCGCAACTTGACGTTGCGTTTGGCCTTGTGCCAACCACACAAGTGGCGTCATGCCCCGCACTCCCCACACGGATCGGGTCTCCGACCGGACCCATTGAAATATTTCACTAGCGTCCCAAGCAGTTTGCCATCCTCAAGGGCTTTTGCGCAGCGCTGGTTCCTGGTTGCAAATCGATTGCAAAATTGTCGTTACATTGTCGTTAAGAGCATGGTTCTGTTTCACAAGAGTACCCACGAGTATGACTTCAATTTTGCAACCACCAGCTTAGCATTCTTCAACAAGTACCCAAACCCCTTCTCGAAGCACGTTGTTTCGGCAGATACCATCAGCCACTATGTCGACGACCAGAACAGATTGCATATAACGAGACTCATCCGCAAGAGAGGCCGTCTACCGCAGTTTATCAAGCCGCTTCTCTCAGGCATCTCGGAGAGCTGGGTCGTGGAAACCAGCATTGTAGATCCAGCAAACCAGAAGCTGCAGGCTTGGGCGACCAACATGGACCACCGCAAGGTTCTCAAGGTCGATGAGTACTCGTACTATGAGGGCACGAGCGCGGGCAACACTATTGTCAAGAACAAGGTGCAGTTTGTCAGCAACTTTGGCTTTGTCAGAGGCAGGATCGAGTCGTGGTCTTTGACCAAGTTTGCCGAGAATGTTGTGAATTCTCGCCAGGGCATGAGATATGTGATGGAGCAGCTGGCCAAGGGTCAGCTTCCGCAGCTGAACCGTCAGTAAGCCGGAAGAACGGCTCTGGCAACCTCGTGCCGTCTCCGACTGCCCAAATCCCACTCTCTTGCATACCAGAGATGACTCCTCGCACCCCTCCAACACCTCCCTCCCAACTCTCGTCGTCTGCCAGCTACGCTGGACGTCCTGTTGGCAGTCGAGACACTTTCATTGGTGGCGCCACGCTGCCACCCTTTATATTTGCCTAAACAGGGGTCATGCACGGCTGTACCCCAGACTCTCTACCGCTCAGCTCTATGCCTACAAAGATGCGCTTCTCCTTTATAACAACGCCACTCAAGTATAGTTAGAAATACATGTCAGCATCAGTGCAGTTTGCCCCGTTCAAGTCGTTTCTGGACGCCAGCTTCTTCATGGAACTGAGCCACCGGAAGCTGAACGAGTGGAAACTCAACGACGGAGCTGTGGCCATAAGCGGAACCTACTCCACGCCGCAGAAGAGCGATGTCATGCCTTCAATCACACTCTCCAAGAACTCTTTTTCTCCGTCCGCTTCTCAGCAGGCGCCGGGTGCGGGCACGTACTTTGCGCGCGGTTCGCTGACAAACGTAAACACATTTGAAGCCTTCAAGAGCCTGCCAAAGGAGGCTTTTCTCAATTCCAAGGGCGAGCTTCTCCGACAGCAAATCGAAGATGGAGCGGCTTTTGAAGACCCCGCGCTGCTCAGCTCCTTCCAGCTCTTGTCGTTTGCAGACCTAAAGAAGTACATCTTCAACTACTGGTTTGCATTCCCGGCTCTTTCTGTCACTTATGATCTGACAATTGCAAAGCCCATAGAATTACCGGAATTGAGTCTCTCGAGTGGATTCTTTGTTGTTTCTCGTACCGGTGAAGTACTCCCGTTCAGCACAATCAAGCGCTTTGATCCCCAGACACATATCGTGGGCTTTGTTGACTCTTCAACCGTCCAAGACGTTCCAGCGTGGCCTCTGCGCAATCTCATCTACCTCTTAAAGCATCATGTTGGGCAGGGATCTGTGTCGATCCTTGCATACAGAAACAACATCAAAGACTCCTTGTGGCTCAATCTCAATCTCGACAAGACAGTCAACGGCACTAAAGTCACCGGATGGGAGAGAGCCGCGAATGGAAAACTCAGCCCCAAGACTGCTGACATTGGCAAGCTGATCTCCCCTGAACAACTAGCGAACCAGGCGGTGAACCTCAATCTCCAGCTCATGAAATGGCGAATTGCGCCAGGGCTAGATCTCGAGAGCATTCAATCATCATCTTGCTTGCTGCTGGGAGCTGGTACTCTTGGTTCGTATATTGCTCGAGGACTGTTAGCCTGGGGAATCAGTAAAATCACATTTGTAGATTCAGGCACCATATCGTACAGCAATCCTGTGCGACAGCCGCTGTACAACTTTGAAGACTACGGAAAGGGCAAAGCTGAGGCAGCAGCAGAAGCTCTGCGTAAGATTTATCCGTCTGTGGAATCCTCCGGGTATAAGTTAGAAATCCCCATGGCTGGCCATCCGGAAACTGCTGTCGAGTCCAATTATCACAAGCTGGTTGAGCTAATCAAACAGCATGACATTATTTTCCTGCTAATGGATTCGCGTGAATCACGATGGCTTCCTACCCTCATTTGTTCTGCGCTCGGAAAGATGGTGGTAAATGTGGCCCTCGGCTTTGACTCTTTCGTTGTCATGCGCCATGGTGTTCGAGCAGACCCAAGCAATCCAGATAGCCTCCCTCATCTTGGATGCTACTTCTGCAACGATATTGTGGCACCAATGGATTCGGTAACGAACCAGACTCTTGATCAAATGTGCACTGTGAGCCGGCCAGGCGTTTCCATGCTAGCGTCGTCGCTGGCTGTCGAACTTATGGCATCTGTATTGCAGCACCCTCTTAAGGCCAGTGCACCGGTAAACTCAGAGTTTGAGACAGCTTTGAGCACTGTTCCTCATCAGCTTCGCGGATTCCTACACAACTATGAGACGATCAAGATTGAGGGTGTATCATATGTATATTGCTCAGCGTGCTCTTCTGCTGTTGTCAAGGAGTGGCTAGACGACGGTTGGAGCTTCGTCAAGAGAGCTCTTGAGCAAGCGGACTACGTCGAGGAGTTGTGCGGACTGGCTGACGTCCGACGACAGACAGAGGCCATGGACCTGAACTGGGCAGAAGATGATGACTTGGAAGAGATCCAATGATGCATTAACATAGAATATGTAAATTACTAGTATTTATAAGTATCCAATATAATATTGGCCGTTTCGTAATGTGTAAGAATCGTCTAGGCTCAAGAAGATCAAAGGTAGACGCCCAGCTATTCAATTGTGAGTCACATTGTAACTTTATTTTCTTTATACTTCAGATACTTGTTTAGTAGCTGGCAGCGTCGGTTTCACTCACCATACATTCCCCCATTAGGAAGGTGTTATCTAGTGCTCAGCGAAATGATGCACTCAGCAAACAATGGTTGCGACACATCCAAGCTATTCTGTAGCTGTCCGCCAGCCAACATCCAAACTCCTTTGTATACCACCAACTTTCTCTTTTATTGAAAACTTAAAATCTCGTGTTCATCGAGAAATAAGATTCTCATGAAGCTTTCAGTTTCTAGGAGTTCATCGTCTGGCTGCACATCAAATACTCCTAATCATACAATTACGTCCTTGTCCCTCCATAAAGACTACGTATCAACATCTGCCTCATCTATTGCGATGCAAGATGACCACGATGTTGAACACGAAGAGCTCCGGCTACAGATGGAGCTCAACCTTGCACGGGCAAACCTCGCAGTTGCAAACACCTCATTTGAAGTGATCCCATCCCGCCACTATGCCCTTCAAGTCTGCAAATATAAATGGTCCGTTCGTAGAGTGATTCATCATATCTTGCAGTTGCGGAAGTTGAGAGAACAAGTTGCCCTATATGATGCGGTAGCCCTTGAGAACGTGCAAATCAAACAAAATAATGAGGAGCAGGAAATCTACACTGAATGGGTCCCCGATAATTCTCAGGACTATGTTCAAGAGCGGCAAAGTGAACAACACACTGGGCGATATCTTGTCTCTTGTAACAATCCCACAGAAACTGCTCAAACAATTTGTACGGATACACTCATTGATGATGATCTTGACAGCGATACACCCTCCTACTTTAACTACGGTCCCGGATCTGTTGAGAGAGTTAGCAGATATAGGGATATACCCGTTGTTCCCCTGGCGAATTGTGAGTATCCCGCTTCGTCTAGCAATCCCATCGATATTGCTGGAGCAGATTCAAAAGATCGGTATCCCTGTAATGAGGAACTTGCTAGGGACATTCTCTCTTGCTTCAACGGCCTGTCAGAATCCAAAGATCTCGATGTCATAGGTGGGCAGATTTCTGCTGAGAGTGTCGGATCCATCTCAGCAGGCTATCCCGTAGTTGATAATAGATCTGCCACGAAACTGTACAACCCTAATGGTAAGTATTTGCGCTCACACATCGAAAGATCACTCGGTAGAGACATGACTACGGCCTCTTTTGCTATCTCATCGGCTGATAATGGATCTGCAAGGGGTTCACCTTCACGGATCCTGCGTGAAGACATCAGCCAGTCCGTTTCTACAGGAGATACCATTGACAATCCTCTTCTAATGGGATCCAAGAGAAAGTCGTTGGCGAGATCTTTGGCCAAGTTGTCTACTGGTCACCTGCTGTTCAACTCTAGAACGGCTTGATGTTTCTTATTGTTCGACCAGAGAATGCCAATTCTCTCACAAGCTTATTTATTCACTCATTGTTTATTTCTATTGTAAATTCATTACTTTGAGTGTTTGCAAGATCATTCGCTATTTCAAGTCACCTCGAGGTGAAGTGCAGAGGACTGGGTGCTAGAGTTAGAATCCACTACTAAAATCGTTACTGGATTTTGGGAATTCGATGTCGCACAGCAACTCTCTTCAATCGCAGAAATCCTTCCTCCCAACGGCTCTTCTCCCACCATCCTCTCCTTTCCAGCTCCAACGGCTCGTCGATCTTCCGTGCCAGGCTCAAACCCCCACAGGGAACCTCAACTCCCTGGAAATCACAACTAGAAGTGCCCGAACCCTTCACCCATATAACAAAGGAATGGTCCAGACAAAACCAAGAGCCAGGAGCCACGTGCGGGCAAAATCTTCGACGCGATTGAAAGAGGACGGTGATCCTGGAGCTGGCTCCTTCAGAAGGTCCAAATCGTCAGATGCTCTTGCCCTGGCAGGCGCCGGAACTGCGAGTCGCAACTCTCGTCCTGGCCTTACTAGCACAAGATCGTCGACGAGAGTGCACCAGTCAGGGTTGCGAATGACTGCAATGAGTTCAGGCCATGGCGCCAGTCATGGCCCGGGTAAACGGCGTCCGTCTCGAGAAACAGCGCCAAAACCAACAATCGAACTGGAAGAAGACGAGTTCGAAGACACTGACGAAGAAGAGGCCAAGCAGGAAGAAAGTGAACGCAGTGGACGAACCCACAATGAACCAATCGCCACGCAGTTCAAGCCGCAGCTGATTACAAGAACAAGTTCCATGTCAATGCCACAGATCTCAAAGGAGACTGTTGTCGCAGTTCCAGACGGAGCTCCCCCGCCTTCCTCAGAGGCGCTTGCCAATCAGTCGAACCATCCTTCTCAACCGGTGCTGAAAAGCAAATTCATTGACCAGCAGAACAGAACTCAGCAGAGGCTGTGGCTGCAAAGACAGTCTGTGAACGACGCTAATGGTAATCCAGCACACGCGAAACAGCGACGGGAGTCTGAGCGTGTAATGAAGGAGTATCTAAACGTTCGCCACTACCGGAATCCACTTCTAAATTCTATCGAAAGAGTCCGAGACAGTAACCCCAAACTGGAGCCTCGAAAGATCAGAATGCCTCAGTCAAGTGCAGACCTGCCAAAACAAACAGAACTATCTCAATCTCTACCAAAACGTGCTACATCACTTTCTGCTACCACTCTCAACGCAATGATGGACAATAACGGAAACAGTTCCTCGTGGGTACAAGCGCACGACCCTCAGGATGAGCAAACAAACTCGCCTCCTAATCTCAAAGACAGTCCGTCGTACTTCCTCAACATGATTTGGACAAAAGGATGGAAAGACCCCCGAGAACAAGAAGTATCGTCAGAACCAGACCAGTCCATCATGACCCAAGCCATGGATGCACATTCCAAAATAACAGCAGCAGCTTCCAGCTCTCACTTGCGCAGACAGTAGGTGGATGCCTCGTGACGTTCGACACGTATTTATTTTCAATATCTTTAATGATACATAATGCTTTACTTTAAATAAGTTCACTGCGCTTGACATCTTGTGCCTTGAAGTTCCAGCGCTTACCATCCGAGTACATCCTGTTGAGCACAACCTCAAACGCTCCTTCAGCCTTGAGATCAAGATACGTATGATAGAGATGCAGGGCGGTTTGGGCGTCTTCAACAGAGTCATGATTGCCGGTCTGTACATCCTCATCAAGGATATACCAGGCAACAAATTTGAGTGACAGCTTTCGTTGTCTCGCTTCCAAGTAATAAATATCCAGCGTGTCGATAACTTGACTAGGTGGAACCTGAATGTTGATGGTGCGGAAGTCATTCAACAGACCATGGCCAATAAAAATGCACCCGGAGTTTAAAAGCAGCCATAGCTTTCGATAGGATGTCTGTCTAGCAACCAGCCCACGTTTCGAAACTGCCGGGTCCAAATCACCTGGCTCAATGCCAGAGTACTCGGTGATGTAATCTTCAACTGGGTCAACTGTAAGCACGTAGTCGTCAATAAAGGGAACACCATAGTCCTCACCTTCGTGATTTCCACGTACAACAGACACTCTAGCCAGTGACAATACCTTTGGACGGACCAGTCGATTCTTGCCATCAGATCTAAAGTCCATTTCTTCATGTCTGAGTACGACAAACTCCGCATCCATCGCTACCAGCATTCCTGGAAATGGAGCTTCTTGTCCAGTCAAAAGTTTATACTCTCGCCTGAGTTCGTTCCGCGTTCCAGCAGAAAAGTAATCCTTGTACAGAACTGCCACATCAAGGTGCTCTTTCCACTCTGTATTAAGGGGTTGCGGTGGGACACGTTGATACATGATAAGAACTGGGCGTTTCCACAAAAAAGTACTGACTGCTTCTTCTCGAGAAATCTTTCTTACAAGGAAGTCATTAAAGAGATACCAATCTCCTTGGGAATCTTCCACAACTGCCACAAGGTGAGTTTCACTCTGCTTATAGCTGGCAACCTCAAAAACCATTCCATGCAATCCATATTCTGCGAATCCACTGTTGCTAGAGAAAACAAGTCCATTCTCGCTTTGGCTAACAAAAAACTTATCGTATGCACCATCTCTGGGACGGCGTGGGCTATGCATCACGTTTATCAGCAATATCTCCGACAAGTTTGTGAGCACTCCTTTAATACTCATTGAATGATTCTCGTCACAACGTGGACAGAACTGCGTGCTTACGCTCACCTTGTCCTGAGCAAACTGTAGACTTTGCGCTATTCCTGATGGTAGCAGCGCAAGATCAATATGCGTCAAGTACTCATTATGGTGTGCAGTGAAGCCACAAGTCCCACTTGCCGCCAGTGACACTGACGAAGATACAAACAGGCCTCTAAAACCATCAAGTCTTCCGAGTTGGCTAGCGTCACCAGCAATCACATTCAAAATAAATTTCAATGCACCATGCAATAACTCAGCCAGGTCGTTTCTAGAATCGGTGAGGCCCTCTTCGTAAATGAGCGACAAGTCACTTCCTTTACTCTTTACAAGTGTCTCAAAGGCTTGAGTCATATTTGATGCTCGACAGTGACTACCACCTGCCTTATCTAACATGTCGAAGAGCCATCCTAGCTCGTACAGCAAGATCGGAGTATCGGTGGTGGATGTGCGCTCGTCAAAGTGGGCCACGGCATCAAGAGCATAATTGTGTAGGGAGTTTGAAAACTTGAGTAGTTGAAATAGAGGATTCAGGTAAGAGTTAGAAATATGAGGTTCCAGACCAGAGTACTTTGTCTTGTTGTAATAATCAAAATCAAAGTCATGCACACCAAATCTTGAATACTTGATGTCAAGCTTCTTATACATGTTTTTGATTCTTGTATCGGACAGCTCATCATCGAAAAGTGCATCTTCGGTTTCTTCCTTCTTGCCCGACCTGCGTTGCTCACTGATGAATTTAGGTGTCTCGAGCTTCTGGAAATTAGCATCCGTAGCAACAGCCATATTTCTGGGTGTTGAAATTACAGAGGGTCTACGCGAAAACAAAGCTCCGCTAGTTCCTCCTTGCCCGCGTAGTTCTCTCACCAGCGTTTCGTCAATCTTGTGTGGCGGCTGCCCAACTTTGACAGCTGGCGCGCCTTGCCAACTTGATAGAAGCTCTTCGTTATAGTATGGCATGCCGATAGAAGCCAGTGATACACTCATATCATCAATATTGATTGGAGTCCTTTCCGTTTCAAATGCTGGGATAGGAAGCGCCAGCGGGTAGTCAACAAAACCATGATGTGCCTTAGCGTCAGGAACTCGCCAGATAATGACCGCTCCACCTCCTCCACAGTTTCCATTACAAGTGCCTGCACAAGATCCATTTGGTCCACAGCCAGCTCCCACGTTGCCACAGCCCATCAGCAAAGAGTCGCCCTGGATTTCCAGGCAGGTATAGTTTAGAGACGGGTTGCTGTGCTGGTAGAGAACTGTCTGATTGGTGTTGAGATTGAGTAATTGAAACTGGCCATCGCCTGCAAGAGAGATGCAGTAGTAGCTCACCTTTTGGTGGAATTTGATAAAGGAAGCCCCTGCTGGAAAGGTGACGGGTGCCAGGACGGCCTTGTTTCTCAAATCATAGACATTGATGAGTGAAGATGGGAGCACAGCTCCACCTCGTCTCATTGTGTAACCACAAGTCACCAGCCGATCGACTGTAGAGTCCATGTCTGAAATAATATTGCCTGAGCCGGGGAACTCATGTACGAGTTGCAAGTCGCTAGAGAGGATCTGGACACATCCATCTTCAAGTCCAAGACAGACCTGTGATCCGGACTGTTTCATCTTGCAAATCTTGACGTTTGCCTTGTTTGGTCTAATGATTCTCTTGATTGTGTGGTCCTGGAAGTTTACTCTAAACAGCTGCCTGGTGCTCTGGGCAATGAGAAACTCCTTTTTGCGCTCATTGAGGCAAACAAAGGCGACGAGGTCGGTCAATTGGGAAACGTCAAAGTCGAATGACGTGTCATCTGCGTCCTTGAACGGACTACTCTGAAGAGACCTCATTTGCAGTCCCTTTCGCTGGTGCATAAAGAGACCATCTTCGCACAAGGAAATGACTCGATTCTCAACAAGTGCGAGTTGTCGCACAGAGCTCTTGTCAGAAATGCGAAACCGACAATACAGCTGCTGCGCATCGCCATTATACGACGACACAAAGCCCGTAGCGTCTCCGCACCAGGTGAGATTGTATCTGGCGTCAACACAAAGACATGTCACAGGGCTCTTTTTGGACACGGCAGATATCTTGGTTAGTACATCCAGGGTTAGGTTACGGCCAACGTCGTCTTTCTCCAGTTACTCACCTCTCGCCATCCCTCCATTGCGCAGCAATGTGATACACAAAACGTGACCTTTTCGTCCTGCCAAAACGATTGTGGTTGAATTGTCTCTCCCAGATTACCCAGTTGAGCCGGTGTGGAGTTGAAGTTTGCTGCGAAGCTTTAGAGGTTTAATTCTGTGGTTAAAGAGGGCTGAGGCTCTCTGGATCCGTTTTACTCTGAGAAGCTGATTTCTTGTTTTGTTTTGTTCTCCGCCCGTTCTTCATGACAGTCCTGTATGCGAGCTGTATACCTGGGACACGGGGCGGCGCAGTAAGCCTTCTAAGCACTTGCCTGATTTCGGGAAAAGTCGCCACTTTGTCATTACGGGCGTCGATATGACGTAGCGAGCGAGTCGATTTGACAAGAGGTATTTTGAAAAGGACGAGGTGGTGATGACCATGGAAGAGCCTGTTCGTGCTGGTGCTGCCACGGAGACCCGTTCTACCCTGCGGGGCACTGCCCCTCATAGACGTTGGCTAAACTCCGGTATGCCCTGGCTCGGCGCCCTGCAGAAAGTCGCCCACGACACAAACGGCTAAATTGAAATGAGCCGTGTTTCCGTGCCTCTTACAAGCTAGCGGCATGGCGGCTGCACAGATGCTTCATTGTTTCTGACTCTCACTCTTCTTTTTCGCTTTCCGCTCCAGTGTCAGCCGCCGCCATGTCACGCTCGCGCAATCAGACCCCTGGGAGCCCACCGTCCTCATCCGGCGGGCTCAGATCACCAACAGCGAGTCCAGGCTCACCACACTGCACCACCTGGCTGACAGACTACACAATGATGCAGCGACAGGACGCTACGCTGGAAATCTACGGCTCAGTGTTTGGCATTGCGCCCATCCTGCTGACGCTCGTTGACCGGCCTGTGCAGGGCACCGGCACCGTTTCCAACTCGTGCTCGGGCAAGTTCCGCGGAGTGCTAATGTTTGACTCCATTGACAAGCTGTCGCTGACGCGCTACAAGCTCAGGTGCGAAGTGTTGCCGTCGAAGCGACTAAACATTGAGTTTCTCGACACTGACAACAATTTGTGTATCGTGTTTGAGTGCGACAATTTCCTGAGCAATCCTACAAAGTTCTCGGGCATTTTCCAGTTTACATAGTACAGATATTTGCCGTGGCAAATAGCTAGGCTTGGCCAGTCTCAGACAGGCAAGTCCAACGCCCAGTTCAAGGGTCATCATGCATTAACCGCACTTGCAACTGCAGGCAAAACCACACTTGCAAGTACGGGGAGATTAATTTTACACAAGTCACACAGTCATAGTCAATGCTCAACATATTTATAAAGGTCATTAGATCTACGCGTTTCACATACATTATCTATGCAGTCTTATTAAATGCACTTTTACTGACGCAGCGCGTCGTCGGCTCTTTGCTATAGTGGCTAGCCAAAATAGATCTGGAGCATGGTCTTAACCACGTTGAAGCCCAGCAACGAGGCCAGCCACAGAATAAATAGCACGGGAATAGGAAACAGCAGCAGTTCGCTGTGCTCGAGGAACGGCAGAATCGAGTAGCCGTAGAACGTAATCACAAAGTAGTACACGAGCGCGCCGAGATACAGCGTGTTGCCCAGAAACAGCGACACCCAGCTCGACGTCCGCAGTACCGGCAGCAGGATAAACTGGCCCACGTACAGCACCAGCCAGATCACCAGGTACGAGTTGCAGTGAATGTCAAAGCAGTACGCCCACTCGAGCTCGCCACCGAGCGACAGCGGCTGCTGCGACGTGCGCTGCTTGAGAAAGCGATTCGCAAAAAAGTAACCCAGTGTCGAGATGACAACACCCGTCGCCAAAAAGTCAACCAGCACCATGTACAGAATTAGCCGCAGAATGCCGACAACAGATGGAGCGTATGCAAAGCCCCACGCCAGCGCACTGAGGGTGATAAATAGCGAAAGCAGAATGACAAACGACGGGTCATCTCGCGCCCATGTGTTTTTGGTCTGTTTGTGGTAGTACAGCTGGCGGTACACTTTACGCGGCGAAATCAGCAGATAGACAATTTCCCACATGGCCGTCTCAAAGTCCAGTGTCGGCGGCGATAGGATTCGTCTGAGCACGATGGGCAGCTTGAGCGACGACTGCCGAGGTGCTCGCTGCGACATACGCGGCAGTTCAGGCTCTGTCATTGGCAGCAGCGGCGACCCGTAGCGGCGTGACATTTCGATACAGAGGTCAGAGATGCAAGGAAGGAGACGAGGTTGACAGGCCCACGGTCTTGTCTGTTACAGGTCTGTTACAGGTGCGGGTGGTTCGTGGGTTTCAGATGTGTTGTCAGGTTTTGGTTTTTTTGGGAATGTTTCGCGCGGCTGAGGCGCAGAGCTTCGCGGCGAAGGCTGCTGAAAGGAGAAGAAATAGTTACCAGAGTGACTGTTGTGTCCTCTCCGATGACCTGTCAAGTTCCTTGTCGCATGGCTCTACCGTATACCCAGGCCCTGCGTCGTGGCATGTCTATTGCACTTGCCCAATCTATTGGGCCGCGTCGACCGATGTTAAACCTCATGAACTTGCTTGGAAAGTAGCTAGTTAATAGGTTATTGACTGCCGCTTGAAAAGAACTCGTCTTGAGCTCACTCTGCCACGCATTCGCTTGAAATCACGTCCGTCTTGTCGATTCTCTTTCACTTCGCATCTTTTCATCCACGTGACCACGCGCTTACCCCGGAAACTCAAATCAGAACTAACAACATTCTCCACATAGTCTCAATGGACGAGAGTAGGCCATTTTTGGAGCGGGGCCAGTCATTTCGCAATGTAGTCTCTGAAAGCAAAAAGACGACCGTCTCTAAGGCCCTTTTGTTAGCAGCTTTCTTGGCTTCCGCAGGCGGATTGATGTTTGGTTACGACACTGCCTGCGTCTCTGGAACGCTTTACATGATTGGCGGCGACTTGGGGGAGCCATTACGAGAAACCCAGCAGGAAATAGTTACCTCAATTACATCGTTTGGGGCATTAGTTGGGTCGCTAGTCTCCGGCTTTGTCAGATGCGGACGTAAACCTGTGATGGCTGCTGCCTGCATCTTGTTCGTGGTGGCATCGATTGCAATGGCATTTAGCAGTTCATTTGAGATGTTGGTAGTCGGACGATTTGTCGTGGGCCTGGGTGTCGGTTCGGCAGCGTCGGTGGTGCCCGTTTATCTGACCGAAGTATCCCCTGCAAGACTACGAGCGACATTCAACACGATCAACAGCTGTGCTACTACATTTGGCCAGGTACTTGCCTACGTCTGCTCTATTCTATTTGCCAATGTCCCTCACGGCTGGCGCTGGGTTCTAGGTGTTGGTGCCATACCGAGTTTCGCTTTTATCTGCTTGTTGCCCTTTCTTCCAGAGTCGCCCAGATACCTCACGAGCCTGGCAAAGCGCTCAGAGGCACGAAAAGTCCTGAAACGTCTCGATCCGTCCCTGTCTGATGATGAGGTCTATTTTACAATCAAAACCGTGGCCTTGCACCTCGACAGTAAACTCTCCAGATCAACCATATTTACAAAACGCAATATTCGCGCCAGCATCATTGCCTGCGGACTGATGATGCTACAGCAGCTCTGCGGATTCAACACCCTGATGTACTACTCGACACTAATATTCAGCTCGTTGCACTTTCAGAACCCACTGCAGATATCGTTGGTCGTAGCCGTCACCAACTTTCTCTTCACACTAGCTGCATTATACTTTATTGACAAAGTTGGACGTCGCAAGATTCTGCTATCAACTGTTTGGGTGATGGCGGTAGCACTTGTTGCCCTGGCCTTCTCATTCAAGTATGCTGACACGGCTGCGTGGGCAGGGCGAGTCTCTGTCCTTTCGACCGTTGCATTCGTTGCCTCTTATGCTGCCGCCTTAGGTGCTGTGCCTTGGCAGTCAGTGGACTTCTTCTCATTACAGCTACGTCCTGTTGCTGGTATGATGATCTCGTCAACCAACTGGACGTGCAACATTCTGGTGTCTGCGACATTTCTCTCACTAGTCAAGACCATCACAGGCACAGGTGCCTTTGTGGTCTATGCATCCGTCACCTCAATTGGCTATATCTTTATCTATTTATTTTATCCTGAAACGTCAGGCATAACTCTGGAAGAGGTTCCACAACTCTTTGACAGTAAATTGTCCGACCTTGTCGCCAATGCAAACTTGAGAAGAGAAGAAAACTAATAAAACTAACTCAGAGTTGAAAAAAATATCCATATCACATCAATAAATTATGGATTTCAGTCACGATACCCGTTTAAATATTATCTAGCTAAACTAGTACGAGCTATCTTGCAGGGGTAACCTGACTACCAGGCCAGCCTCTGATTTCCTTGATTTGAGGAGCTCTTACAGTTGTCAAATCCATGATTCCTAATTGCCTCAGCCCATTAGATCTTCTCTCGACGAGTACTTCGAGTTCTCTGGCAATCTCCTGCGATAGTCGGTCGTTTTGCCTGCGGCTCGTCCTGAGAATATTGACCAGCTTCTTACTGTCCTTGACCACAAGTGCCTGGTTTTGAAGAGATCTCTGGTTCACATTGCTGTTCAGAAGCAAGACCGACGAAAAGTATACCATCAGTAATGTATGCATAGGAACGTGCTTCAAAGCGTCAATGACGTCTTGGTCGTGCGTAGCCATTGTCAAGAGCGTCTCGGCAGCATGAGTTGCCAAACTGGTCGACATGGTTGGAAGTGCAACAGCATTGTTTCCCTCTGTCTTGGAATTGATATAAAGCTTTGCAAAATTGTAATGCAATAACGTTACTTTGGAGGACCACGAATCCATTTGTCTAGTGGGAAGCTTGAGGGTCCAGGACACCATCCATTTGTCAAGGTCAATATCAGTCTGCCAAGGAAGACCAATAGAAGCGGGTGAAAGAATATCAAACCCACGCTTGTTGAGAATAAGCGAAATGGCTTGGTCTGCATTGGATTGCAAACTTAAAGCCATATCCATTTTAAAGTTGGAGCCTGCTGCTGCTCGCAGATCAACTGCGTAGAGAACATACCATAATAATAGCTTTTGCGTTGTCTTTGACGTGGATTCGTCAGTCATACAGGTGAGGAATGACAGAGAAGGCGGGATCCTGATGTTAAGTTCCGCAGCCAGCTGTAGCGCAATAACAACAATCATCCGTTCTTCAAGCCAGAACCCTGCAACGCCGAGAGCAACCACCAAGTCAAGAGTCTCCCGGGAGGAGGTTCTGGGTACAAACAGGATGCCCTGGATTAGAGCCAAAAACTGCGACTTCAGAGACTCAAATAAATAGTTTAGTGATGGGTGAAAAATTGAAGCCACCATGCTAACCGCAAGGACTAGAGCATCAGATTTGTGCCATAGTTGGCTCAGGTCCAGATTTGACAAGAGCGCATGGAATCCAAGAAAATTCGGCATTACATATTGGTGGAAATGGTCAAAGAGACTAGCCGCTTGCTCATAGGTAATATTCCAATCGTTGGCTGCCTGTCCTCTGATGCCAGAAGGTTGAGATCCGTTTGGAAAGCTTGCGTTCGGCAGAGCGTCGGAGTCCAGAGCTCGTTCAATCTGACCAAAGATTTCGTCAGAGGTTGGATAATGGATTATAGGAAGGTTGAATACTTCCTCCTCGCCCATGTCTGGCATTCCTGAATCATCTGTGGAAGTCATCTCGAACGGGTTGTTTCGAGGGGAGGTTTCATTAAGCATGCTTGTAAAGGCATAGAAAGGAGAACGGCCCTCGATCGGCGGGGACACGTTCCGTGCAATCTCTGTAGTCACGTTTGCAGCCGTATCTTCGACACGGGCAGACAGAGCAGACAGGTTCTGCAGTAACGGGTTCTGAGCGGGGTTTGAAGCTCCAATCTGTTTCAACAGGTTCATCATGGCTTCCAGAGTGCTACTAAACCCTTCCAGGCGGCTCTCGACACTTGATTTCCACGCATCAAGTTCCATGGTATTTGGCTGGGGCGGGATCTTGACTTCGTATACACAGTCCAAGTTACTCGCGGCACATCGTTTGCACTTGGCATCTGGCTGCGACTCGTCGTTTATGCATCTGTGCTTCAGTTTTCTGCAGTTTCGACATGCCTTGAGCTGTCTAGCAAATTTTGGAGGTTTCGAGTCGACGCTCACCAGGCGAGCCTTATTCGACAAGCTGCCAGCGCCCACTCCTTCATTTTTAATCGACCAAGACGAAACGCCTGGAAGCTCAGCTTCGGCCCTCAGTTTTCGTTTCTTGTCTCGTTTCACGTCCATAACAGCATCCATAAACTACCTATGCCAACGCAGAACTGCACGGTGTCTACCTGATAAATAGAAACTGTCTGATTCGGTGGGGAGAAGAGAGTACTGGGCGCCCTTCTTGGCGTTGGTAAAAAGGGCGGAAAAATGTGGGGATCTAAAGACTCTGGACAAGTCGTTTTGCGAGCAGACGCAACGCCCTTTCTATCTAGTAATCTGCGTGCGGTTTCCACGACGACGCTGAATTTATTAATTGTAAAAAGTTTTTTCCAATGTCTCCAAGCGGACTTTGGAGATCCCCTCTCAAACTGTCAACACGGCAGCTGACGTACCAAATCCGATTAGCGTTCAGCGCTTCTGGGCCGCGTCTGAGTAGCCGCTGAATTGCCGCCCCCAAAGTGCAGCTGCTTGGGGCCATGTTTTTCCGAGCTGTGGAATAGCCTCAAAAAAAGAAAGCCCTACGGGGGGCTCGAACCCCCAACCTTTTGATTGCTTTCACTGAGTGAATAAGAGTCAAATGCTCTACCGATTGAGCTAGCAAGGCAGGCTTTGATTGCCAAGGCTAGTATTTGGCCAAGACCTGAAGCTTTGCTTGAAGATTTTGGAAATTGCGAAACAGTCATAAATTGGCCAGTGTAATCGAAATCTATGCGCATTTATACAGGTTAATGCTATTTATAAGGCCTTTGGCCTGCCGCAAGGTGTGCTAAGAAGAGTGTTGTGAATAATGAGATAGACAGCATGGAACCGTCAGTAAAGGTCGCCAACTAGATATCGCACAAATAATTTGATAGCGCCAGTATGACGACAATACTAATGTTTATAATCTTCCAGGAAGAATTTGGTCTTAGACTTTGCCCATGGTCATGATAGGACCAGCGAGGAGTCGACAAGAAGAACCTGTACATGGCGAGAAAGTGATTTACGCTACGTGAAACTAGTCTAAACGCCGCTAACTATCGTATAATAAAGTAAAAGTTAAATCGAATAACTAGCAGCTTGCGATGCAGATATGGGGAAGGTCAGTGAATCTACCCTAATTAGCACTATTATTGTGCCACACTTAGCTACTTGATTATTCGTTTTGACTATTCGTTTTGTTTTAGTATTTAGTGGTCGTACTGACAAGCTCATCATGCCGAATTGAACATGGTTCTTCGCAGTCAAAGTCACTGTCAGTATCATGTAATTGGTAGTCCATTTTAACCTGTCTCCATTTGTGCTCAACTTCAGCCATGTCTGCACTTTGAATTTGAAGCATTATTTCTAAAATCGTTTGGTGCTCTGCATCACATAGAGCAGGGTTGTTGTGCAGTCTTTTCAGAAACCAAGCACTCTCTTCTGCGATCGCGACTTTCCACTTGAGCTCAGCAATGTGCAGTTCGCCGTCATATGTAGGTTCGTCAGCAACTGCAATGTTCCAGCAATTGTACTGTGCTAGGAACTTGTCAATATCATCCAGATATTCCCTGATACCCTTGCCTTCACGATCTACAAGATCTGTATCTATTGACTTTGGGATACTTGGCTCCAGGAAACCTGTATTTTGCAGACAGAGCTTCGCAGAGTGAAGCATAGCTCTCCCCCAGGATGGTTTTCTGTGATCAATGGCTTCAAGGGCTCCCTCTACAGTCTTGTCAGAAACTATATATACGTTCTCCTGATAAGGGCCACCAGTCGAAGAATGCTGACTGGTAGAGGCAACGCTATCTCCTGAAGATGGAAACGTAGTAGTGCTCTCACTATTGGGTGCTGCCACAGCATCTGCTACTACTGCTTTGAGAAGACGCTGGGCATGATCCTCTTCTATAGCTTTTGAAGTGCTTTGCCTTGAGAAGATACTCTTTAAAGTAGAGACAGCATTGTCATAAGAGGGGTAATTTGCCCAAGGAATCAGTGACATGGGCCATGTTTGATGGATATGCAATTCCTCTGCAGTCCTGAGAGCATCTTCCTGCATGCGATCAATATGCACGCGAAATCTCTCACCATATAGGTCAGCTCTCCGGTTAGATACACTCTGCCCTTGAAGTCTCACTACCCATTTAAGCTTCCAAAGGTCGAGCGCATGACGGCGACAGGGGCAATCGCGGAATTTGTCTGCTGTCATATGGAATAATAGCTCATTTGACAGAAGAAGTTGTCTTGCCATCAATAGCTCATGAGTTTTATGTCCTTCCAGTGTCAGAGAAACGTCAGATCCACGATCGAAAGGATTTGCCTTCAAGTTTCTTCTTAAACCAGCCATTATTTAGAAGTGACCTGTCAATGATATTAGTAAGAGACGAATATCATGCAGGATTGGCTCTCTTTATATTATATTTCTTGAGGAGTTTACATCGCCATACAACCATGTCTTGCCTAATTGGGAAAGTCTTCGACTTCATTTTTGTTCAAAAGTTTGGCAGATAGATTGATAGGAATCTTCAGAATTTGTACTGAAATATGAGATACCTTGTTATTGTAGCGACTGAGAGCTTCAGACTTGTATCAATCACTAGTAGTAATCAGAAATATTTTCATTGATTAGATAAATATAAATAAGTCATTCATATAATGCAGTTAGAGACGAAGCTCTTTAAGAATAGTTGTCGCCAGTGCCTTGTACTGCCAGGAGTTACCCGCAATCTTTTTGAACTGAACACCATGCAGTGAGAACAGGGGTACCTTGACAATATTGACCTCGAAGCGAAGAGCCGCCGACCTTGATATCTTTTGCGCCGAAGTAGAGATATCCAGATTGTCAGAATCTCCTCTGCCACCAGCAATCTCCTGGAGTTCTCGTTTCACCGACTCAGCCGAAGACGACGACGCATCACCAAAAGTATCACCGCCCATGCTGAGGTGGCGACTCGTAGATGAGCTATGGTCTCCTTGAGTAGATGTTGACTCGGCAAAGGATCCACTAGGAGAGGCAGCATTCTCAAGCAGGCCACTGTTCTGGCCAAGCGACTGGGACGCAGCTCTCTTTCTTCCTTGGCCAAATATTCCACTACCAAGCGATACTTTCCTTCTGTGGGCACGCGGGGACGCAGGAGCATCTTCAATTCCGGCCGGAAGGACACTCTGATACGAACAAAAGAAGCCCCCTCTCATTTCTCTGAACTCTATGTTGTGACTGTTAAGAACACGAATAATATCAGATCTAATGAATGCAAGCGACTTGGTAGATGTTGATTGAACAGAAAAGAATCCCTTCAAAAAGACTTGCTTGGGGTACTCAATAGACGGCATGCTATCAGGAGCAGCGTCAGGACCGTTATTCAATTGTACGTCTTCAAACATATGAGCCGCTTCCGCCAATTCATCACCCAGCATCTTATGATTATGATTGTTGGCAGGAACTTCATTCTGAATCTTTGAGTTTGCCGTGAAGGTGTTTCCCCAGGATTTTGCTCTGGCCGACGGGTGGAACTTGCCGGCATGGTTACCATTATTATTGATAGCCGGCGAGTTGTAAGCAGAAACAGAATTTTGAGCCTTACCGAGAACAGGTACCCTAGAGACCACTCGCTCCTTCCTTTGCGGTGTCTGTGGTGTTTGAGGTTGAGAACTCGATACACCCCTTTGTTTGTGCTCCTCTTCAGCAAGAGTAATCGATTTGGCAAAGTCATCAGGGAGTGGCGGCAGGTGTGATTGACCTGCTGCGAGTTGTCTGCTGCCTTGAGAGTTATGCCGCTGAGGTGAGCGCTGTTCCTGGTACTGTCGTTCTGATACGCTAAGAGAACGGGAAACACCTCCCTTATACGCTGTAGGAGAATCAGAATTTGACACCGGTTTTCTTTTAGAAGAGAATTTTCTCAACAAGGAAGATGCAAGTCCAGGAGATTTTGGAGAGTCTGTTACCGGCTGTTGTTGAAGTGGACTTGCAATAGTTGCAAAAGGAACAGAGGGAGTAATGTCTGCAGCATGCGTCTTTGCCCTGGCTCTGGTCTTTGCAGTAAGCGGGATTTCCAAATTGTTTGCCTTTCGCAAGTTATCTTTCGACGAGGAGAATGGATCAACTCCCTGAGGTTGTACGACATCCACATTCGGACTGGGGAGCAGCTGCGCCTGGGGAGCTCGGTTTGGTGTAGTTGTAGTACCGCCACTATTCTGGACTGGGCGCCTCGATGCAGAGTAGCTTCTAGATAGATTCTGCTGCTGGCTGAGAGGCAGTCTTTGTGCAGCGTTGTGCTGCGGGGGCTGGGTTCTGGTAGCTTCCACTCTAGAAGACGCATCTGCATCTCGGTTAAAGCGCTCTCTCTCTTTGCGTTCCATAACCAAGTAATATATCGACAGCAGCGGGTGATATGCATTTGTAGGATTCGGAACGTCATTACCCATAGACAACCGGCGCTTATACAAATCAAATGAAAAGTGGCGCTTCCGCTCACCGGGTCCGCTTTCAGAAGCCTGTTCCTTGTACCAGTTCTGAGTCGCTTGCTGATACTCTGAGCTTTCTATGATGGAGGTCATTTCTCTCAAGATATTTTGTGCTGACAGCGTAGGTGGTGCGACTATCGAACTTCCAGTGTTTACTTTTGTTAAACCGGCAAAAAAGGATGGTCCAAAGTTGTAATTCGTCATTTCTTGTACCACCTCCAAATCCAAAGGCAGGGAAAGAGGTCTTCGAGGAGGAACACAGTTGTCCAGCAATTTGTCATAACCCTTATTTAGCCAAGGATGCCTGATCACTTCATGTAAAGATGCTCGCTCAGCTGGGTCAACAACCAGCAGCCTGCCGATAAGGTCACAGCATTCTTTTGACAGCCATGCCGGATACTCGAAATGGCCCTTCTTGATTTTTGCATGCAATCCCGGCATGGAGGGATCATCGAAAGGAACCTGTCCACAAACAAGCACGTAGAGAACCACACCTAGCGACCAAACATCAACTTCTGGACCAATGTATGGCTTGGCATTGAGCAGCTCTGGAGCAGCAAAGTACAAGGAGCCGCAAAAGGTGTTAAGCAAGGAATGCTGAGAGTAAAGATTGGAAAGACCGAAATCAATAATCTTGACGTCGCCGGACTCTGAGATGAGAATATTTTCAATTTTGAGGTCTCGGTGAACTACAGAGTTGTGATGGCAGTAGTCGAGAGCTGAAACGATGGAGCGCATAAACTTGCGGGCCTGTTTTTCCTTGAGACAGCCATGCGAGATGATGTAATCGAGCATCTGGCCGCCGGACACGTACTCAAAGAGCATGTAAAAGTGATTGGTCATGGCGTACACTTCGTAGAGCTTGCAGATGTTGGGGTGATGCAAAAGACTGCCGATAGAAGCCTCTCTGATTGTTCTGAGATCCTTGGCTTCGTCGGTGTCTTTGGATTTGGAGCCTGAGCGCGAGTCCAGGTGCGCTTTGGCAATGACCTTGACGGCACAGACCCGTCTGTTGACTCGGTTCTGGGCCAACTTGACGAGACCCATCGAGCCGGCGCCGACGGTCTGCACAAAGTCCCAATCGCCAATTGAGACACGTTTCCGTGGAGCGCCGTGATTTCCAGCCGACCCATGATTTGCCGCTTGGGGCGGGATCTGAGGAGTCTGTGAATGCGCTGGTGGAGTCTGTGGAACGGGTGCAGTTGGAGCAGTCTGAGCAGTCTGATGAACGTGCGCCGCCTGCGCTGTTTGAGGAGCCTGATAGGCATTCTGATGGGGCGAGTTTCTTGGAGCATAAGCGTTCTGACCAATTACCTGGGGCGATCCACGAAGCGTGGAGCTCGCAGAGGAGACGGAGCGAGACGTAGATGGCGAACTCATGGCCGAGGAAGACTCTTGGCGTCCAGAAACGACGTCTGCATCGCCCAGACCATAATCTTCCACTTGCCTATTTGGGCGCCTCGGAGGAGGGCTATTGAGGGGGTCATTGAGACTATAGGGAGACGCACCCGTAGCCATTTGGACAGTTCAGGTTCGAAGAGAGCCCGTTTGTGTTTTGCTTGTCAAAATGCTGGATTAAAAGTAGGCGGCAACGCTGGGGCACACGGGAGAGACAATGGAGGGGACTGGGTTCCTGGATAATTTAGGGCAGTTGTGTTGAAGGGAGAAGCACAGGGCTGCTGCGCGCAACTGAGGCGGTGCGCAGCCTGGGTGCTTGGGAGCGTCTGGGCAGGCTGGCCGATAAGCTCACAAAACCCAGGAGCTTTGGGATGGGTCAGGACGTTGGGAAATGAGCAGCAGGGTTGCAACAGTTGTAAAACTAGTTGTACGGCGCTGAAGGCGTTTTGATCGACTCTGCTCTTTGCCAGGACGTTGCGAGTTTCAAGAGCGCATGCCAATGTCCGTTTCAGTCTTGTTTCACTCGTCATTGCTCGAGTCGCGCTCGACGTGATTTTTGACGCACGTTCTGAGTGCAGGGGTTGGGCATCTTGTGATCAGAGACAGTGGACGGGGCAGACTAGTTAATAAAGGGTTAATAGAGTGTAAAATAGTCATTAATAGACAGTTTTAAATAGATTCGTGTTAAGCAATGTTTTGGCTCTCCCTATTACTCGTCGAAACGGCTTGTTCAGGTCTTACCAGCGCTTGTCATGTCTCACCGGCGATTGTCATGTCTTGCTTGGCTCATGTCAGACTGCCGACAGTTGGCTCAAGTCTGAGCCAGTTTGAGGCAATTCAGAGAACGTTGAGCCTCAAACAAACGTTGCTACTCGGTCGATCGCATCGAGCCCATGAAACTCCACCGCTGCTAGCTTCACAATAATTTTTTGTTGCCCGCATGCGGCGGTAACGCAACGTCATCGATGAGCATCAGAGGACTCGCCACGAATGGCTTTGCAAGCATATAGATGAACCACACTCGAGGCGTCCAAACTTGTTAATTTCTACCAAGCGCGTATCAATTACCTACGGAACATATACCTTGGAAAACCCCTCCACTTGCCGCCTGCAGCAAACACACTGGTGAAAGTTGTAGACTGCCAGACTCACTCGGCATTCGTCACACAGCGAAAAGCACCTGCACGGCCAAAGAATCACTTCTCGCGGAAGTGCATGGCACACCACGCACATTGCCATTGTTTCTTCCACCTCTGCCTTGGCTACCTTGGACGGCTGTCGGCGCTGCATAATCAGTTTGGCAAGCTCTTCGGCCTCGTTTCGGTGCTCAACTGAATAAATAGATCTAGTGACAAGTGTAGACGTCGAGCCCAGATGCGATGCCAGAATGCTCATGTAGTTGGAGTTGATAAGTGAAATCAGGCTACTGGATTGAGTAGAGTCCGACAGTGCTGTAGCCACCAGTGCTGTGCCATCTTCACCAGCATCCTCCATCTCAGACTCGGCTTCCGATTCAGTCCATTCGTCCTCACTTTCATCAACGTAGTCAGGCGAGCAGTCAATATCCGGTAATGTCGCACCAGTCAGTAACTCTTTGTAATAAGATTGTGCATCGCTGTCAAGCTTTGAATATAAAACGTACGACATGACAAACTCATCCGCATCCACTGGGGTCTGTGGTTGCACTGCCTTCTCCGGCAGCGATCTCCTAGCAGTGCGGTCTATTCTCAAAATGCGAAACACTGGTCGCAGAATGCTAGCTACAACCACCATCAATAGTTGTCGAAAAATCATGAGCGCAACAACTATTCTGTTGAGTGTAATGAAACCAAATGGCCCATGCAGCTCCTTCCGCGGAGTTCTGACAAAACGCTCAGGGTCTTCAATTTCTGTAGAATAGCCCTTCTTACGGCCCTCAGGAGACTCCAGCCAAGTTGACAATGGAGCAGCAAGCGCCATGTCCTGGCGGAGAAACGTAGCATCGGAAACGGATGAAAGTGCAACGATCGTTAGTTTCATAAGACAAGAGTAGTAATCATCAGAAAGAGATAGTGTAAGCCCGCTTGGTGCCACTTGCAAGTTTTCTACGCCAATGAAGAGCGCGGCCAAAAGATAAATAATGCCACAAAGGATAATAGTAGTCGCTACCGCCAGCTGAGGCAGATAGCTAATGATGCAAAGTGTAGGGAAGTACGCCCAATGACCTAGATAAACAGTTGAGTACGCAAAGTAGAGCAGAAACGAAATACCCTGGGTTGCTGATGGAATGAGACGATATTTGGTGAGGTTGCACGCTGCCATGATATGAAGAGACAACTGGGATAACGCTGACATCAATGACATTACAACGACTTCCTGAGATAGGCCAGGCGCAGATTGCGTCTCTTGAAACGACACTGAATACTCAAACAGCGTCATGCCAGTCTCAGAGTGTGGGATCTGACCCTGGATGACTGAGGAAAATGTCTCAATGAAATGGCCAGTGCAAATGGCATGATGAAGGGGCCACAAGATGGACGGCTTGGGGCAAGTATCGTCAACTGGGTCAAATTGAGAAGGAATCACACCATACAGCCAGGAATCTGGGGAAAGTGTACATTTTAAGGCTGTAATGAGAGGCCCCACAGAATAAAGCAACGACACAACAGCCACGAGTCGTAATCCCAGTCTATAGGAAGTCGGTAGTGCACTGGGCCGTCTCGCCGTAGCAAACGTGACTGTCCTGTTCAAAACGATAGCCATGGCTATGCAACTAAGAGCATAAGGAGACACAAAGTAGGACAAGAAATGGCCCACAGGAGTGTTCGTTGTACGGGATGTCATTGACTGTTCCGAGAATACCGCAACTATCCCTTTGAACAGTCTCGAAACCGTCATCTCACTAGTAGCATTAGCCAATCCGAGAGCCGTGGCATTCGGCAAATCACCTGCTGTGTAAGCAAACTCTAGAGGATCCATGATAACAATTCAACAAAAACACGACAAGCGACAACTCGGCTAGTGACCCAGTGATAGGGTTTAGTTGCCGCACTTTTAGGTGGTCGTGGGGAGAGACAATCTGGAGGACCTTAGTCTGCCATTTAGTCCCTTTACGCTTGATGGGGCTGCCGCGGCTGATTGTCCTATCGTAGGAGTGATTGAAATCCAACGAATCGTAAAAATGAAATTTAAACTGTTTTAATCCATTTGGAAATTTTAAAGTGATCACAATGCATTGAACAGTCTCTTTGAGCAGAATTGAGAGTTTTTGTACTCAGACTCTTATCAGTTTGAGTACAACCATTTGACACAATCGTTAGACAGGACGAGACATCGAAGACAGTACACGGCTAATCACTAGGACAAGATCATACCCACATTAAACATCCAAATAAATATATATATTAGCCTTGAAAGGCGCCGAATTCATCATCTTCTTTCCCTTCCCCCTCATTCTCTGCATAGGCAATGCGAACAGACGCAGGTCGTTTAATTGCCTTATCGGAGACGCTATTTTCGTCCATTACTGGCAACGACTGGGATCGTACAAGCCTGCTCTGTCCACGGCGCTCATCCTGGTGCATCAGCATGTGTGCAGACTCGCGGTCAGAGGAGTGCGTACTGCTCTTGTCTCCAAACACCAAGTCTGTAGCAAAGTTATCGGACATGACCTGCGCGTCATCGTCAATCACATCATTGTCACTAAACAGCTCCCTCCGCGAGCGAAACGTGCCTGTAGATGATGTCATTGACGGAATAGTCGTCGATCTCTCGCGCCCATATGCGGTCTCTCGAAGACCAGCCGTCGACGGCTTGTAACTCAGCAACGTCTGCTTGTTCGTCACGGGCCATCTAAACACGCCCCTCACTGTTGACCAGAAGGATATTGTCTCTGGAGGTGGCTGAATCAGCCCCTCCGCCGAACTGTGGGAGTCCCAGGGCTCCAAAGGTTCGTCTTCGTCAACCAAAAGCCGCTCCAGCTCATCGCGCCCAAGAGCGGCGTCTTCATCGTACATGTCAAAGAAGAAATCCTGAGAGTTTCGTCTGACATTGACGCGGCGCGGTTCATTGCGCCGTCCAAAGCATGAACCAAACGCTGATTCCAGTGCCCTGCCAGTGGCTTCCACAGAGGGGGCGATATACTGCGTGTTGAAGGTACTCAGGGAGCGCAGAATCCGTCCTACAAAGCTCTCGATTTCATCGCTCCTTTCCCGCCATCGTAGTTGGTGGCTCATTAACGAGACTTGGCTGCAGAAATGTCTGAAGCAACTGCTTTTCAGCGTCCCAACTATAGAAATGTGTGACGAACGGTACCCGAGGGGAGTGCGATAAGAAGAGAGAAGCTGGGAAGGAGATTGGGATCTCTTTAAACACCCTGATTCAAGTCTGCAAAAATATCAAGTCTCTTGTACTTTTCTTGTATTCTCCTGTAGCTTTGCCCTTTGAACCTTAATGACTCTGGTACTATGTCACTGGGTCAGCCGCGCAACCGTGGAGATTGCCATCAGGCAACTGCCAAGCCGAGGGAGAATGACTGATCTGCGGGAGGTACCTTGGGCACTGCAAAGCGTACTCATCGACGCACCCTCCTATTTATATTTCCGCAAATATGCGCCTCCTTAGATCTTTGCTCAAGTCCACCTCTACCCCACAAGGTTTTGATTTTCACGTGCAACCTAATAAAATACAAAACGGGCATTTACTGAAATTGTGAATTCGAATTTTGTGAGCTGTGAACTGTGAATTGAACTTGCGAATAGAGTGACTGGGAACAAGACAACGACATGTCTGACAATCGTTCCAGCCCCGTCCCAGACGGTGACAACTCGCTGTCGCCGTCCTCCCACAGAGATGGCCGAATCGGGAAACTCGAACCCGTGGTCATTCGCGTAGCGACTCGCAAGATTCGCGACTCTTGGCCGCTCTTGTCGGCTGTTGGCCAGGATCACGTCCTCAGACTGATGGAAAACGCCGGCCACACTGTTCTCGCATCCATCGGTGACACTCAGGAAAGAGCACAAACAAACAAGTATCTCACAAGAGTCGTAACGAGAGTTGCCAAACGTCTTAAAAAGTCTCCAGTGCCGCGTGGAACCAAAGACGTTGCGTTTGACTACGAAGCAATCAGCCAGCACAACCGCGTACTGGAACAGGTGACAATGCCGTTGACTGATCAGGTCAATGAGCTCGAGAGTCAGATTGCCGCCGAGAAACAAAAGATTGCTCACGACAAGCGATACCTGGCAATGCTGCGTTACGAGGCCCAGCGACGACGGGACAATACGTCCAACCTGGAGGTCGCAAGACTTCTCAATTCCATTCCAGTCTCGTCAGTGAGCGACATGCCTGAGGACATTGGCTGGAAGATGGAGAAACCCAACACGTACAAACTGTCTCGCGACCTCGAGATGATGAACACGCTACACAAACTTGTGCGAGTTGTTGGAAAGCTACGGCAAAAGACCGCCGGCGTGGAGGAGGTCATTGACGAGACGTAACCATTGATTAGAAGGCATGTCTCCAGGACTTTATTTATTTATTTATCACATTACTAGAACTTCAGTTCCCTTACTTCCTGCTCTCCGCATGTTTTTCTCCTCACACCCTGTCATGGACACCCAGTAACGGACGTTGAGAAATTCCCGGGCCCGCGTCAGGCATTGCAAGAATACAAGAACTCGACGCTGCACGTCAGACTCACATTGCATTTGAGCATTGTACAGTACAGTCACCAACTTTTCATAATCGACCAATCGTACCTTGTATCCTACTACTCTCCCTGCCAAATGACGACACACGCCAAGCTGTACTTTAGTTACCCGGAATTACGCTTCTTCAGCACCCAAAGACACGATACTCAACCACATTCTTCACAATTCTTGGTTGAGGAGAATATAAAAGAGGGACGTGGTTCAGATGTCTCTACCTACGCGTGGCGGTGGTGGTGCGGGGAACAACGGCGGCAACGTTGTGCGGGGCAACTTGTCGTCCGGGACTGCGCATCGCAACTCTGGCACCAAAAACAAGACGGAGCAGAGCTCAGCAGTTCCTGTGTCCAATGGACGACGCAGATCAACTGCTGGGCAGGGCAATTTCTGGGCGGCCAACTCGCGACAGAATTCAAACGAATCTCCCAAACAAAAGGCGCTGGACAATGCCCCCTTGGACCCAGCAGTCCTCAGTCAGATGGCCGATCGTCAGCTTTATCTCTTTGCCAAGGCTATTGGATGCAATGCCATAGTCACGTCGGCTTCCGGAGATGTTTTTGAAGGTATTTTTACATCTGCTCAGGTCACAGAGGAAGACGTCAGTGTCGTGCTTTCCATGGCTACAAACACTGAAACTAAGGAGTTCTTTGAGCAGCTCATCATTCCGTCTAAGGAGCTCATGTCGACCCAGATCATTGCCCCCGACATGACCCCTGATGCTGTGCAGAATGAAACTTCGCAAGAGCGTGGTGAAAATACGTCTTCTGGAAAGTTTAGAACCGATACCGACATTTCTGGCTCTGCTGCTGATCTCAAAGAGCGCGAGCTCCAACGCTGGCTGCCAGAATCTGGAGCGTCTAATTCCCTCACTTTTGATTTGGACGCGAAATCGGGCCCAGTTTCGTGGGATCAGTTTGCGGTCAACCACAACAAGTTTGGCGTAAAGTCCACATACGATGAACATTACTACACAACGGCAATTGACAAGTCCCATCCTGAATATTCGGAGCGCGAGCGAAAGGCAGACAAGATTGCTGCAGAGATCAATGCCTCTGCAACTGGCGGATCTTTGCATGTTGCTGAGGAAAGAGGTCAACTGGTGGACGATTCTGGAATGGATGAAGAGGACAAGTACTCTGGCGTACAGAGAAAGGATTCCCCACTCAAGCTTCCACAGAAGCCTGTTACTATTCAATCTCCTTCGCCATTGCAGTCTTCTTCACCACCTAAATCTCGTTCTCCGGTCCCTCAAAAGCCTTCAGGACCATCTGGACTTCCTTCAAAACCTGGTCCGAAGTCTTCGCAGTCTGTTCCTTCTAGTCGTGCGCAGAGCAACAAACCAGGTGTTCGTACAAGCACTGCTACTCAGAACCGACCCGCGGGCCTACCAAACGATCCCGCAATCATTGCAGGAGGCATTGCTGGCAGTGGCCAGGCACCCCCAACTGCCAGGGCATCTTCGTCGAAAGCAATTGAGAAGGACCTGTATGGTAACATTCAGCAATTTGTCACTGGTGAGTTTGAAAAGCTGAATCAAAAGAGAACTGCTATGCAGCGCAAAGAGAAGGATGTCGAGTTTAACGAATTAAAGACATTTGCTGCTCAGTACAAGATTCATGCCCCTATTCCACCGGATCTTATCCCGCTTTTGGCTAAGGACAAGGGAAAGCAAGAAGAAATCATTCATCGCACAAGCAGCAATGCCGCAAGTTCTGTCACCACATCGGCAAACTCCGCTGCCAGCTCACCGGAACTAAGACATGCTAATCCCTCAAAGATTACTACGGAATCCAGTAGTGGGCATATCGTTCCTGGAAGCTCGCGTAATGCTTCTCCAAACAAATCGTCGTCTCCGGCTACGTTGAAAGCATCCGACAAAACAGGTGCCAAAGACGCTGATGGGACTGCAAAGCCAAAAACGAAGCCTCGCTTCGATTTCAAGGCTGCTGCTAAAACTGCTGCAGAGTTCAAACCTTTTACTCCATCCCCGATGGCTGCCTCTGCAGCTGTGTTTTCTCCAAAGCCAGTTGTGCCGTCGCCAGTTGTTTCACAACCGTCGGTCACTTCACAGCAGCCCCAGGCTGCACCACGACCTTCGCCGCAGGCTGCCGTGACGCAATTTGTGGAAGAGGGAAAGACCTTTACTGGCAGTGCCGAGAAGCGCAGAAAGCGAACTGAACAGTTTAATCCTTTCCTACGCCAAAAATCGGACTTTGAAAAGTCTCAGCATTCGGAGGGAGCAAAGTTCATTGTCGAAAGGGCCTTTACAACTCCTCCTACCTGGCCATCGGTGAGAGATGGCTCCACCTATTTGGAACAGTTCCAGCCCGATTTTGACCCAGGTATGGGCGTGGGTGCAGGGTTCATCTCGCCTGTTCCAATTGTACCAGCAATGCAGTTTGATCCCCAGATTATGGGCAATCCTGCCGTGGTGCCGAGGCAGGCGTACTACCCATATGCTCCTCAGTACGTGCCCCAGTACCAGTTCCGAGGAGTTCCCACTCAGTTCAACGCTCAGATGATGGCACCGCAGCAGTTCATGATGCAACAGCCACAGCAGCGATACCGTGGGGGCAACGACGGTCATTACTACAGACCAGATCAGGGAGAAAAGTAGACGATGTGCTTGACGGCTCCGGCAGAAATGTGAGGGCCGGGACAAGGCATGTCATTACAGCAGCTAATGGCGCCTTGATGTAGGAGCATTATCGACTATTGCAGCCTTCTCGCGTGCTCCGTTCGCGAGCAATCACTGCGATTGAGTTTCTTGAACTCTTCTCTTGAACACCTGTATGCTCACGTGACGAAACAAAAAATCTGGGAAATGTCAAAACTCGAACTTCGCATTAGAGCAGTTGATATATAGTGTATCCTAGAAAAAATATCTCTCCAGAAACCCCTGTATGCGGTGGAACAAGGGCCCTGTTTGCGGGGTCGACAACTGCAAGTCTAATCGTTGGCGAGAACTAGACGGACAGTATTTCTGCAAGCGTGGACATATTAGAGAAGGTTTAGTAGAACGACAGGCCGAGCAGTTTGACGACCTCCAGGGCACACGAAAGGTTCGTCATAAGCGAACAACTAGCACAGATTCTCATAAGAATAAAAACAAAACCGAAATCTTTGTTGGCCAGCGCGAGCAGTTTTTGTTTCTGCAGAGCGTTCAGTTGATTCTCAGGAAGCAGGTGGAATGGCTAATTAGGGAAAAGCAATTCCCCATGGAATATGAAGGAACAGTCAAGAAGCTGTGGTCGGTGTACTTGGCATCGGCGAAGCAAAAGGGAATCGCTAAACACGAGTCCGGCTTCAACAGCATGCCGGTGAGTGAACCCACAAGTGATTATGAAACAAGTGATGCGTGGTCGGAGACTGAGGACGAGGGTGTGTCGAACTTACCAGTAATGGTTCGTATCTCAAAGATGCGTTCGTCTAGGGGTGTACATGTCGGTTATGCTGATATAATGCCTCTTTGCTACCTGGGATGTGTCATGATGAAGATGCCCTACTACCTATATGATTTCTGTCGATGGATGACTACGGAAGATTCAATGCCTCTTTATCGTTTGATTGATCATCTTCCGGATGAAATGAAGGAAAGAGCACACCCGCGGAGAATTATGGAGATGGAAAACGTGAGTACCCGGCGAGGCAGCTCTATTATCAACAGATGCATCTACATGAGCAAGTCACTGCAAAGCTTTGGAATTCGGTTTCCAATCATCCCCATGGAACCGTTACTACTCAAAATGACACATGACTTGTTTCTTCCTCCAGACATTTACTTGGCAGCTACAAAGCTGTTCTACATGTACCACACTGAGAGCAAAAAGGAAGTCGGCAGAGTCGATACGTACTACGAGCGGTTTTATGGTGTTGAAGTGCTTGCAATGGTCTGCATTATTGTAAGCACAAAGTTGTGCTATGGTCTGGATGCCACAAAGAGAGTTATCGAAGGAGCAGAGCAGCCAGCTGCTCAGGCGTTTGATTTTGAACTCTGGTCAGAGTTGATACGACGAGTATGGCTAGAGGAAAGACAGTATCCAGCATTATACGACGAACAAGATCTCTTGTTCTGGTCTGATCGGAAAACTGCAAAGTTTCTTGAATGGTACGAGTCTCATCATTTGAGCGAGAAGCTACCCCGTTTCAAGACAAACGAATTGAGTCTCAAGCGACTCTTTGAAATGTTTCCTCTTCCTGAAAGTCAAAAAGTGGAGTCTCTCACTACCGAAGACATTAGAGAGATTCAGCAACTGCTGACGTCAACAGTTACATCTCGCACGGGCGAAGTCAAGACACTGGAGTCATCAGGATTCAACTTTGATCCATCCAAGTACAATGTCAAGTTGTTTCCTGGTCACATGTATGAAGTGTACCTGAATGCTGACGACCTCCCTCCGATTATTGAAATGTTAATCACCGTCGGATCGCTGTACTTGCTGATCCCGCCAAAGTCGTTGCTTGCCGCTGTCAGACAGTTTGAGCACAATTCAGGCAAAAATGCATTCCTTGGAAAGAGACAGTACTCTTTACCTTGAACATACCCGTTATAATTTATAAATACTTGCATTATTACATGTGCTGTGTGTTACACGGACATTTTCATCTCAATCTTCTTCTGCGGCTTGTAGCCCTCGAGGATGAAATCCTCGTACTTAAAGTCGTCAATGCTGGTGATCTTTCTGGAAAACTTGAGGGTTGGATACTGTCCTGGTGTTCTAGAGATCTGCTCACGAAGAGCATCTACATGATCCGTGTACACGTGGGCATCACCCATGGTCTGGATAAACTCTCCGCAGTCCATATCACAGACATGGGCAATCATCTTGGTGAGAATGGCATAAGAAGCAATGTTGAATGGAACGCCAAGACCCATGTCGCAGGATCTCTGGTACATTTGACATGACAGTTTTGGTCTGCCGCCCTCTGGAAATGACACAAAAAACTGGCACATCATGTGGCACGGCGGAAGAGCCATCAGCTTCATGTCTGCCGGGTTCCAAGCAGACATAATAATTCTTCTATCGTACGGATTGTTCTTGATCTTGTGAATGACCTCCGCCAGCTGATCAACGCCCTGACCTGTGTAGTCCGTATCACAGTCCACATACTTGGCACCAAAATGTCTCCACTGGAATCCATAGACTGGACCCAGATCACCTTCTCTACGGTGAGAGAGACCAACCTTGTCAAGAAACTCGCGGGATCCGTTACCATCCCAGATGGAGATGCCCTTTTCGGACAGCTTTTTGGAATCCGTGCAGCCCTGCACAAACCAGAGAAGCTCTTCTAGCACGCCCTTGTAGAAGACTCTCTTTGTAGTAAGCAGAGGCAGAATGTCGCCTTCCAATGAAAACCGCAGTTGCGGGGGCGCAAACAGCGAGTAAGTACCGGTTCCGGTACGGTCCTTTCGAAGCTCTCCTTCGTTGAGGATTCTCTCGCACAAATCAAGGTAAGATCGCTCTGATTTGTTCTCTGAGACAGTCATGTTAATTTGTTGTGATCCAGACGCGTCCAGATTTTATTATAAATTGAGGACGTGATAAATTACATTTTCGTGAGTGTCAATATTGACGAGTGTCCACGTGAACAACAAAGATGTAAACAAGAGAAATTTAGCTTTTGAGTTGGTTTAAATTACTGTTTTTCATTTCTCGTTCGTTTTAATCCTGTTTTCTTTCATACTTTAGCACCTGTCCACATCTGGTAACTCCAGCGACTCGCTCAAATAAGTTAAGATTCGCCTAAATACGAGAATAGCTCCTTATAAATACAATATTACTTCTTTCTTTGCCTCTTGACCTCCTTCTTTTCAACCTCAGGCTCAACATCGGACTGTCGCTCCACGTCCCTGAATAAGAGCAGCTCCTTCTCGACATCAGACTGCATGGTGCGCACCCACCCCGACATGTCACTGTCCCAGGGATTGTACATTATAGCGTTTGCAAACATTCTCTGCACTTCTCTTTCCAGTTCTGAAGTGTTTTGGATAACTCCTTCCCTGACCTGCTGTTTGATGGTGCGTAGATCAGTTGGCGACAGAATAACCTCGTAGTAGCCTGGAGCTTCATGCTCGTTAATGGGATTTGCGAAAAACGACGCCGATTTGTGGGATGTGATTTGCAAAAGAAGAGGCGCAATGACTTGCTGCAGTCTTCGGTTCGTGGTGCTCGACGCGTGCTGCGGAGAGGTGGCCGCTGAAGAGGCACCGACAGACGGTGACAGCTTTCTCTTTCTCCCCGATACAGTTTTCCTATCTTCCTCCTCATCTTCGTCATATTCCTTTTGGTCGTCATTGTCCTCTGCCTGAGATTCTACTTTAACAGACGTACTAGGAGTCTTTTGGTGTCTCTTGCGAGTACCTGTTGTCTGCGGTGAATTTTCGAGTTCTTGGATAGCCGCGTCGTCGGCTCGTCTTGTCGACCGCCGCGTCTGCCGTCTGCGCTTGGCGGTTGGCTCTGCTTCTTGAACCTCTGCGTTTGGTCGCTTAGCCGGCTTTCCACGACGTTGTGGCTGTTCATCGTCGGCCCTCTCTTCTTCCACAGTTTGCGGCGTTTCCCCTGGAGATTCTGCAATCTGCTGAGCTGGGGTCTCGGGCACTTCTGCCTTTACAGACTCTGCCGCCTCTGATTCAGATTCGGAAACCGCTTTTTCAACAGTTTGCTCATCCTCTTCTGCATCAGATGCAGGGGCGCTCTCAGATGAGGACGAATCCTTGTCTTCATCCTTGTCTTCTGCTTCTTGCTCAGATTCTGCCTCGTTCTTCTCAGCTTCGTCTTGCTCTGGCCCATCTTTCAATGATTCCTTCATTTCGTCGATTTGAGACCTCAGCTTTGATATCTTGTCGTTCGAAACACTGTACTCAGACTCGTACTCTGCAATACTCTTTTCAAACTCGTTCCTGACAGTGGAATACAATGCATTCAACTCTGAGAGTGTAACATCACCGTTTTTTAACGATTCTTCAATTCCACTGCGACCATTTTCAACATCAAACCCTTCTAGAAACGGTACTTCTTTTAGTTCGGCTATCGCAGCCTGTATTCTCGTCTCGCTACTACTTTCTGACTCATCGTTTTCTTGCGCCTTTTCAAATAACTTGCGCGCCGCAACGAAACGCGCCAAGTCGAGCGACATTCTCTAAACAAGCTTCTAGACTTTTGGTCTTGTCTGTCAACACGGACAAAATAGGCAAGATTCTAGTGGGCTTTTGAGATTAACATCGGAACGTTAAGAGAGGAGGGGAAAAGTACAAAGGAGAGAAATATAGTAGATCACAGTTGATTAAAAGTATCAAAACAGCGAGATGAGTCTTTCATTGATTGTTTCAGTTCTTTAAACATTGACGTACAATGTTGACCACGTGACCAAATATACGGAGGTAAGGTAAGATTAGCGAAGAGTCTCCTGAACCTAATTAGATGATCATAAAGAAACTGTTGTATTCCTAGTACGATCTAAGCTAGATTATTCCCCCACCATGCCCGTTCTCATTCTACAACTTTAGTACTTGAATGACTTTTCAAGGATAGAGGAGAGAGCATCGGTAAGCAATGTATTGCTGACTTCGTTCAAGTTTGGTGCCAAATTGAGTACTCTTCTTTGAGGCAAAGCGCCCTTCACCAGGTCGGGGATCTGAGACTCCTTGAAACCAAGAGCCGAAATACCTCTTGGCTGATCGCCAAGCTTCTCATGCAAAAACTTTAGGAGCTGCTCCTTGAGTACCTCGCCAGCAGACTCCTTCTTTACGTTGGAAATGTCAGCGCCAAAGATGGCAGCACACTCCAAATGACGTTCAGGGTTCGAAGAGGCAGTGTACTCAAAGACGGCTGGCGAAGTAACCGCAACAGAGACACCATGCGGGATAAGGTTGTGATCAACATTGTATCCGTAATGCTTGTAGCCTGGGTTCTGAGAAGACAGAGGGTATGACAGACCGTGACAGAGATGCACACCGGCGTTACCAAAACCAACACCGGCCAGGGTGGCTGCAAGCAGCATGTTTTCGTGGGCAACCTTGTCTTCTGGGTCTTTGAATGAACGTGGCAGGTACTCAACGCACATCTTCAAGGCGGCGAGAGAAAAGACGTCTGAAATTGGGTTGGCACCCTGGTATGCTGGGCGCAACTTGGGGTTTGGAGGGCATGGAACTCTCTCATTGTATGGGATGGCAGTGTAGGACTCGAGAGAGTGACAGAGAACGTCAAGGCCAGAAGATGCTCTTACCGAAGCAGGCATTGTCTCGGTGTTGTCTGGATCAACGATACCCAAGTATGGCTTGAGAGCCCGGGAAGCGATACCAGTCTTGGATTTCTGAGCGACCAGGTCAAAGATGGCAGTACCGGTAGTCTCCGAGCCGGTTCCGGCAGTTGTTGGAATTGCAATCAGCGGAAGCAGCTGCTCTTCAATGGGTAGGCCCTTACCCACGGGCGCATTGACAAAGTCCATGAGATCAGCGTCCTTGTAGACAGTAAAAAGATTGGCGATCTTGGCAGTGTCCATGACGGAGCCACCACCAACGGCCAAAAAGGCGTCAGGCTGGATCTTACGAGCCCACTCCATGGCGTCCTTGACGGCGTAGTCCTTTGGTTCGACCACAACGTCAGAGTACAGTTCGTACTGGATGCCCGAGCGCTCCAGGGCGTTCAAGACGGTCTGCACTGGGGGCAGAGAGAGTAGGTTTTTGTCTGTGAAAACGGCCACTTTCTTGACCCTCATGTTCTCCAGGTCCATGCCGACTTCAGATGTTGCACCGCGGCCATAACGAATGGTGGACGTTGCGAGCTCAAAGGCGTAGTCAGGTCTTGTCTGCTTCTGCTGGGAGTAGAATTGAGTGCTTCCTGCTCTGTTGCTGAGGAAGTTGGCAGCCTGAGAGGCCGCTGAAAGGCCGGCCGAGCGTCCAGCCGTGCAAACATGGCACGGACAGGCTGATCCGTGGGTTTGGAAATGACGGAGAATGCCAGAGGCAGTTCTGGCGGTTGATTTGGACATGTTTGTTGAAAAGCGTGCTGGCCAGGACAGACTCTGTTTATATAGTTTGGACGTTGTCGGGGAGTCTGTTTCGGTTGCCGACGATAAAAGTGGGATTTCCCCGGACAGTACCCCATATTTGGCAAGTATTTTGGCGAGGTGGGTCAGCTGCGGCGAGGGCTCGTTAGTTGCCGACGCGGGGTTGGGAGCAACTGAGAGAGAGTTGAGGAGTTAGGAGTTAGGAGGGCGATTGCAGGGAGAGTGCAGGAATATGGGAGAGGGTAACGGAATGAGAGGGTAACGAGTATTTTTGAGATTGAGTGATCTGTGAATTGACCTTTTTGATGAGCGTCATGTGCCGTACGATCAGTCGCGATAGGAATCCAGAACTGGACGATCTTCAGTCGGATCTTCGATGCGAGCCTTCCCTGTCGAGCCTGTGTGGGGAATCCGTGGGAGACTTGGACGCGACTGTTACGAGAGGCTTGGGAGATAGTCTCAGGGAGTCGGAGAAGGAAACCGTCAGAGACAGTCAGAAACAGTCAGAGTTGGGAGAATCCATGGGAGAGGGGTCCATCGGCATGGTCAGGACAGCGCTGGGAGTCTACATGTCAGAGCTGGGAGCGAGCGGGAGACAAGGCAGCACAACCCCAGACTATTAGCGTGGTCAACAGTGGGAACACGTAAAACTAGAACAACAACGGCGTCCGAAACCTGGCTGGGAAATTTGAGCAACGTCTGACTCACAATACCTCAAACTAACCTGACTAATCCCCAACCACATCCAAAAAACCACAATTGCCACTGCCCTCAAAAACTAGCTCCCTCACGTTTCTCCCAGCCGCACACAAAGACCCAAAACTACAATAAAAAACCAACCATCTCAGCACCTGGATTTCAGAAATTTTGAGTCCTTTGCACCCACCCACCACGTTGCAAACATGGCTGAACCAATCAGAAACAAGAGAATAAATGAGCTGGCGGGTGCTCCAACCCCACAAAACACCCCAGCTACCGCAAACTCGTCGTTTGCCAACCGTATTTCGCTCGCGCCCACCGTCGGCTCCATCTCTGAGGAGAATGAAGGTGGTGTCGGCGACCTGGCCGGCGCCAACCCAGCGTTGGTCTCCATGATTCAGGGACGCTTGGGATCGTTGATTGGCAAGCCATCGGGATACCTGGAATCGCTTCCACAGGCTGTCAAGGACCGAATCTCTGGTCTTAAGGCCATCCAGGCCGACCACACCAAATTAGAGGCCAAGTTCCAGGAGGAGCTCATGGCGCTGGAAAAAAAGTACTACAAGCTCTACGAGCCGCTCTATGAGAGACGTGCGGCCGTCATTACAGGTGCTACAGAGCCTACTGCTGAGGAAATCGAAACCGGCCGAGAACTGGAGGCTGAGAATGAGGAAGAGGAAGAGGACGACAAGAAGGAGGAGGAAGAGACAGGTAAGGAAGCCGAAGAGGATGACGAGCCAGCACCAAAGGGTATTCCAGAGTTCTGGCTCACAGCCATGAAGAATCACGTGCCTGTAGCAGAGACAATCACAGAGAACGACGAGCCAGCTCTGCGCCATCTCACAGACATTCGTGTCAGATACCTTGACCAGCCGGGCTTTGCGCTGGACTTTGAGTTTGACGCCAATGAGTACTTTACAAACAAGATTCTCTCAAAGTCGTACTTTTACCAGGAAGAGACCTCTTACACTGGCGACTTTGTGTACGACCACGCTGAGGGCACTGAAATCAACTGGAATGAGGATATGAACCTGACTCTCAAGGTCGAGAAGCGAAAGCAGCGCAACAAGCACACCGGTGCGACAAGAACGGTTGAAAAGGTCATTCCCGTCGACTCGTTCTTTGCATTCTTCTCGCCTCCAAAGGTTCCCAAGGACGATGAGGAAGACGAGGACGAGGAGATCCCAGCTGATCTGGAGGAGGAGCTTGAGATTGACTACAATATCGGCGAGGAGTTCAAGGAGAAGCTTATCCCACGTGCTATCGACTGGTACACCGGCGAGGCTCTGGACTACATGGGCCTTGACAACCTGATTGACCAGTTTGACGATGAGGAAGACTCTGAGGAGGAGGATTCCGATGAGGACTCTGACGATGACAAGGAGGAGACTGGCGACAAGAAGAAGGAGCCAGCAGAGTGCAATCAGTCGTAGGAGGGCTAGTAGCTCGAGCTCGTAGAGCGTAGAGCGTAGAGCTCGCAGAGTTTGTCGAGAGTGTCATAGGTATAGCATAATGCAGTTGTATTTGATTGAGTCCTCAGGGTCTCCAAGGACCTCCAGGGACCCTCAGCGACCCCCATGGGGTAGGGTAGGCAGGGTCTGGCTGCTAGTCAGGGGCTGTCTCACTAAGAGAATCATAATGTGCTTAAGTCATAAATCAAATAAAGTATCAAAAATAATGTCAAAACCCTGGAAAAATGACCTGTCAATCATCGTCTTGACCTGTCGCTTCTTGGCTGCACTGTGGCTGCACTCCATACTGTCCAGTCTTGACTGCAGGCCCAAGGCTTCGTCCTGCATCAGCGCTGCGTGGACGTCTCTCGACGACCGCCAGATAACAAGATACACGGGGTGCGGAATCACGCTAGACCATGATACACAGGTTTAGAAGAGTGCAGAAACTGAAACGAGCAGTGTACCGAGCACGGCAGTCGCCAGGTAGCTCTTTTCAGGAGGAGCTCAGTTGGGCGGCATGATCCAATTGGGATGCTTCCACTTCCAGTCAGGGGTGAAACTTGTGGCTTTGCAGCAACTGGGCGACGGCTGAGACGGCCTGTTTCAAAGGCATGACTCTTGGAGGTACGGCAAAACTCCAAAGACACCCTATAACCTGGCAAAATTCAAAAATCTCCTATCCGAATCTCCGTTTCTTTGTGGCTACTCACCCAGACGCCTTGTGCCATCCCTGGCTCTTGATTCGCCCTGTTGGGCAGGCGTCGCCCTACATGGCCGCCCACAGCGTCCCTGTTGGGTTGCAAGATCCTCAAAGGGGAGGTAGTAGAAAAAGCAATGACTGGAAAAAAAAAGTCGCTCAGGGGAAGGTAAAAAACCTTTCGGCGCTTTACCTAAGCATCTTCTCGTCAACAGACACACTCTCCTTTTTAACGTCGTTCTTGTCTTTCCTTTAGTCCCTCTTTCAGTCGCTCTTTTCGTTGCCTTCCCGGCCCACTCCGTCTCAAAGCAACCAAACTCTTCATTCCAGTCCTGTAAGGCGGACCCAGTCATCAACAGTAAACACATTCCAACGCTTCGAGTGTGTTTCAATTTCAATATCTAGCCGCAACTCTGTCCCTTGCTCCTGCAAAGCTTTTCCTCAGCTCATCTCATCTCATTGACAACTTCTCCATCCGTATGAGATTCGTCGCTACAGCGTTGTTGGCTTCTGTAGCGCAGGCCGCTACTCACCATGTCCATCACCGTCACCAACCTGCTCTCAGCGAGCCCGCCGTCATCGACCTTGGCCACTCTGAGCACCACCATGTCCACCATCAACATGTTGTCGAACACAATGAAGCTCCAGCTAATGAGACAATCGCCAAGCGCGGAGGTACCTGCTCATTTCCTTCCAACAAGGGTCTCGTCGCTGTCTCCCCCAACCAGATGAATGGTGGATGGGCTATTTCCCCGGACGTCGCTTGTACTGCAGGTACTTGGTGTCCTTATGCTTGTCCTCCGGGCCAGCTTTCTGGCCAGTGGGATCCTTCAATCACTTCCTACTCTTATCCTGGCTCTCAGTACGGTGGTCTCTTCTGCAACGAGAATCTCGAGCTTGAGGCCCAGCGCGAGGGATTCGAATACTGCTACGATGGCACAGGATTCGCCAAGGTCTCAAACACCTGTGGTGACAATGTCGCCTTCTGCCAGACCGTGCTCCCCGGTAACGAGGCAATGCTCATTCCCACAAACATTGGCAGTGGTTCGTCAGAGACGATCGCTGTGCCAGACCCTTCCTACTGGGCAGGAACCGCCGCCCACTACTACATCAACCCCCCTGGAGTCTCCACTACCGAGGGTTGTGTATGGGGAAGTTCTTCCCAAGCAATCGGCAATTGGTCTCCTTACGTCGCTGGTGCCAATACTGATGGCAATGGTTTGACCTACGTCAAGATTGGTTGGAACCCAGTGTACTTGGAGCCATCCTGTTCGTTCAGAAATACCGCCCCTTCGTTTGGTGTCAGAATTACTTGCCCGGATGGTAACTGTAACGGCCTGCCATGCGAGATTGATCCCTCCAACGGTGTCAACACCGTGACCTCCAGTGACAGTGCTGATGGCGCTGGTAACGGAGCCTTCTGTGTTGTCACTGCCGACAAGGGCGTCACAGCTGTGATTGAGGTCTTTGAGGTTGGCTCAGGTTCGTCATCTCGCTCGTCATCTGGCTCTAGCTCCTCTGGCTCCAACTCTGCTGGATCTTCTGGCTCTTCTGGATCTTCCAATACCCCATCCAGCTCTGAGAATGAGTCGTCCAGCGTTGCCAGCTCATCAAGTTCTAGCTCTACTTCTAGTTCCACGACTAGTACTACGTCGACGACGCCAACGCCAACTCCAACACCGACGCCAACGACCTCGTCTACCTCTACGACGAGCTCGACGTCAACGACCCCTACAACGACTAGCACAACCAGCTCCAGCACGAGCTCGTCCCTACCTCCCACGACATCGAGTACGTCGTCTATCTGGAGCTCGCCTGTTTACTCGCCAAGTTCGTCTATTTACTCTTCCAGCATCGTTTCGTCTGTGCAACCTTCTTTTGTGCCTTTGGCATCAACGTCTTTCCACATCTCATACCCTCCCCACCTTGTGGCAGAGAATGGTACTGTTGTGACGCACAGCTCCACAAGCAGTGTGGAGCCGACAACTTCCTCAACTGAGGCTGCTGTGACCACAAGCTCCGCTGCTGCCACGACCACCAAGAAGAACGCTGCTGCCGGTACTGGTGCCGGCAACATTGTGCAGACACTGGCTGTCGCCATGACTGTGCTTCTGTCTGCCCTGACTGTGTTCTAGTCAGGCAAAATGACGAATAATGAGGTTACGAAGAAAACAATGAAATCTAGTGTATAATAGTTTGTATAATAATGGGATATGGAATTTTGATTACTGTTTGATATGGTCCATTATGTATGTTCCTTGTCTGAATAGGCATCAACAACGACATCACGGGTATCGCCTTTGGGAAACCCCAAGACTGCTCAGTCGAGACGATTTAACAATACGAGCTAGATATCTTGTCTTGTGACGGTTTCAATACAACTCAATTCATAGCTAATCACTATTACCCTCACACGTCCCCAACATGTCTCTGGCCTGTCTCCATTGCGTGCGCAGCTGGGAGCAGCACGTCGTGCTGCATCGATGGCTCAAGCGGCAGGAAAAAAATCAGTCTACGCATTAGGCCGCCGTCGCCGTTGTCGGAAGAATCACTTCAAAACCAAGCAGAAGGATCCCTTCGTGCGGTTTTTATTTGACAAAAAATTGTCAACCCCAGAAGGTGTCTACCCCGACCCTTACCCTGGCCCCATTTTTTACTAGTACTCGCTGTTGGACTTTCCTGTTTTAGTCTGCAAGTCACCCGTCCCTTTTGAAAACCGTTTATCTGCATAACACTATCGTACTCACACGCTTTCTCCCCTCAACTCACAGAACTGCCGGTGTCCAACTGGTTCCCCGACCAGCGGACAAGTGAAAACCACTGTCTTCAACTGTCTAGTTGTGCAGCCAAAACTTCTTCTTCTTACCGCGTAAACTAAATGCCTAGGCTTCTCTCGCGACACCATGAAAAGCGTGCTGCTAAAGAGTCTTCGGCCAAAGCCGAGCAGACTGTCTCTTCAAAGTCCATGAAGTTTCCAGTCGATTTGCGCATTCGCATGGAATCCCCTCCGCTGATTCTCTACGGCCTTCCGAAGGACTCTACCGGTGCTTTGATGTCGGGTATATTCGACCTGGAAGTCACAGGAACGGAACCCTTTGCAATCATGTCTGTGTACTTGGTGTTGACACAGACCATCACTTGCAAGAAGTACCATTCCATCTCTCTCGCGGACCACCAATCTGCGAACCCACCTCTGAAATCGAAGACTTCGGAGCTGGCAAGATGGCAGGTTTTGGACCATTCGGCAAGTCTGCCTCCAGCCGTCCATGGATACCCGTTTTCTCATTTGATCCCTGGTACGGTTCCGGCCACCGCCGATAACATTGTCTTTTCCGTCGAGTACAAACTCAAGGCTGTTGCAGTCCCATTAGACTATCCTCACCAGGAGGTCACAGTCTCAAGGATCGTCAACATTCAGAGGTCAATCATCAGAGGACCAGACAAGTCGTCAATCAGGGTGTTCCCCCCTACAGAGCTGTCGTGTACGGCCAACATTCCAAACGTCATTTATCCACGATCTGCATTCCCACTAGAGATGGTCCTCGAAGGTATTTGCCATTCGGGTATCAACGAATCCCAGGGCACAGTCAAGGATACTACTCGCTGGCGAATGCGGAAAGTCAATTGGAAGGTCACAGAGACAACCAAGATGAGAATCATTCGAAAAGAAGAGTCACCGGCTCCTGACGAGACTGAACCCATGGCACCAGTCACTTCTCCTATCTATCCACGCCGCGACGAGCCTCTGATCACCAATTCACCTAGATTTATTGCTGCTGCTCAGCAAGCTGCAGCCACAGCCCACGATCTTGGCAACCTGAATCTGGGCACGGTGAGCGGTTCAGACTCTTCTAATGCACCCTACTCGCAAGCCGAGGGCGAGAGTTCGCTGGCACCTAGTTCTTCTAACGGTCTAGCTCCGCATGCATCTTCTGCAGAAGGATCATTAGCAAACACAACGACGCAACCTGGAAACTCCAGTCCTCCTGTCAAGGCGCTTGCCCCATCGTTTGGAGATGCTAAAAACCTCATTAGTGAGGAGACCATTCTTGCTCATGGTGAGCTGAAGTCTGGTTGGAAATCAGATTTCAGTGGTAAAGGACGCATTGAGCTGGGCAACTACGTTATTGATCTGGCCAAGATCAATCTTCCCATTGCTTGTAACATTGATGACCCCACTATGGGACTGCATGTTTCGCATTTGTTGGCTGTTGAGCTGGTAATCGTTGAAGAAACCAGACCCATTAATGGGCGGATGGCGAGCGTGGCAACTGGATCCGCCAGAGTGCTCAGGATGCAATTTAATCTGCAGATCCTCGAACGTTCTGGCCTAGGTATCTCCTGGGACGACGAGGTTCCTCCGACCTATGACGATATCCCACTCTCACCGCCAGAGTATGCTACTGTCGCCGATCTACCTACCGTTGAGAGCTGTACTCCGTCACTGGCTGGCGTGCAGTCTATCATTGGAGGACCATTGAACTCGCTGTCGCTAGACCTGCCAAACCGATACTCGCCGGCATTGAGAAATTCACCAGGTTTACCGCCAGTTAGAGGCTCCCCAATGCTGCATGCCGCTCTGCGATCACCGTCTGTTTCGTCGTCCATTGACCAAAGGCTGGATCCTGACGACCCTCCTCCTTTTGAGGGATGAGTCTAAGTCTTGGTGATTACATGTAATTTATTAAATTTTAACTAGAGATTTCATTACGCTTGGTTAGTACAGTTCACAAACACTCAACAAGATACTTACTGTCCAGATAGTCTGCGGCGACTAGCAGTTCCAGGGCCATTTCTGGCGGCACATCAAAGTCAGGGAAAGTGTGGGCATCTTCATACTTGACATTGTAGTTAAAGTATTCACAGACCTTTTCCAGCAACTGGCCGTGAATTGTATCAAACTTCCATTGGTTCTTGCGAGCTTCAGAGAAGTCTGTGGCGTTAGCAGTTCTCAGCATTCCAGAAACCATAGCAGCACGCCTGGAAACGACAAATTTGAAACCGTCGGATGAGACCAGGGTGAAGTACTTGGACTCCTCCTTCGGCTCATCGACGATAGGGGCCTGTCCTGCCATGTTTCGACGATCAAAGCGCGCTCAGTTGCATGAACAGTTCTGTAATTCACGTGATATTACCCGGTTGCGCCCAAATGGTTCTTTGGCGATGGTGATGATTCCTGGAACTGTACTCCAACTACTACTAAGTCTGTGGGTGTTGGGAGATCTGCTAATTCTTGTTACTGTGGGCTTTCGTAGACCGTTGGGAATTAGTTGCACTTCAATTGACATCGGTTTGTGTAAAACACCCCCTTAACGTTGGACTTTTGGGATAATCAGCGCCCATTGAACAGACGCTGCCGGAAGCTGTTAGAAGCTGACAGAGCTGACCGTCTGCTGAGATGCCGCGCAACCCAACCCTTGCTTGGGAGAAGCTGAATGATCTCTTTTATCGAACGCTCGAAGGATATGCCCTGGAATGGGGCTCGGACGTTGACATTGGCCAGCAGCTCGTCGCCATGGCGCCTTACGGAGGTGCAATTGCCTTGACTAGAGACTATACCAAGATTAGAAAGTATGATGGTCTAGGTGGCGGAGCCACGAAGCACGGCACACAGACAATTCAGGTCTACTCGGGAAGTGGCAGGCTGATTCACAGTCTTCCACACGATGGCGGGCGGGTCCGAGGAATCGGCTGGTCGGATTCAGAAGAGCTGATTGCCGTTTCAGAAACTGGTACTGCTCGCTGTTATTTTGATTTCGAGGGCGGGTTTAATGAATTCACCCTCGGCCATGTCGCTGAGCGCGAAGGTGTTGTTGAATGCCAGTTTTCGGACAGAGGATTTGTTGCGCTGCTCTCGAATAATACCTTTGTGGCAGTTTCCAACTACCGTGAACCTCGTGTCAGAGTTCTTTATGAGCAACCAGAGGCTGCTACACCAAATACTGCGGGCATTTCCGGCTGGACTCTCATGTCTCTCCCTTATGAATCCTCGTCTTCGGCTTTGGAGGTTCTGGCGGCTACAACTACCAATTCAGTTTTGCACCTCGTGCTCAATGAAACGGCGGAAAGCACCAAGCCAGCTTCAAGTTCTGGCTTGGATGTCACAGATCAAATCACAAACCTGGCGGTTTCTCCAAATCTAGCTTTTGTTGCCCTCTATTCGCGAAGTCACACTATTTCTATTTCCTCTTTTGATCTTACAAGACAATTTCTGAGCGTTTCTCTAAGTGACTCAACTACCCAAGCACCTAGCCAAGTGATTTGGTGCGGAAATGATGCTGTTGCCATCGTTTATGGAGATGAGATTACATTCATTGGTCTTCTTGGCGGTTCGTTTACTCTATATTACGACTCGAATGCTGTTGTCATTCAAGAAATTGATGGAATGCGAATACTAAGCAATGAGAAACACGACTACTTTGCGCAAGTCCCCATCTCTGTTGCGGAAATTTTCCGCCTAGGATCGACAGCGCCGGCTGCAATTCTGAGAGACTGTGTTGACCAGGTGGAGCTAAACAGTCCTCGAGCTGATGAGAATTTGTCACTCATCAAGAACGAGTTGCCGGAAGCCGTAGATGCATGTATTGAAGCTGCCGGTCTAGAGTTTGATATCTATTGGCAAAAGAAACTGCTTAGAGCTGCTTCTTTCGGAAAGTCGGCTATTGATCTCTATGCCCCTGATAAGTTCATTCAAATGTGTGATTATCTACGCGTGTTGAATCTCGTACGTGATCCAGAGGTTGGCATATTAATCTCGTATCATCAGTTGTTGAAGATCACCCCAGAACGACTGATCAATCGGTTGTTATTACGAAACATGTTTAGCTTTGCATTTGAGATTTCCTCATTTTTGAAACTGCCCGTGGAGCAAATCTATGTACGATGGGCTTGTGCCAAAACAATCACGGCTCCACCGGAACAAAGTGACGAGGTATTAGGAAAAGCTCTTTTTGATAAACTTGAACAACTATCAGGCTCTACAAAGCCGGGCGGTATCTCATTTGAGCGCATTGCCAGAACGGCGTACCATGAAGGTAGATTTCAACTGGCAATTAACTTTTCCAAGCTGGAAGAAAGACCGGAGCAGGCTGTGCCTCTTCTTCTTGAGATGCAACAAGACGAATTAGCTTTGGAAGAAGCCTGCAAATCTTACAATGACAATTTGATATTCTATGTTCTCATTGTTCTAAAGCGTAAGCTTCCATTGGCATCATTCTTTCGAGTCATTAATGGGTCGCCCATTGCAGGAGCATGTTTAGTGCGCCTGGCCGAAAGAGGAGACACGGCATTATTTTCGTTTGATGATGACATACTGTACGATTATTTCTATCAAGATGACATGCGGCTGCAAACCGCACAGCTGATGCAGAAGCAAGCCATTCAACGTAAGGCTGATTATGACAACCAGAAGGAGAACTTGAGGCAGGCGTTGAAAATTTACACAGAGTTGAAAGCGACTCGAGCATTTGAGCGAAAGACTCTCGAGGAAGAACTCAAATTGTTGCAACTACAGGAGCAATTGGAAGCTGAATTTGATAAGCCCTTTGTAGCTCTATCAATATCAGATACGTTGGCTCGCCTGCTTGAGATGGCACAGGTTCAGCGTGCCCAAAAGATTAAGGACCAATTCAAAGTCAGTGATCAGCGTTACTGGTGGATTCGCCTGCGTGTTCTCGTCGAGAGAAGAGACTGGGATCGTCTAATGAGGTTGGCAAAGGGATCCAAGAAATCTCCAATTGGATATGAACCTTTCTTCCGAGAGGCTCTGAAAGCGGGCAATTCTCGAGCTGCTGCTGACTTTGTGGAGCTCTGTACCAACGTCAGTTACAAGAAGCGCATAGCAATGTATCTCGAAGCCGAAGATGTGCGCTCGGCAATTGCAGAAGCAGCGAAAGCAAAGGACATTGAAGCTCTGCAAGAGCTAAAAGGGAAAGTGGCAGCTGCATACCATGCTGACATTGACTTTGCCATCGACGACCTGCGCCGCTAACGAGCCAATTGTAGCATCTCATAACTTATTACTTATTTCGACTAATGTGCATTTTATTGGAGCCGATCCAAAATAGAGTTTCTGCTCAGAGGATTAGATACTAGCAATACATTCAAGATCCATATTTGATGTTCCAAGAAAAGTAGTAAAGAAGGACGGCCAAAGGCTGACCGAGTAAGAAACTCAGCCAGAAAATGCAGTTACCAATGGTGGTGCCTTGGCCGCGCATATTCTCCATAGGAGCCGTTACCAGAGATAACGGCACTTGCAATAGCATGCAAAGGAAGGCAGCGCCGATAATGGAATGAGTAGGTACACCTACCAAAACTTCGTGAAGAAGCGCAGATATGAAGAACACAATAAAGGATGCAACCATCGCAGAGTATCCACGACGCCTGAGAGGAGAATATACGTGTCGCTTGAAAAAGCTTGTCACGGGCTTGTTCCATTTCCTCCAATAAGTAGCCACTGAGCCTGCATTCCACCAATCGTCATAAAACTCGCGATCCCCAAATGCCATTATCTCCGCCAGCAGATTCAATAGAGATTGGAAGATGCAATAAAACATGAGCAGCCACACAATTATACTGACGGTAGACAACCTCAGTAATCTATCAGTCATATGATACACGTCCCTGTTTTCGAAATGGACAAGCGACGACGTGAGAATTGGGATGGCATACTGACCTGATATGAACCAGACCAGCACAATAATACCAACAATCTCCAGGCATCTGTTGATCATGAACAGTGGTCGTCGTCTGTGAGTGGATCGTGGATAGACTGGCTGATACACGAGGGTCGGGGCCCACCAGAAGTACACGAGGTTTGAGACTGTCAGGTTACGTGGGTAGCTCAAAGGTCGATACAGGGCGGGAAGTTCATACTCAGCAACGTATGCGTGCCTAAGATCACGATTGGCAAGTGCATATGAGGTGACCTTGAGGCATACAATGATGGAATGGCAGACGCAAGCTGTGCCGAGAAACGGATGCCACATGTAGTTGTACACGACGATGGATGCCACGGAAATCACCAAACAAACGTTGACAAGGTGAAGGAAAGCAAATAGTCCCCACAGCGTGCCAAACGAATTGTTCTTAGCAGCTGCCGGATCACGTTTCTTCTCCTCGAGCCTTTTGGACGCCATGCCCGAAGCAAGCTTCTCAATAAGCAAGGCAATAAATAAATGAAGGGGGATAATGGCTGTTAGTATCAGCGACAAGCGCACGTCGTGAAAAGACATTCCCAGCTGGTATGCTGTGTTTATGAGACCGTGATGTCTGTAGTTCTCCATGATGAGACGCACAATGCCGACCGCGGAGACCAGCAACATCAAGTTTTGGAATCCGGCGTACGACTTGGCGGGATTGTTGCCACCTCGTGACAGCTGTGAATCTATGCATTTGGTATGCACTGGATAGAAGTGCGGCAGATTGTCTTTCGCGTCGCGCCTCTTCTTGCCGGTGGCCTTGACAGCAACATGGGAAATGTTGGAGACAGACGAGCGCCGGCTGGGCAGAGTATGCGACCTCCGCAAACGGGACTCGGAAGTATTTGAAGAGGAAGTTGATCTTCCTGTAGCAACCTTTTCACCACCTTTCTCACTGCTATACGGTCTAACCGGCTCGAGCGATGATGTGTCTGCACAGTCGGTCTTTACCAGAATAGGCGTGGACGTTAGGGTTCTTTGTGGAGAACTGGCCATTTTGCAAAAGACTCTGTTGGAGTCTTTGGAAGGTCAAAAGCGGAGACCTATGCAACTATTGGGGAAATACAAGAAATATCAAAAGGATAAACAGAACAATCTCGAATCCTTGGGAAGAGTGCCAGTGGAGATGAGAATTGCCCTGATGAGCAACGCACGCACGTGAAACGGGTCTCTGTGGGCCTGTTGGGTCCCACTAGCTTGTTACTAGTACGGCAACTAGTGTCCAAAGGTGCTGCCTCTGAGAGTTGTGTCTGGAGACCGCCCGGATTCTACCGGGGATAGGGCGGTTGTTATCGTGTTTTTTTCAGACGGAGCTGCCTTGCCGAAACTCAGTGCAATTAAATATGCACTCTGGTTGCAGGAAAAGACAATGTTTACTGTTTAATTTCAGACAAAGCAGCCCTAAATAACGTACCGTTTCGGATAAATGCGCGTCTATACGATAAGTCGACATCGGCTCAACGGTAGGACCAGAAAGGCGGCAGGAACGGAAATAAGCGGATTAAATTTACTTAACTGGGTGCGTGGCGTGTATATGCTTCCTCGGGTGAGATACTAAGACACCTCGAGGAGGCTAGTTTAAGACATACATGTAATTAGTTGCACACGACATATGCGGCCAGCTGATTAAGCGACATGCGAGAGCATGAATACTCAAAAATGATCTGGGCTAGTAGGCCATTCCTAACTTGCAATTTGTGTGAAACGCTGTCGTCTATGACTGTAGTTAATACCAAAATTATTACTAACTCCATCTCCATAGGCTCAATCATATTTGCTTCAACTGCTGCATTGCTTTAAGCACCTCGCTGGCGGATCTCACTTCGGTCTTGAGCACTCTTTCTCCAAGATGGTCCTCTAAACCATGACTATTGCGAAACTCCTCGTCACAAAGAGCACACCAGAGCTTCATTGTCAAAAATGCATCGTTACCAGCATTGTGGAGAAAGCCATACGGAACTTGCAGATAGTCAAGGACCTTTTCAAGCGACGAAAACTTGGCCGTCTTGTTGGTTGTCCAAAGTTTCTGTGTATCACCAATCCCTAGCTTGGAAACAGTGCTCTGATCCAAATAGTTGTGCTTGTACAGATACTTGAGATCGTTGTTGATGTCATGGCCCACCAAGACCAACTTTCGTCCAGTTGATTCTGCACGAGTAGTCCAGACCTCAAACAAATCACCAAAGACTTGCTTAACCTCAGGCGTAGAGAGCTTGATGGAGCGTCCGTAACAGAAATTGCTGCGGTTGTCTGGTACAAATCTGCCGTTTCGGCATCTAATCTTGTCCTGGCAGATAAAGTGATATGGCAGAAAGTTCGACAAGGCCGGCAACATGGGATCGTAGATGGTTGCTCCCAACTCCAGCATCATGCTGTTGTCTCGCTCAAACCACTCGAGATCAAGACTCAGATACACGTGTTTCCGTTCATTCATCTCCTTGATGCAGTTCTCGACATGGCGACGTCCTTCACGAGTATAGATCACAACTGGCTCAGGCGCAGCCTCAGTTTCATTCTCTGCACTTTCCGGAGCAACTGCCTTTGTGGAATACTTCTTCTCCTTCCTAACTTTCCTATGTTTCTTTGTAGTACTAGCCGATGTTGGAGGAGAATGCTCGTTTTTCGTAGTCATCAGCCTCTGCTCTAGTGCACTCACTCTGGCACCCAGTGGCCTCCAATAACTCCTAAACAGCGGAGATTGCTTGAAAATTTTGGAGCTCAGCACTTTGAGTTGTCTTGAATCTTTCTCATCTTCGAGGTCTGCGAGCACGTGATGAGTGAAAGGAAGTTTGCATAGATCCGTCTTTTCAAAGCGGTCGAGGTGGTTTGTGGAATCCGAAAGCGATGTCTACTATGATGACATTGCAGGGTCGGACTGTCTGTCTGTCTTTTGAGCGTCCACTACTCTTGGCACTACGACCCAATCGGGCAGGTCATGGAGAGCTGAGCGCAGTGACGGGGGTGAATGAGTTAGCAGCGCGGTGTGATGCTCCCAATTGATGGATTGCGTCGCAATATGCCTCCTTGATAATTTCCTGGCAACACTTGTTAAGTCCGAGACGAAACGTGATCGTATCGCTGAAAAACAAGCGGACACTGGGCAGATAATAGTGGTAGAAAGTCTATCAAACTCAATGAGGAGAATGCTCAGAGCTGTCTATATAGCCTAGGTCCCTTCTTATCAGTGTTATCCCTTGATCATATCTGCCGAGTCAACTTGCCGAGAAGCCCATCACCTGACCCCAGCGTCGAGGCTCGCACTGCTTTAGGCACTTTTTAGGAGATTATTGTTTCAAACGGGGTCTGGGATAGGCGGGTTCGCTCCAGGCGGGAGGTGCTCACCGCGGTAAAGATACGGCCACCCATCGATCCCGATTGGCCCTATCGCTCGTTGTCCTTTGTTTCACAAAGCGGTTGCTATTGTGTTCCTATCTGGTGGCCCTACCTGAGCATCCACTACGCATCCACCACGAAGCGCTGGGACAACAAGGACTACGATAGCTGACGGAATCAAAAATAAATATCTAGCTAAAATTGCTCAATTCCCTTTACTGAATACCACTGAATTGCCACTTTCAACTTGTCCGCCTCTACACATCTCCACAACTGCTGCTGCGGAGCTTCCGGGTCTGACACGGGGCTCCAACCGGTTCTTTTAAGACAGCGGCATCTCCTTGGGAGAAACTGAAATAACAAGCACCTTCAATTGCTGCATTTCAAGAAGGTTTTTTGAAAATAGAGAGAGAAAACCTCACTTGCCGCACTGTTTGTGAGAGTGCACATTTTTTTTTCGTAGAGACCTTGCTCCTACCGTTTTCACTTTCCCCCTGGCCGCAGAAGTAGTGTCCAGAACAGTCCACAATGGCAGATCATCACCATGCCGTAATCAAGAGAGAAGAGGCGCTGTCAAAGCCATCGTCCAAGAATACCAAAAAAACATCAGCAAGCGCCAAGGCGAAGGTGCCTACGACATTTGTACTGAAAATGTGGTCAATGATCAACGATGAGTCCAACTCCCAGTACATCAAGTGGTCGAAAGACGGGCAGTCGTTCCAGGTTGTCCATCGAGACGAGTTTGCCCGGGTCGTCCTGCCAAAGTACTTTAAGCACGTCAATTTCAGCTCCTTTGTGCGCCAGCTCAACATGTATGGCTTTCACAAGGTCCAGGACGTGACGTCTGGTGCGCTGCAGGGCCCTGAAGAGGTCTGGCAGTTCAAGTCGCCGTCGTTCCAGCGCGGACGCAGAGATTTACTTGAAAATATCCAGCGCAAAAATGTCTCCAAAGAAGGCGGCGAAGACGAGAACGAAATAGACCGGGAGCGTCTGTTCAACGAGTTAGAGGCAATCCGACAGACCCAAATGACTATTGGCCACGAACTGCAACGCATAAAAGAGGATAACCAACTGCTCTGGCAAAAGTCTATCCAGTCGCAGCAACGACACCAAGAGCATGCAGAGACGCTACAAAAGATTATGAAGTTCTTGGCTACAGTGTACGGCCCCAATGCTGCTGGCAGGTTGGAAGATGTAGTATCGCCAAACAAGTACAATCAGCGCAGATTTCTCATGCCCAACCCCGAGAGCGACCGAATCTCATCCATCAGCAACGAGACTCCTGCAAGTGTCCAGGCGTTGGATGATGTCCTCAACATGGCGGGCCCCCTGAATGCCAGTGCAGCCAACAATTCTAGCACCAGACCAATCATTGAACCAATCAACTCTCCAGCGCAATCAATCGGTCTCAACGGTGTTTCGGCAACCTCTGTTGCTACTCCAAGTGACAAGGGCATCACGTCTCCAAATAATGTCAACTCTTCAGCCATTCCTCCTACAGACCTCATCAAAACAGGAGGAAATGACAATATCGGCATTGACACTTCTCTGACCCCCGGTACACTGTCTCAACTGTATCCCCTTGCTGACGATGCTTACAGCCAAGAAAATATGCAGCCGCTTATTGACCATACCAACATGCTGGAAGAGTTGACGAGGAAGCAGGATATGCAGGACAATGCTTTTAAGCAGGTACAAAACTGGATCAATGACCTTGATGCAGACAACTCTTCTCCTCCTTCAGAATCAGCCGGAACAGCGACTCCCGATCAGCCTGAATTTACCCTAGACGATGCTGAGTATGATCCATCGGATTTTTTGAACAGCTACGACCCTGTGACACTCAGCGAAGAGCCCAAGATTGAAGAGGAAGCCGGTCGCAACAGCAAGAAGAGAAAATTGTAATCCATGCAGGCAGCTTTGGGTATTTATGAAGTCCTCCTATTTATAAGTCTCAGAAAGAAATTGGTCATCGAAAGAACATAGTGCTGAGTCTAGACAAAGTATTAAGATAATTTGGATTGCGGGTCCCTGCTGACATCAGATCGGCTGGATACTATTAAGTAGTGTTTGATAAATAGAGCTCGAATTGCAGTTATTCGTTCAACAGATTGACTGTTTTACCTTTGCAGGCAGGCTTACGTCCACTGCTGGGTGTCCACTAGTGGGCATTTCATGTCCCACTGATACAGCTGCACCCACACTTTATCAAGGGGAATGTAAAAAAAATTTTCAGCCGCACCATGGTTCACCTAAAATTTCATCATTTTTCAGCGAACTTCAGGTGAACCCAAGAGACTGAACCTTCCTAAAAACTCTTCACAATGGTGGCTAAAAAGAAATACACCTCCGGTGCTTCCAAGGAGTACATCACGAGAACTCGTGCAGTTAGAAAACTGCAGGTTTCTCTCGCCGATTTCCGTAGACTCTGCATCTTCAAGGGGATCTATCCCCGAGTTCCAAACAAGTCCACAAAGGCTAACAGAGGCTCTAATGCAGATGTCACCTTCTACTACACGAAGGACATTCAGTATCTGATGCATGAGCCAGTTTTGGTGAAGTTCCGTGAGCAAAAGACGTTTGCAAAGAAACTCACCAAGGCACTTGGCAAGGACGAATTGGACGAGGCCAAACGTCTGGAAGAGAACAGACCTCGTTACACTCTGGATCACATTATTAAGGAAAGATATCCTTCGTTTTTGGATGCTGTCAGAGACTTGGACGATGCTCTCTGTACTCTCTTCCTGTTCCAGCAGATGCCAGCTACTGACGACATCAGTCACAAGGTCACTGAGGAGGCCAATCGCTTGTGTAACGAGTGGATGGCATATGTTGCCAGAGAGAAGCTTCTGCGTAAGGTTTTTGTGTCCATCAAGGGTGTCTACTACGAGGCTAACATCAAGGGCGAGCCTGTCAGATGGCTTGTTCCTTTCAAGTTCCCACACAACATTCCCACTGCCGTTGATTTCCGCATCATGTTGACTTTCCTCGAGTTTTACACCACTTTGTTGCATTTTGTTCTCTTCAAGCTCTACACTGAGCGTGATCTCAAGTACCCACCAAAGATTGACACCAAGAAGCTCAGCACTATCGGTGGTATCTCTGCATACATTTTGGAGAGTCACAAGACTGGACCTCTCAATGATCTGACGACGGCTGAAGAGGTTGACGATGATGAGGAGAACACAACTGCTCCTGCCCTTGAGTTGAGCAAGATCAACGAAGCCAACGAGGAGGAAGAGGAAGAAGACGATGAAGAAGAGGAGCAGGACGATGGCGAATTGGACACTTTTGAGTCCATTCCTTCCAAGTCTGATGCCAAGGTGGATGTCTTGGCCCAACCTCAAAGTAATAAGGCGGATTCTGACCTGTTTGCCAAGTGTGTATTCTACGTTGGCCGTGAAGTTTCCCTGGATATCATTGAGTTTGCACTCGTCGCCTATGGCTCCAAGGTCATTGCTGAAGCATCACTCGACCTTGAGAACATGCCAGACCTGTCCAACGTTACTCATCACATTTGTGACAGACCTACGCTTGCCAGCAAGGTGCCAGGACGCATTTACGTCCAGCCACAGTGGGTCTTTGACTCTATTAACAAGGCTGAACGCCTGCCTGTTGCCGACTACGCTCCTGGTGAACAGCTTCCACCACATTTGAGTCCATGGGGTGATGCTGCTGGCTATGATCCAGAAGCTGAATTGAGTGACGATGAGGATGAGGACGACGACGACGTTGCTCTTGAAGACCGCGTTGAAGGCGCTATTGAAGCTGACCAGGAGGATGAGGAAGAAGAAGTCGATGAGGACATTGAGGACCTAAAGAAGGAAGCTTCTGGTATCGCTTACTCTGAGGCCGCAAAGAAGAAGAAGCCAAAGAAGCAGAGTAAACAAAAGAACACCGCTGAAGAGGAGAAGAAGCTGAAACTCATGATGTTGAGTGGCAGCAAGAAGAGACTCTATGATCGTATGCAATCTATCAGCGATAAGAAGACCGAACATGTTGAGAAGCTCAAGGAGAAGAAGAGAAAACTGAGAACTTAAACTCCAGCATGTCTTATTTTATTAGTAATTACATTTATTTCTTTGTTGCCATCAATACAATTGTTGACCATCTCAATTGCACTTCAGAGTCGTCTGTCCAGCCTTCCTCCTGTTTGATGGTGTCAATGTAGCGGTCAACGATATCTGGCTTGTCTGGATTCTCCGCCTTCCAGTGATGATAGCTACTCGCACTCTTGAAATATTCTGAAACAGATCCTAGAGGAATCGTTCTTTCTAGCTGTAGTGGAGAGCTATCGTCCTTCTTCTCGAGACTGTTTCTGAATCGCTCAAGGTCCTTAAACTTATCCGTAGGCACTTGGATCTCATCGTACAACGCACGGAGCTTGTTTCTGCCGGGTTGTTCCCAGTGTGGACCAAGAGCATTGTCGCCGTAGAAACATTCGAGATAGCGCTGTGAGGCCTTTGGGCGACCAACAAACTCACAGTCCACATATCCCCAAAGGGCAAGTGTACCATTAGGTTTCAGCACTTTGTTGGCACGATCAAAGAAATCAGGGAATTGAAACCAATGCAAAGCCTGAGCAACGGTCAGGACGTCCAATGAGCCGGGTTCAACCAAAGTGTCAAACGTCTTGTCATTGCCAAGAGCATATGAGAGATTAGGAATCTCCGAGGCATTAGACCTCGCTGTCTCAATCATGGGCTCAGAGTGGTCAACTCCAATTACATTGTCAAAGTACTTTGCCAACTCAGTAGTTGCTTGACCAGGCCCGCAGCCGAGATCCATCAGGGTAGATGACTTGACATTCGCATTATGACGAGCCCAGTAGTCTTTAACGTAAGAGAACAGAGACGCGGGGTATGTAGGGCGTACTGCCAGGTATCTCGAAGACTTGAATGATTTTTGAGCAAATGTAGACATTTTTTATTGAATTGTACTTGATTCTTTGCTGCTCTTTTATGTTATGCCGACATTCAATGTCGGATGCGAAGTCCGACGCTGGGGATGAGTAACTTGCTGACCGTCGGACGAAACAGTGCATCTCGCCTGACGGAGTCCGCTGTCTGGTTATCATGAGATACAAAGCGAATGCATTGCATGCGGTGTTCTGGTACTATCCCTGACCATTTCGGCCGTCCTAGATCCTGTCCTTGGTGTAGGTGGCTGTTCCTGCCTAATCTGGCTATGTTGCTGAGAGAGACAGCTAGGCATAAACACAATAAATAGCAATACAATCAAACTACACTTATATCTGTCCAATAACGAGAGCATCTACAAACTCTCCAGCATCCATCGTCTTGCGATTCACGTCAGCGCTACTTGGCAAGCATAGCAGCCCATTGGCGCCTTTAAAGGATCCAATGCGACTTGATCTCTGTCCTCCCGTAGAAGTAGCTGTAAGGTGAGTGCCATGTTGGCTCAGAATCACTCTGTGATACTCGGGTCTGGGGTCCAGGGCAACATTAGTCGTCAGTTGTACCTTCAACTTGGTCAGCTCAAACAGCCCAGTACCGGACATTCTGCGCAAAGCAGGCAGCACAAAGATATGAAACGTGGCCGAAGCGGACGCTGGGTTGCCCGGTAACCCAAAAATCACCTTGTTTTGAGGTAAAGTGCCAAATGTCGTAGGCTTGCCTGGTTTCATTGCTACTCTTCCAAAGTGAATAGTGCCTCCGCATTTGTCAATTGTGGGCTTGAGCAAATCAAGTTCCCCCATAGACACACCTCCAGTGGTGAGCAAAACATCTACAGGCTTTGTGGTCTTGCCAGATACGGCATCAACTAACTTCTGCGGTTCATCTGCAACAATGCCAAGATCAACAACTTCATATCCCCATTGTTTAACTAGAGCCAATAATGTGGGACGATTGGAATCCCATATTTCACCGCCAGTGAGAGACCGTCCAGTGGGCACATCCACAACTTCATTTCCAGTAGACATGACACCCACAACTGGTTTCTTGTAGACCTTAACCGCAGACACACCAATAGAAGCAAGCATGCCAATTTCACCGCCAACTCCGGAGATGAAGGTATTCTTTTCAAGAACTAGGCTTCCCTTTTTGATGTCGCTGCCTACTTCACGAACATTTTCGCCAGCCTTGACATTCTTCGCAAGGATGCTCACTTTCGCCTCTTCATTGCCATCGGCGGTCTTCTCAGCAATGATGGTCTCCTCGACAGGAATAACTGCCGTAGCTCCATCTGGAATAGGGGCTCCGGTCGTAACTCTTGCAATTGTTCCACGCTCCAGGACCTTGGTCTCATTGGGGGAGGCATGAGACACTAGTGCCAGTGGATATGTGCCAGGGCACTCGTCGTGATACACCGCATAGCCGTCAACAATACTAGCTCTGTAATTTGGAACGTTACTGGAAGCATAGACATCCTCTGCAAGAACGTATCCTACAAGCTCACTTGACAGCGCCATATTCTTGACGATCGGCGCGGGTACCTTGTCCTTTATGCGCTGCAGAGCCTCCGTAACTGGAATCATTGGATAGGGTGATTCACGCGGTCTACTTGCTGGTGCTACGAGCTCATGGCGAACAGGGCCGCTGTGGCTATGATGACCATGTGAGCTGCTTCCCGCATGGATATGGTCATGACCATGATCATGTCCACAGCTGTGAGTTGATTCTGCCTTTGCGTCAGAATGAGTGGGACTATCATGCCCATGATCGTGTCCGCAACTTTGGGCCGGTTCCGGCTTTGCACCAGACTGCGTTGCACCAGCATGAAGCGCTCTCGAATCCGCACCACTATTCAAACGAATGGCATGTGGAAGCACATCAATGAGCGCCTCAAGATTCTCTGTAGCTCCCTTAGATGACCCAGGCAGCGTAATAACAATTGACTTCCCGATAGTTCCAGCCACAGGTCGGCTGAGTATCGCCTTGTTGGTCTTTGTCAAACCATAATTGAGCATAGCCTGGGCCAGCCCAGGAGCTTCTCTCTCCAGGAGGGGCTTCACAGCCTCTGGAGTAACATCTCTGGATCCAAACCCGGTTCCTCCGCTGGTAATAATCAAGTCAGCATCCGTGTAATTCAGCACAGTCTGCTGAATCAAACGCTTATCATCTGGCGCAAAGTCAACACAAGTATAATAAGCAGCGCCCAGCGATTCTTGAATCTTTATGTACGTTTTATCCTGAGAATTGTCTGCGTAACAAGTGTCGCTGACGATAATCACAGCAGCCTTAAATCCCTGCACCATTTTGGTATTGCTGTCGGATCTGACGCTTCGTCTCGCGTGCCTTGGCTCCCAGCATGGCCTTCTGATCTGTTGCAGAACGTACCAAAAACAACGGGAGATCTCTTTACGCAAACAAGCTGTTGGGACTTGTTTCCTTGCTCCGAAATTCTCGCTCAAACACTCGCCACAAGTCGTTCAAACTCTCCCAATTGCAACTTGCAGCTGCCTGATACTCTCCATCTCTTGTTTTGGCACTAAAATAAATAATTCAGATCTGTGGATCCTCGACGACACAACAAACAAATGCCTCCAAAAAAGCCCTGGCAGACGTCGGGCAAGAATAGTGCAAGGTACTCGCCTGCACCGCTTGTGCCGTCGTCCTTGCTCGATGTCGGAAAGCAAAGACTCTTGATTCTGTCCATCTTTATCTCACTGCAGTCGGTGAAACTTTTTGAACTGTTTAGCCCTTCCTTGAACAAGGCCCTTTTTGCCATCAAGTATTCGATTTTGGACTCTGCATTCATTGGTTTTCTGCCAATATTTCGAATCCCCTGGCTGACCTTCTCTGTCAAGGTTGCAATTGCCGGCGCTGTGCTCTTCTCTCTCTCTAATGTCCTTTTGGCGTCTTTGTCTGCTGCATCGGTGGCATCTGTCTTGGCCATTCCGCTGGCCTTCAAGTCGCAGATGTTTGACAAGGAAGTGACTATTTCTGGTGGACAGGTGAGCGCTCAGGAGCAGCTCATCATTGACCGAAAGCAACATCTGCTTGGCAAGTTCACAGTCAACATCCTGCCAGAATCCACAGCGTGGCTCAATCCTAATAAAAAGACCGCATTCTGTGTATCTACTGGCGAGATTCCAGAGATCCCTATCGCCTTTAACTCCACAACCCCCTCGCAGATCGTGCTGGAAAGGTTTGACTACATTACAGGACAAACAGAGAACATCATCTTTGACCACATCAACAAACTGACTAAACTAAGTGGTGTTGTCGAGACTGATTCTGCGGAAGAGCTTCTCTATCTTGCATTGCCAATAACACAGAGCGGTCTGTATTCCCTCAAGACGGTGATTGACAAGCATGACTTTGAGGTTCGTCTCATGGGTGCACCCACACTGGTTGTCACTTGCCCTACCGCCTCTATTCTCTCGAATAAAGGTCCATCAGGGTTTGATGATAGATGTATTGGCGACTCGTACGTGCCAAAAGTGATCCTACATGGCGTTCCTCCTTTTAAGTTGACTTACGACAAAACTTCTGGAGGGAGAGAAAGCGAATATACTCTAGAGGGCATTCAGCACGAAACGCCTGTTTCTGGGTCCATTTCTCAGTACAATAATGATCTATCCTCCCTTCAATGGGTAGTGCCAAGGGACGTCGAGGTATCCGTCGATACAGTTTTGAACACCTCTGGTCGATGCGGATATCATATTCGTAGAGTTGTGGATGCTTTGGGAAATGTGAAAAGCTATGGACCAGACCAAGTATCGTATGGATTCATGGTGCATGAGAAACCAAGAGTATCATTCAAGAACTGCAACGACAATCAAAAGCCCATTCTCATCAAAAAGGGCGACTCGACTGTACTCCCTATTAATATTCGAGGAAGCGATGGTCCATACAGGGTTGAACTTTCGAGAAGCTCTCTCGATGGAAAGGGAAGCGATGAAACATTGCTCATTGAAGATTTCGATCCTAGAACTAATTATCAAGTGGGGAGCCCTGGAGTTTACCATTTAAACAGATTGTCCAGTCAGTTTTGTGAGGGTGACCCGGTCGATCCTGCTTCATGTGCTGTTATGGAGGCTCCCGAGCCCTCAGTTTCCGTCGAATATACTGCCCTGCAAGATAAGTGCGCAGGTAACATTGGTGTTCTCGTTGACTTGACTCTATCTGGTACACCCCCCTTTGTGGTATATTATGAGGTCTCGAGACGTGATGAAGGAGGAGTCCATCCAAGCAAAGGGACCCTGCACAGGGCCGTTGTGCACAAGACGAGACACGTTTTGGAACTTTCTGCGGAAGAGGCAGGAGAGTACAAGTATCAGATTACAGGAATCAGCGACGGCATCTACTCCGACCGTGCCGCTATTCAGACTGAGCCATTCATTTTGCCAGTGTCATCTGTGGCCGATGCCTTTTTTATTGACTCTAGCGCAAAGAAGCTGTGTTCTGGAGATAGCACTAGTATTGGCGTGCAACTTTCGGGAGACGGTCCGCTGTCCCTCGAGTATGAAATAATTGAGCCGTCAGGAAATCGTCCAGTACGTGAAATTATCAAAGTAGATGACGGACAAAATACTGCGTACGTCAATACCCCGGCTCTGTCGGTTGGCGGCACTTACACTGTTGCTTTAATTTCCATTGAGGACAACAAGGGCTGCAAACGCGTCTTATCTGATCAGGAGAATAGAATGGTGTCGTTGCAAGTCAGACGACAACGGCCATCTGCCATGTTTTCGCCTATCAATGCAGCTTTTGCTGTTCGCCGGGTTGAAGGATCTAGCGTTCAGTTGCCGGTTAGACTTAGTGGTGAGGCTCCATGGACTGTACGTTACCAAAAAGAGGGAGATGAGAATGTCCTGGAACAAAAATTTACGTTAGCCAGTTCTTCATTGGATGTGAACGCTGCCGGTAAGTATCAGCTGTTGTCGGTAGATGATGGCTACTGTAAAGGAGATATATCTGGTCAAGATGCCTTTGAAGTATCCTGGCTCGAGCGACCTTCTCTACGCGTCTCCCCAGCAAACGCTATTGCCAATGATGAAGGGTTTGTGAAGGAGCCAGTCTGTGTTGGTGACACCGATGCCATCGAGGTGTCTCTTAGTGGAGCCTCCCCATTCAAAGTTGACTACACTGTCACAGACGCCAATGGAAAGAAATCCAGCGAAAGCATGAAGATTGGTACCAAGGTCGCGACCATCCCGATGGATTGTAGCGAAGCTGGTGAAATTACTTATGAACTGACATCTGTGGGGGATAGCTATTACAATGACCTCAGCTTGCAACCACCAATTGTCGTCAAGCAGCAAATATTCTCACTGCCAAAGGTTTCTCTTCAAAAGAAAAGGTTCATTGCTTGTGCTAATGCGGCGGATGAAAACTCTGAACCACTTGTGGTCAAGTTCAGTAAAGGTAGAGCTCCATACTCTGTGACTTTGACTGTCAATCATGAAAATGGAGGGCGAGACACACTCACATTCAACGATATCCACAGCACCGAGTATGCAATCCGATCCATCTATGAGGGGTTGACTCTTGGAAAGCACTATGTTTCCTTGACGAGAGTCTCTGATGCCAATGGGTGTGCCAAGGAATTTGCTGCAGGCGAGCTTGAATCTGCAGTGATAGAGATTTTTGATTCTCCCACGCTCTCTCCAATGCAAGCGGATACACATTACTGTGTTGGAGAAAAGATTGGCTACGTTTTGAATGGACTTGCGCCTTTTGAATTAACATACGACTTTAATGGTGCTAAGCACAAGGCTAAGACAACTACCCCATTCTCTAGAATTGCAACTGAGCCAGGCCTCTTCCAGCTTCTTTCGTTGAAGGACTCTGCTTCCCAATGTACAGTGAATCTGACTGGTGCGCACAGTAATGTTGAGATTCACGATTTACCCTCTGTCAGCATATCCAAGTCTGCCACAGGGATGCATCAAAACATCCACGAAGGAGACAAGGCAGAGATCAAATTCAAGTTTACGGGTGTCCCACCTTTCTCTTTCACCTACACAAGAACTGTTGGCCGCGGCAGAGATGCTCGTGTCGTGGAGACCCATTCAGTTTCAAAGGTACACGGCTACGAGTACTCCATCTTCACCAGTCAGCAAGGTTCATATGAAGCTATCGCCTTGGAGGACATGTGGTGTAAAGTAGCGTAAAACGCATCAAGAAGACTATAAATCCTAGTTTTCATTATTTATAAATGTACTATCTCAAGTTGAACATTATGTAGAAAGGCTCGTGATATAGGCTTCTCGACCACTTTTAACTCAATGCTCTTCTATACGAATATGCTTAGTCATCATTCCACTGAGATTATAATAACTAGCAACAAAATTTCTAACCTGCTCATAATGAATTCGTCATGGATTAGCCAGGACATTCTGGATGTATTTACAGAGACATTTAGAGACTCTATCGATGATCCACAGATCAATATCCGCATTCAATCTGTGAAAGCGTCGTTGTACGACCGCAATTACATGGAGGCCTTTGGTACCCAGGCTAATTTGGACGCATATGTTGTGAGATGGTCCCCTTCAAGATCGCTAGCATATAGAGAACTATTTCAGTCCATTGATGTAATCAACAATGTCCTATCTAGGAAAGAGGGAAGTTGCAAAGTTCTGTGTATTGGAGGCGGAGCCGGAGGGGAAGTCGCTGCTCTATCGTCTATTGCACTACTTGGAGACGGTTCTAAGTCCACTGCCAGTCGCCTAGAGATCATTGCAGTTGATGTTGCTCAATGGGACGTGACGCTCCACAGACTAATGCAGCAAATCAGCAAGAGCTGGTATCAAGATGCCGCAAACGACCTGTCATTGGAAGACAGACTTGAAAGAATGTCGTTAGAGGGTCCGCTGAAGGTGGACTTTATTAACCATGACATTTTGACTCTTGACATTCCGCAGCTGAGTGAATTGGATCTCATCACTTCAATGTTCACCACAAACGAGCTGTTTGCATCGTCCAAGGCTGAGACAGTAAAGTTCCTCAAGTCGCTGTCCGCCTGCAAGTCCGGCACGTTGTTACTGCTAGTGGAGAGTGCTGGCAGTTACAGCGAGATTCAGATTGGCAACAAAAAGTTCCCTGTTCACTTTCTCATTGAACATACCTTGCAGCCTGCCTGGAACTTGGTTGAGGGCGCCGACTCCCGCTGGTTCAGGGTGCCCGCAGATCTCAAGTACAGCCTCAGGCTGGAAAGCATGCGATACTTCTATCGACTGTACTGTCGCAAATAGAGGCCGAAACGCCGTACATGTGATGGCATGTTATGGACACACAACTCAAGGGTTGCGTATTATTTTAGCGATAAGGATTACGATAGGGGAACTAGCTGGTGCCCATTTTGGCGGTGGAATGGAGCACCCTGTTCAAAGTCCAAGTCCATGTCTAGGCCCCTGTCTATGTGGTATTTCGGTAAATGCCATAGGCCGAGAGACTGGAGATTCAATCCACAGGAACTATATTTCGGCTACTGTTGGTCAGCACTAGCTCCATCATCGACTGGAATAACTCCGAAACGCGAAAGTCAATCTAACTGGAAATAGCTCTTTAGTGCTGCATCCTGGTGGGTCCGTTGCAGCGCCCAATGTACGAGACACCGTTGAGACATTGCACCATTGGAGCTAGCGTGGCTGCGCCGGAGCAGGTATTATTCTCCGGGAATATTAGGCAGCGCTATGACAATATAGATAATATATTTTTGCACTGATGGCTGCTCTTTGTCATTTGCAGGTTTCAAGGCTTGCTCGCAGCATCGAAACTAGACCTTCCCAGTTGGTCATCCCTGGAACCCACCACAGGGCCCACTAGTATCGCTGACGGGGAAACGTTTGGGCGCACCGCACAACCCACAGCGACACTAACGCTGCAGAGGCGTACTCAGCCCGTTTCAGATTGCACCGTTTGAGGCGACCTGTCTCAGAAGCTGTGGAGCGGAGATTTCGTCTGCCCCCTTTGGCTAGTGAAGCTAGACCGGAACAAGTGCCACTGTAGGCCATCCGTACACTAATGCTCTACTCTGTTGAGCACTAGATTAGTGCTGCTCCTGTCCGCCATAGAAGCTGCGAGCGAGAGCAACTATTGGGACATGCCACGCCGTTACGCGGTTGGGGCGGGAAGTATGGCAACGTTGCAGTTTGACAGAGCGGGTGAGTCCAAGTATGTCTGGCCATGTCATGAGTTCCTTCTGATTAGAGCGCACAAGGTACCTGAGGTCTTCAGCGATGCCATGTCCCCGCCCAGACCCCATGACCGAGACCCTTCCGACAAGACATACGACAACCACCCCACGGCAAGCCACAAAAAAGTCCATAACACCCAGTAGAGCCCGGGCCGTGTGAGTTGCTGGGCATGTGAGCACCTTAGCAACCGCAATAAAACAAGCCTTTTTGATCTGTCCAGAGATTTGGAGTTTCTCGTCGTCATCTCCCCGTCGGCTTGGCAAACAGCTCTTGGCCTCTCTGTCAGTCTCGTTGCTCTCCGCTTCTGCTGGTCCTTGCTGTCTCGGCAAACACTTGAGACAGCGCACCGTCCCACCTCGCCTCTACTGGTGCCGACTAGGGCCCACCACTGCCGCCGTGCAACGTACCAAAAAAGGACAAGGTCGCCAGACGCAAGCTTGAACCCGCTCCTGGCACAAAAGCAAAAAATTGATATATAAACCACGGCGCCAGCAAGTGTGCTTGGGCAGGACTATTCCAGACCTCCAAGCGACAGATATCATTTCTGCGACCACGTTCGCCACACAGCAGAGTTGTTGGTTTTAGAACACAGCCTTCCCACTGTCCTCCTGAATATGCTCGCTACGGCCAGTAACCAGGCTTCTCCGGTGGCGCCACCACGCCACAGTCGGTACGACGAGCAACGACAGTCGGCTCCGCTCACCAAACGGCACCTCTCAGACGCCGCGCCTCGCCGGTACTCTGGCGCGTCCACGAGTTCGTCCACGCCGACAGTTTGCGTCCTGTGCGCCCGTCCCGAGCTGGCTTCGCCGCGCCAGTCGCCACGCCAGTCCCTCAAGTCCTACCTGCAACTCACAGCCTCCGGGAGCAGACCTACTGCACGAAAACCGGTAGCCCTGCGACGCACCTCTGCTCCGGCTACTCCTACGACTCCCACGACTGGGAGCGAGAAGATGAGGAGCATGAGCTACGTGTCGTTTCCCGCCATCGAAGATGAGACGAGCGAGTAGATTCGCTCTAAGATCCGCGAGATCCGTTCGAATCTACGTAATTTCACCCAAAAGTTTTATTTATTAATATCCATTCCTTTACAGACAGTTACAGCTGCTCGATGCGTTTGTCGATGCGTTTGTGGCACGGTGTTGCCCGGCAACGAACGGCAGGGAAGTCCGTCTGGGACTATTCTAAAGCTTGGTTGTTGTTATTATTTGACTTATTAACCCCTGCCACGATCCTCGTCGTTGTACCCACGTCCCTTCGACCACCTGAGCCGCAGAGATCAAGTTACGGCTGATAGACTGATACGACCTCAGCTCATTGGGCAGACACGACTATAAGACGGCTCTGTCAGAGGGCTTTTTCTAACTAACAGTCAAAAGAACTTTAATTATAAGGTTTGTGTTTGTATATCTTCTATTTCTGTAGCTTTCTGTATATTCCACTGTTTTAACCACTTGCAATTCCTAGTCAAATGAGTGGACTTGCTTGAAGCATCCGTGGGGTGTTACTGTCACAGTCTCAGTCTCTTCTCGCCTTAGTCCCAACTCTTCTCCCTCTCCCAACTTCCAACTCCCAACGCCCAACACTAAGGTTCCCTCCCAAACTCCTTGCCCCCTTCCCCTCTCCTCCTCACCTCCCAACCGTGCACTGTACAGACAACCCTACGTGCACACGTCACATGCTAACCCTATCCCAAGACTGAAAAACATACACCACTCGAGCACCCACACAACCTGAACACAGCATTCACAATGGCCGTTGGAAAGAATAAGAGATTGTCAAAGGGTAAGAAGGGTCTCAAGAAGAAGACCGTCGACCCATTCTCCAGAAAGGACTGGTACGATATCAAGGCTCCATCCATCTTTGAGAACAGAGATGTTGGCAAGACCCTCGTCAACAGATCCACTGGTCTCAAGAACGCCAATGACGAGCTCAAGGGCCGTATCCTCGACGTTTCCCTCGCTGACCTCCAGGGACAGGAAGACCACTCTTTCCGTCGCATCAAGCTCAGAGTTGAGGAAGTCCAGGGCAAGAACCTGCTGACCAACTTCCACGGTCTGCACTTCACCTCTGACAAGCTCAGATCTTTTGTCAGAAAGTGGCAGACTCTCATCGAGGCCAACGTCACTGTCAAGACCTCCGATGACTACCTCATTAGACTCTTTGCCATTGGTTTCACCAAGCGCCAGCCAAGCCAGATTAAGAAGACCACCTACGCTCAGAGCTCCCAGATCCGTGACATTAGAAAGAAGATGGTTGAGATTATGCAGAGAGAGGCCTCCAACGTCACTCTTGCCCAGCTCGTCTCCAAGCTCATTCCTGAGGTTATTGGCCGCGAGATGGAGAAGGCTGCTCTTCCAATCTACCCCCTGCAGAATGTCCACGTCCGCAAGGTTAAGATTCTCAAGTCTCCAAAGCTCGACCTCGGCGCCCTGCTCTCCCTCCACGGCGAGTCTGGCACCACCGACGACGGCAAGAAGGTTGGCAAGTCTGCTGACTTCAAGGATGTTGTCCTTGAGACTGTCTAAGTCAGCCGCGAAGACTTCGGGTGTAAAAATTTATTCATGATCTTAAAAGGTGGCTCTGATCGGCCGTATTCTGAAAATCAGACTGTTAATGAAGTTAGATGTAGGCGTATTTAAATACAGCTGTTAAAATACTTGCAAGTTTTATTAATGTTGCTCAAAATCATCTTGATTGTTCAAGTCGGGTTACACAATGTAGATATGTTTGAGGGCTCTGTGTTAAATGTTTCTTAGATAGTTGTTACTGCCTTCCCGTGCTTTATCATCACTGCAATGGTCCTAAGAGTTACTATTGACATGTCTTCACGAGCACTTGACGGTGGTTCTCAGAGTTGTTACTATTTACACTATGTACACTTACGAGCTCTTCTTCTTGGGCTTGCGCTTGGGCTTCGACTCGTCACCGTTAATGTACTTGACAAGCTCGTCAACCGACTTGGCTGCCAGGTCGGGGTTGGCCTGGGCGGATGCAGTCGGGGTCACTTTCTTCATCTGGGAAGTCATCATGCGAACATTGGCACGAGCATTCTTCTCCACAGTGACAGCAGCCTGCAGTAGCTGGTCCCTCCACTTCTTGGCCTCAGCCAAGTTGGGGTTCTCAGCGCCAAACTCGCGCTCATATACAACGCAGACTCTACGGACAACGTCCAAGGCCTTGCGGTAGTCGCCCTCAATTGCAATAAGATTCGACATTTGCATCTCCTGGGCAGCAGTCTGCCATGAATCGGCGCCGTGGACAGCAGTGTAGAGCTCAATGCTCTTGGTGTACCACTTGTTGGCACTCTTGTAGTCCTGAAGCAACATAAGAGTCTGGGCTATCTCGGAAATGATACGCAGCAAGTTTGGATGGTTGGCAGTGGGCATAAGAGACCACTTGTCAAAGGCAAGGGAAGCAAATTTCAGTGCTCTCTCCGTCTGGTCACTCTGGTACAAAGCGGTCGCAAGGTTCAAGTAGCAGACAGCAATGTCAGCGCCATTGCATCCCACAACGCGCTCACTAATGAGCAAGGCTCTGACATAGTAATCAGCAGCCTTCTCAAACTTGGAGAGCTGGTAGAGGACGCTGGACACTTCAAGCAAAGTCTTGTATACCTGAGGATGGATGGCGCCGTATACCTGCTCACAGATACCCAAGCACTCATCCAAAAGTGCAAAAGTAGTGGACTTGTCTTCCTCATTCTCCTGCAGCTGAACCAAGGCAGACCTGATGCTGTTCTCAGCAACGGAACTGATGTAGTTGGTGGACTTGATGACAGGAACTATTGTCAAAAGATCATCAGGAGTAATGTCGTACTTCTGGTAGTCCTTGAAAGCCCACTGGAAACCCAGCTTATGCGAGACTGACAAGAACAAGTAGACAAAGTTGATTTCAAAGTCAGCAGGAACATTGAATCTGAAGCAAGTAGCAACATCCTTGTAAATCTCTTCGACCTTGCCGGCCTTGACATCTCTCAAGTACTTGGCAACCAGCTTTGGAATATTGGACAAATCTTCTTCCTTGGCCATCAGGTCGTTAAGAATATGCTTGATGGATCTGGAAATAGCCTCGTGGACAAGTACTGAAGTAAATGCATCAGCAACGTAAACAGAAGAGTCGCGCTTCTTCTGAATAGATTCGTAAATCAAACCGAGATATCTCATATTGATTCCGCGCTTGTGCATAAGCTTGGTAAGTTGTTCGCCATCTCCGGGGAGCAAGAACTTGCTCGTGAGCATGTCGGTGACAAAAGCGTCCACAATAGTATCAGTAACATATGCACAGAGATCCACAACTTCCTTCTTGTCACTCTCATACTGTTCTTTAAGCTCGTCAGGAACCTCGCCCAGAACATCTGGGTTAATAGAAAGCTGCTCATTGAGCTTCTCAATCTCAGCCTTGAGTTCTTCAGCAGGCTTGTCCTTGTTGTCAGCAACGTAGGCTCTGACCTTGGCTGCCCACCACGACTCGATAGCTTCATGTCTCAGAACACACAAAGTGTGTGGATAATCTGGATTGCTCTCAATGAACTTGACATCAGGAGGAGACAGGTGGTACAGATCAAGCACATACTTTTTGTTGTCTGTGCCAATAAGACCCTTAACATCAATAGAAGTAAGCATCTCGACGCCTTCGTTACCAGCCTTGTGTGGCTTGAGGTGAAGGTACTTGGCAAGAGGTTCAATAGCCTTGGCAACTTCTTCATCATGAGCCATTTCACCTTGCTCCTCAATGTATCCATACTTGATGATTGAGTCAGTCTCACTGAGAATACCTGGAACAATTCCTTGAGCTGTGATTCTTCTACCGCAATAGTCAACAAGAGTTGTCATCACGGGAGAGATGTTGTCCAAGTTGAGCTGCATGACATAGTTGACACCGGCAAGATCCTTGGATGCAGCATGACGTGCAGCCTTGTTGCCACCCTTTCCTTCGTAAACGCCAATGCAGTCCAGAGCATGAGAGTAGAAAATACCGTTGTGGATATAAATGCGAGAATCCTCTGGCTCATTGTCATTCAGCGCACTCAGATTGCCTCTGATAAGGTTGAGAGCACCCTTTGCAGAGGAGTCAGAAGCATCAAACAGCAACTTGTTGAGGGCCTGGTCCTTTCTGATGGTATCGCTGAAAGCATTCTCTTCACGAATGTCAAGCTCCCTGACATTTTGAAACTCGTCATTCCAATCGCGGGTTTGAGCAGCCTCCGCTGAGACAGTCTGCTGAGTGCGGTACAGGTCAGATACAGGCTGCGCTGGTCTTGCAAATTCAGGGATGGAAAGAAATGTTGTTGGAGCTTTCGAGACGGAGTAGGGCGATCTCTTCTGGATAGCCTTAAAGTTGGCCTCTACGCGCTTCTTAACATTAGGAGAGAGGCTGTAAATGAGCGGCAGCAGAGCCTTGTTCTCATATGAAGCGCCTGGAACTCTGCGTGGCTCCAGATCAAACTTGTCACGGGTGCTAGAAGTGACGCAGAAACCATCCTTCTTGACTGCAATGTGGTATTCCTTGCCATCCAAAGTTGTGAGGGATAGAATCATGAGAAAACCCTTAAACTTGAGCTGAGGTGGAAGTGGGTTCCAGTTAGAAAAGTGCAGGGCCTTGACGGCAGGTACTGGAGTTGTGGCCAGCGTACCCTCCTCAGGGAACTTTGGAGTAGGGAGCTTGATAGATGAGGTCGTCTGGAAACGTTCAGCGTAGTTCACAAAAGTGGGCTTTTCTTCTTGTTGTGGTTCTGGTTCGCTTTTCTTTCCCTTGCCGTTCTTCTTGCCATTCTTCTTGCTTGGCATAGCCTCGTTAGCATTGGCCTCGTCTTCGAGAACCTTGGCAAACACAGAGGCACCGTAGTCCAGAGCTTCCAAAGAATTTGGAGCGTTGTAGTCAAAGCCAAGATACTCTCTGACTCTAGCAATGTGAGCGAGGGCAGAAGCCTCGGTGTATGGAACAGGCACGGCCGTCAGCACAGCACCATTCTCAAGCTCAAGCTCTCTGGCACTCTGGAAAGAGTTCAAGACTTGGCCATTGCTGGAGAACTCAAAGTCTGGAATGTCGCACGCGGATCCGTCAACAAAGCTTCTCTTGAGATCTTCCAGCTGCTCGTCCCAGGGGATCTTGGCATCGACGTTTTTCTTGTCAAAAACATTTACTGTGCAGCCAAAGTCTGTGTTAGTGATTGGTTTCAATCTTTTCGCAAGCTCTGGACATGTCTTGGACTACTAATCATTAGGTCCAGGGCATTGGACGTAATTCATCTCCAACAGACATAAAGCCCAAGATAAAACTAAAACGGCAAACAAAGCTACTTACACAAATCCTCGGTAGGAGCTTCAACTGGCTCCTCGGCAGGAACATCGGACGGAGCTTCGTTTCGATTCACCAATGTCTCTTCTTGAGCTGACATTGTTGGTTGATTGGTTCCCCAGAGTGGAAAATTTCAAGGTTACCGAAAGAGCACCGAGCGGAGCCGGGGAGCCGGGGATATTAGGGAAAATAGGACGTTTACTGAAGAGGAAATTTAAGTTTCTACTTTATTACTAGTTGATCCTTTTGTTCTTTGCGATCTTTCTTTCAACCTGCCAAAAACTGCTCGGTTTAAACCTGCCTAGAGCACTCAACATGGAAATCTGCTAGCGAATCCCTCGTGACACAGTCAAACAGTCAGAGAACAGAGACTAAACGAACAATAAAAGGACTAAACCAAAAACTACTTGAAATGCAAGTTACAAGCCTCTACAAGACTTTTCAAAAAAACATCATATCGTGTATTTATACAATACTAATAAAGGGAAGATTCCCAGGAAAATTCCCGCACAGATCGCCAACTTTTTTTGCTTCATTAATAGATACTTTGGAAGACATTCTTCCGCACGTCTCACTGTCTATGAGTGATTCGCTCCACCTTGGTTGTTGCTTAGTGCTTTCTGGAGTCAGAAATAACGTCCTGCATGTCGACAATCTTTGCCTTGGCACGGCCGAAAGAACCCAACTTCTTCTTGGCAAACTTTCTGGCACGCTTGTCCTGGGAGTTTTTGAGGAGCTCAATGAGTCTTCTCTCGTATGGGGCGAGGCCAGTGACTTCTCTAACAATGTCTCTGACAAACTTGCTCTTCTCGGAGACACCCTTTCTAGCAGTCTTGCGGACAGCTGGGGTGCGAGGAGTGACAATGTGTCCCTTGTTGAGGCCGATAGCGATTCCGGACTTTGGTGCTTTAGCCATGGTTGATGCTGATGTGTATGGAATGAGCTGTGGTGGACTGGAACTTTTGGTGAGTAGAGCGAGTGTGTGCACGTTGGGAGCTGTGTGACTGTTTTTTGTGTGCACGGGCACGCGCTGGGAATGAGGTGGGAAGGATGGGGCTGAGCTGACAGTTGTAGATGGACAACGTCTAGAAGTGGTAGGAGACCGTTCAGTGGAGACGGTGATGAGATCTGAGAGACGAGATAGGTCATGAGGTGAGAAATCATGAGGTGAATAATGAGACAATGAAATAGCGAAATAATGAATCATGATACAATGAGATAATGACACTAAAAATGACTCCACATAGTCCTAATCTAAATGATCGATTCGTATACTACGATATATGCTATGTACAATTAGTTGACCGGGACGGTCGCCTTGGTCAACTGCTCCTCTCCGAGAATCGAGACAATCTCACCGACACTTCTCGATCCATGCTCCGCTACAAAGTCCTTGTACGACATTGCCTCGCCCTGCTGCAGCAGAGACTCGTATGCCAGCTTCACCAGCTTCCGTCGGCCGACAGTCACCTGTCTCTCGCCGCCAGCTTCCGTAGAAACAGTGAAATAAACGGGCAGCACATTGCCATCGACTGTGACCTCGGAGATTGGAACTCTCTTGGTCTTTTGGGCCTCGTCCTGCAGCTTTCTCTTTGCAAACACCAAGTACCTCAGCTTCCAGCCAGTGGGGCCGAGCTCCTTGATTCTCGCAGACTTTTCCTTGGTCAAGTAGTTGTCGATACCGCCCTCCTTGTTTATCGTTCTCAGCACGGACGAAACAACCTTAATGTTGATGAAACGGCTCAGAGTCTCTGACCACAGCTTATGACGGTGCACATTCGGCTTCCACGTGCGCTTGTTGTGGTTCTTAAACTCGGAGATTTTGTATCCCGTGCGAATCATCTTGCCGCCGTACAGACCTCTGTCTGCCTGCTTGTACCACTGCGATTCACCGTATGGATACGGCGGGAAGGCAGGAATCTCTTTGGGTAGAAGGTAGCGAGGCATACCAATCTCCAGGGGTACTTGTTGCTTCACTTTGCGGTTCACAACATGCTCGAAAGACCTTGCTCCGAGGCTTCTAAACGTCGAAAACAGTCGGCTATTAATGGGCCACATTGTGGTGAAGAGCTTTGGTGAAGAACTGCGTTGGGTGAAATTTCGCGGCCTCGTCCAGTGAGCACTGGGCTGGTGTAGATTGGAGATTGTGCGAGGAGACTAGTTGGGAGATTGCCGGGTTTAAATGGTTTTAAATGCTCTCAAATAACTCCCAAGTGACTCCTAGAGAAACTCCCAAACTCTCGGGAATATTCTCGTTTCGTTCTCGTCACTCAGTGAATTACCCCCTGCGAATAGTACCAGGTAGCACAGCATACAAAAAGTACAGCCTCGAAATAGTACAAGATATAGTACAGGATACACAGATACTACACGATATAATACAAGTACAAAGATAGTACTGGTCTAAATAAATATTGGGGCTCAACTGTCCTCGTCGTCCGTGTCAAACAGCCCGAGATCAATGGCACCGGACCCGTTGGCAACAGGGTTGAGATGCGGACGGTCTCCGTACTCCACCAGCGAGGAACGCCGACGAATGACATTGCGCGCAACGTCTGCATTGGCCTTCGCGACCTTGTCGTCGCTGTTGTCCTGCGACTCCTGTTTCAGTGCGTCTTGCAGCGCCAGCATGCCTTTGCGCATCTCGTCCTCCGTCGGCCAGGGCAATGTTGCATGTTCTTGATTGTTGTAGTTTGGCGGCGCCCGTGTAAACTTTGTGATTCTCGTGGCATATGCAAGCAACGTGTTGGAATCGACCTTCTGAGTTGGCTTTTCGTCCGTGATAGTGTTTGACTGCAGCGTCCGCCGGCAGTCGGCCAGCTCCAGCAACAACTGTGTAATCTGCTCGTCGAGCTTGTCTGAAACAGACTGCAGCTGTACTCTCTTTTCGCGCAGGCTCTGGTTCGTCTTGATCTCCTCAATGGCAGTGTTCAGCGACTTGTCGGCAGCAATGAGCTCGTCCGCCACGTCGCACGACGGGTTGAAACGCTGCACGCTGCTGATGAGCTGGGCCAGCTTTGTTTCAAAGGCGTTGAGCTCATTTTGTATCAGCGATTTCGGGTCCATTCCGCAAGGAGCTCGGTCAAAAAAGCTGTGCTGTTTCGCAATATTTCCACCCACGAAATATACTGGTCTCTCTACAAGACGCAACAACGTTGGTGAAACGTAAAAGCAGCGCAATTAATTTTGGACTCCAAGTGCAAGGCAGACTCAATAAGGTTTCAATTTTGGTATTCCCTTGAACTCTTTGCAAACCGACCTGCCACGACAGCAACCGCCTCGTTTCCATCACGAAACTCTCAAGACGCCGGCCCCTTACGGATTCCTCCCACTGACTCCATCGCGAGCTGTGCTCATTTGCTGGATCATATTTTGCCCCACAATTTGATACAATTAGATTCCGCTACAAAAGACTCGTCAAAGACTTGTTCAAAGACTTGTTCCTGGTGACCCTTTGAGTCTTGTCCTTTTTATTCATCTCTTAATTCGTCTCTTAATTCGTCTCCAAAAGCACTCGCCCTGATTACTCCCTAGTTCAGCAGTGTTTATCCTTGACTTTGTTTCGGCATTTCGTCGTTGTTGCCGCTCATGAATGATATACCGCTTGTCAATATGAACCGAAATGGCCACGAAGATGAAGAAAATCTCCTCCCAGTGACAGAGCAGGGTCAGCTGCCGCAGATATCGCAAGAGCGCGTCGTAAGGGCGTGGACGTCTGATACTTACCCGTCAAACGGCGTCTCCAATGCAAAGTACTCCCCGCTCACGTTTCTGCCTGTGATCCTCTTTGAGCAGTTCAAGTTCTTTTTCAACCTGTACTTTTTGCTCGTTGCACTCTCGCAGGCCGTGCCGGCGCTCAGAATCGGCTATCTGCCATCATATATCGTTCCTCTAGCGTTTGTGCTGTGCATAACAATGGGCAAAGAGGCCTGGGATGATATCCTGCGTAGACGGCGCGATGCAGAAGCCAATTCTGAAAAGTTTGAACTCGTTAATGGCACGCTGGTCAAGTCTCGCGATCTTCGTGTTGGTCAGCTTGTCCGTGTTCACAAGAACCAGAGAATCCCTGCAGACATGATTCTCTTGCAGTCTACCGAAAACGGTGAATCCTTCATTCGCACAGATCAGCTGGACGGTGAAACCGACTGGAAACTGCGTATAGCCTGCTCTTTGACGCAGGACCTCACTGAAACTGAAATGGATGACGTGGTTACCATTGCCTCAGCACCTACAAAGGACGTCCATTCCTTTCTGGGAAGACTAGAGTATGATGAGAACGACATTGGCCTCAGTGTCGATAACACCCTTTGGGCAAACACCGTTCTAGCCTCTGGAAATATCATTGGTATGGTTATTTACACTGGCCGCGATACTCGTCAGGCCTTGAACACTTCCAAAACAAGATCCAAAGTTGGTCTTTTGGAATTGGAAATCAACAATCTGTCAAAAATTCTATGTGCCTGTGTCTTTTTGCTCTCTGTTGGTCTCGTGGCTCTTCATGGATTTGGTCCAAGCTGGTACATTGATATTCTAAAGTTCCTTATCCTGTTTTCCACCATCATTCCTGTCTCCCTGAGAGTCAATCTAGATATGGGAAAGACCGTGTATGCATATCAGATTGAACATGATAGTTCGATCCCTGATACTGTCGTCAGAACCAGTACTATCCCAGAAGACTTGGGTCGCATTGAATATTTATTAACTGATAAGACGGGTACTCTTACTCAAAACGATATGGAAATGCGCAAGATCCACATTGGTACTGTCTCCTACGCGGGCGATGCTATGGAAGAAGTTGCAAACTATGTCGCTGACAGCGGTGAACACATTCGTTCGCGAAGAGAGGTGGGCCAGAGAGTAAGAGATCTGGTCACTGCCCTCTCAGTGTGTCACTCTGTTACACCGTCCGATGGCACCTTCCAAGCGTCATCTCCTGATGAGATTGCCATCATCAAGTGGGTTCAAGAAATGGGCCTCACCTTGGTCAAGAGAGATCGTTCCTCTATGACGTTGATACATGAGCCAAGCCAACAAAGAATACAATACGAAATTCTCCACCTCTTCCCGTTCAACTCTGATAATAAGAGAATGGGTATTGTTGTCAAGAAGAACGAAGAAATCTGGTTCTATCAGAAGGGCGCAGATGTCGTAATGGCAAAGATTGTACAAAACAATGATTGGCTTGATGAAGAAACTGCAAACATGGCTCGAGAGGGTCTCAGAACCCTTGTTGTCGGAGGTAAGAAGGTCTCACCGCAGTTGTATCAAACATTCCTGACGCGGTATCAGCGAGCAGGACTCTCAATGTATGACCGTGATGCTGAGCTTGCCCGGGTTGTTGCAGAATTCTTTGAGCATGACTTGGATCTCTTGGGTCTAACAGGAGTTGAAGACAGACTGCAAAAAGACATGAAACCATCACTGGAGCTCTTGCGCAACGCTGGTATTAAGATCTGGATGTTGACTGGTGACAAAGTGGAGACTGCGCGCTGCGTCGCAGTATCGTCAAAGCTGGTTGCTCGTGGCCAGTATATTCACAGCATCACCAAGCTATCTGAAAAGAGTTTGGCATATGACAATTTGGAGTTTCTACAAGCAAAGCCTGATGCTTGCTTGTTGATTGATGGTGAGTCTCTTTCCATGCTTCTCAATACTATGAAGGAACAGTTTATCAATATTGCCGTTCGACTGCCTACAGTCATTGCTTGCAGATGCACGCCACAGCAAAAAGCTGATGTCGCTATTCTTATAAAAGAGGCTACCAAGAAGCGTGTTTTGTGTATTGGCGACGGTGGTAACGATGTTTCCATGATTCAAGCTGCTGATGTTGGTGTGGGCATTGTGGGTAAGGAGGGCAAGCAAGCCTCTTTGGCTGCAGACTTTTCCATTACTCAGTTCTGCCACCTGACAAAACTGTTGATGTGGCATGGCCGCAACTCATACAAGCGCTCTGCCAAACTTGCACAATTTGTGATTCATCGTGGTTTGATTATCAGTGTCTGCCAGACTGTTTTTGCAGTGGCATCAGGACTCAAGCCTATTGCTTTGTTTGATGGATGGCTGATGGTGGGTTATGCCACAGCCTACACTATGGCCCCCGTATTCTCGCTCGTCACTGACCGTGATGTCGACGAGGAACTTGCAAAGCTCTACCCTGAACTCTACAAGGAGCTGACAGCCGGCCGTTCGCTGTCTTACCGAACCTTTTTTGTATGGGTGCTTGTCTCTCTGTACCAAGGCATTATTATCCAGGGACTGTCACAGATGTTTGTTGGTGTTGAAACGTCTCTCTTTAACAGACTAGTGATGGTTGCCTTCACGTCTCTACTGTTCAACGAACTCATCATGGTTGCGCTTGAAATCATTACCTGGAACAAGATTATGATTGCGACAGAGATTATTACGCTGGCCGTTTATTTGGCGTCCTTCCCGTTTCTTGGAGATTACTTTGATTTGAAGTATCTCAAGTCTCCACACTTTTACTGGCAAACGGCGCTCATCACGGCGACTGCACTGATCCCGCCTTGGATTGCCAAAGCACTTCGCAAGAAGCTCAAGCCTCCATCGTATGCAAAGGTTCAGCAGGTTTAGTAGAGACATATTATTTATATACAGGTCGTTATAGATATTTGCATTCTTTGAGTATATTATTTAGACTTGCCTTGTGTGGACGGGTGCTTAAGCGAGATGAATTCTGTAACAGGAAATTGATCGGCGTGTGCGCCAAGATAAGCGCTGGACAAAGATAAGGCCAGAACAAGGGACAAAAACAGGGAACGCGACAGTATAAAGAGATGGGTTATTTTCTCGCCATCAAACTTTTGAACTTATCGTTCCCATTGCTCTCAAATGCTCTTTTTTTCCGCTGTTCCGCGTCGTGTCCGCTCTTCATCTCGCGCATGTGATTATCACATGCATTTCCAGACTAGGTGTTTAGGACTGATGAGCTAGAAGAGGCGGAGTTTGTGTGTCAGCGTGACAGCCATCTCCATTCCATGAAGTTTGGAAAAACGTAAGTATCTACGGTTTAAACCAGGGTTTGGGTTTCTGGCGTTCCTTTGGCATTGATTAACTAACCTCAGACTGCGACGAAACGAAGTCCCAGAATGGCGGGCCTTTTTCATAAATTACAAGCTGCTGAAACGCAAAATAAAGCAGTACTCGCAAGCTAACAGCGATGTGCAGTACACGCGCTCTCGGCTAGAGTACTACCTTGACCAAGAACTGGCTCGCGTTGATGCCTTCTTCTCTACCAAGTTTGATTCTCTAGTCTACAAGTACCAGCAGTCTGACATTCGCGATAAGAGCTTGATTGTCGTTTGTCAGTCATTGCTGTGGTTTGCTGAAATCAACAGTCTTGCGGTCATCAAGATTCTTAAAAAGTGCGACAAAAAATGTGGCGTTCTCATGCAGTATGACTATCTTCCGGAAAGACTTTATACGCAGTCGTTTGCATCCAAAGATCAGGATTCCCCCTTGTCTATTCTGCACGATATCGTTGCCGACTGCCAGCTGAGTGTAAATATTGACGCAGTATCTGCCGATCTCTCTGAGTCAGTCATGATATCTGAGCCACGGTTAATTGAAGTTCGCAAGAGCCCTACATCTAGTGCTGCCACGTTCAGCATGATATTAAAGCTGGTCTTTGGAGATGCTGACGCTCTTGATATGCAGTTACTCACTAATCCCGATATCTGGCAAGCACGTCAAATTCATCAGAAAAGCATCTTGCATTCACTCGTATCCGAATGGGCAAAGCAAAAGCAGCTTGGCCCTCAGAGCAAAGTGACCTTTGAACAGCTGTTAAAGTTTGCTCCACAATCATCTCTCTTTCACAAAGACTCTAGTGGGCAGACCGCTATTCACTACGCCTGCAAATTAGGATTGGATGTCCCTCTGCTCGCATTACTCAATAGCCTAGAGTCGAAGCCAGATCTATTGAATAGTTTCTGGAGAGATAAGATGGGAATGAGTCCCTTGCACTTGGCTGTCACTCATGGACAGGTTTCTGCTGTCGAAATTTTGTTTCAGTCTCATTCTAGTGTTGTGCCAAACAGCACATCTGATCTGGAACTAATCCATCTGGCCACTACACCTGAAATGATAGATGTGCTGCGTAGAAACAAATTCGACATCAACTGCACCAACTCTGATAATCAAACGCTATTGTACTTAGCCGCAGAGAGGGGGAACGTTGATGTTGTGAAGTACTTGTTGACACTCTCTGAGTTAGATGTTGACATATGTGACTCTCAATTTGGCTGGACTGCATTGTTCGTCGCAGCCGTACATTTGCATTTGGACATTGTAAAGCTACTTTTGCAAAAGCCAACTTTAGTTTACACCGATATTGAAGGCTGGACAGCATATGAACATGCTGCCTTTCGTGGTAGCTTTGAAATTGCGCAGCTCATCATGGACCAGAATGGCGATTCACTTCACCCTTCACTGGATAATATCGTTGATAATGATATCTCCTTGCCTGTTAATATTTGTGAGCAATCGTCCGAATCTTCTGCGTCCACAATGAGTTCTATACTATCTCCGCAATCTTCATTGTCGACAGCAAGCTCTTATGCTTCGCTGCCCAATGCTCAGAATTGGCCAATGCCAAGAGAACCGCTCTCCACACAGTACGGTAGACGATACAGAAGTGATCGATACACGATTCTCATCATGATGGGGGCGACAGATGTGAGAGCAAATGCACCACCCGTTGAGCTTAATGAATCAATGCTTCCTGACTATTCTGCAGCAATTGCAGCTGGTATTGATACCAAACTTCAGCTTGGGGTGTCAGCCAACAGTGTAGAGGGAGATTCTAGAACGTTTGACTTGCCCATGGAGCGCAGTGAGATCCATGCCATCGACCCAATCGAATTCCATGCCAGCGAGAAACCATCTGTAAGCATCTTTTTTAACCTTCTTTCAAACCACAGCCAGGTAGGAAAGCAGAAACGCATTGGACGAGCGGTGGCAGTCCTGAATTCACTTATGAACCCATTTGGAGAACTGAAAAAGTCTCTGATTAATCACATGTCTGTACCGATCGTCGAAGTTGAAACACTGGATGTTTTGGGCATGGTGAACTTTGAGTTTCTCATCATTTCTCCTTATCATCATGAGAAGATGCATTTACGTGCAAAGAATGACCTTGATCTTGTCCCACCAATTATAGGACACAGAGGTTTTGGCCAGAATTTAACCACACGAAGATCCCTGCAGGTTGGTGAAAATACTCTTGAGTCGTTTCGAGCAGCGGCTCAAGTTGGTGCGCAATACGTGGAAATGGATGTCCAAGTCACCAAAGATCACGTCCCGGTTTTGTATCATGACTGGTGCGTGTCAGAAACTGGAATTGACGCTCCTGTTCATAGCATGACATGCGAGCAATTCTTGAACCTTGATGTCAAACGCCACTCCAGAGTAGATGACTCTCCGCGATTGTCTAGATCTCGCTCTGTCGGGCGTAGACATGATGACACGTTTTTGGAAGAGAATCAGAAAAGCAGAATGAGATTTACAAGAGACATTATGGTTAAAGGATTCAAAGGAAATTCCCTTGGGTGGTCAGTGCAGTCCTCTTTGATGACTCTGGAACAGGCATTCAAGTCGACACCGAAAAGTGTAGGGTTCGACCTGGAAATGAAATACCCCATGCTAGACGAGTTTGAATTGGAATCTCTAGAGTCATACGCACTCAACATTAACACATGGGTGGATAAAGTTTTGGATTGCGTTTTTGAGCATGCAGCAGATCGGAAGGTAATCTTCTCTTGCTTCAATCCTACCATTGCTATGCTGCTAGTTACGAAACAGCCATCCATCCCCGTATTGTTTTTGACTGAAGGAGGTAATACCGATATGGCACACGTTTGTGCTCGCAGTATTCGCAATGCCATTACGTTTGCAAAGACGTGGAATCTCTTTGGGATCGTCACTGATTGCACGGTAATGATAATGTGCCCAAGGCTGGCTCAGGTAGTGAAGGACGCTGGCCTGTTACTGTTCACATATGGAGCGCGCAACAATGAAACCGAGATTGCGAAGAAGCAGATGCAGTTTGGAGTTGACGGCGTGGTGGCAGATTCTGTGGTAGCTATATCTAAAACGCTGACTGGCGCCGGTCTCTATGAAAGAGTATAAAAGTGCTCACAGGCGCAACACATTAATAATATATAATAAGTATTTGCATCAAACAAACCTAAAACGAAGCGCCCGGCGATTCGTCATCGGTCATCCTGTCCCTGTCAGAGTCTGAGTAGTCAGCACCAAACTCTTCCCGTAGCCTCATTCCAGCTCCGCCATATTTCATTGCGTATGGGTACGCTGGTGCTTTGTCAGAGACACGTAGCTTGATGTTCTCCTTCAACTTGCGACACTTGTCAATCATCGCTGCTGAAAGTACATTCAAATTTTCTGATACCTCGATAACGGTGTTGACAGAGTTAAGAAGCTTCTGGTAAATTTTCTGCTCACTGGCAGTGTCGGAAAGAAAGATGAGCGCTGCATCGCCATGAAATCTCCACTTGATTCCAGGAACAATCGGGTACAAGGAACGAGATGTCTGGTTCGCATTGAGGGGCGACATGATCAAGTACTGTCGGAGAGTCTCCAGGTCATCGAATCCCAGTAGCTTCAAGTCAAGGGCATCCACAGCAATGGAATCGAAATACGACGCATAGTTGGCAAGGAGCCGTTGTCTCTTCGCTTCTACAAGCAATGCAGAGAGGTCTCCAAGTGACCGCGACCTGTTAACTTTCGCAATCGTACTTTGCAGACTGTCAACGCCCCGTTCTCTCAGTTCAAAATCCTTGATTAGTTCGCTAGCGTGTTCATCTCGGGAATGCTGGGGAGCTTCGACAAACGGCGCCTTGCCGGTGGCAATCAGAGCCGAGGCCGCAACCTTACTGTATAGAAACTGTGTTTCAGTGTCCTTCACCAGGGCAGCTGAACTTTTATAGGCGCCTTCCTTTTGCAAGAGGTATGCCACGGTGATTGCTTCATACGCCTTGTAGTAGTCGCCAACAGACAGGGCCGCAGAATGAAGTAATAAATAATAATCAGTAATTCGGTCAACTTCAAGATCGTTGCTCTTGACAAAGACCTTTGAATTACTCAGGTAGTCGATAACTGCGGCACGGTCTCCTAATGCCTGTTGCAGAGTCAGTATTTCATCGTCGTCAAGAACAGGGCCCTGAGGAGCGTCTTTTCTTAGCGTCATTAAGATGTGTATTCTATTCCCACGTGGTTTTACTAGACTCTCTTCGTCGTAATGCTCAAATGATCCAGTTGTTGTCTTGTAATGGCTCAGTTGGGTCGTCCCCTGAGAGGCGTGTAGGATATCACGACATGATGTCAAATAAATTTTGTAAAAGTTTCTAGAAAGTTTATATTGTAGTAGATTAGTTATAGTAACTTGTATTATAGCATCTCAGAGCATCCAACGCTTTGCGGTGCGTCAACGCAATGTCAGCACCCGTCTTCCAGTAGTCGGTCGTGCATGGTGTTGACAACAAGGAGTCTCATGATACTTGCCGAGCGCGACAGCTTGCAAGGTTGTTTTCTGACTGTTGCAGTATGCTCTTTGGCATTGATAGTTTTCGCACTGGCAATGCTCTTGACGTCTCCCGACACTATGCCGGATTCAATATCGGTCTCCGAGCCGGATCCTGAATAAAGGTTATCTGAGTCCTGATCGCAATCAGCTGCTGTCTCTGTATTTGCCGTCTTCATTCCACTGCAGTCGCATTCATCTATATCCTGTTCAGTTGTTGTCTGTGTATTTGCCGTCTTCATCTCAGAGCACGATGTACCAGCCGACATGAATGCTGTTGACCCTTCTGCGTCATCATCATCATCACCATCGTCATTATTGTTGACTACTTGTGCCTGGTCCTGCAATACACTGATCACTGTAGCTTTCTCAATTTGAATCTCCTGCAAGCCTACCGTTTCAACAAGTGATGATCCCTCCAAAGAGTCGGTCGAAGAGCCCTCTCTGCGAATCTCATCGGTATTACAAAACTCTGTACCTTCAGTGCATGAGCTGTCGTCGTCACAGTTGTCACCATATGTGAACTTGTGAGCGGCGTAATACATGTAGGAAAAAGTCAGCATTCTCTTGATCCCCTTCTCCACCACCCTCACCAACCTTTTATGAATAGCCTTTCTCAGTCCTTTCATCGGTACGGTTGTCGTGCGTCGAGTTGTGACTTGAGTTGTGACTTGCAAGCAATTGAGCGGCAAGTACTATTTTCAAAGTCTTTTTCTTTGCCGACATTGCGCCAAGCCTGGGCACTCTTTATGAAACGATTAGTATTAGTGTATTAAGTTACAGTAGCTAAGCAAAGTTGTCGCCAGCCTTACTAACCAAAAAGTCTTTGCTCTTTGCAAGCTTGACGGCAAAACTGGGGAAATTCCAGCCAAAGGCAACGCCAACACCGCCTTGACTCGAGATGGGGACCACCATCATCAGGCTCTTTGGCTCCACGAAAGGCTTGAGAGAGGCAGACGAGCCGCTCAAAGTAGCCTTCAGGTTCTCGAGGAAGATCTTCTTCTGGTTGTATGAAAGACTGACGAGCGTGTTGTTGGCACCTGCAACAATGTCGCCGATAACAAACACATTGTTGTGGCCCTTCACACGGAATCCAGTGTGGAGAACATATCCTTGGTCATCCAAAACTGACTTGTCGCCGACAAACTCGGTGTTGGGCTTGCCATGAACAGTGCGCACAGCGAGGTCGACAGTCTGAGTGTTGCCCTTGTCGGTAGAGAGAGTGAATGCACTGTCTACCTGTTCCTCCGAGACAACCTTTTCGTTGAGCACTGTAACTTTCAGGTCCTGCAGCTTCTTGACAGCCTTCTCACGCTGCTTGGCGGGGAGCGGTGGCAGCACACCTGAAGAACCGGCGTAAAGAGTAACCTTCTTTGCGGGGTACTTTTCGGCAATCTCACCAGCAGTCTCGACACCGGTAGGGCCGCCTCCAATGATAGCGACGGAGCTGGCAGCCTTGAGCTTCTCTGTAAAGTTCTTGAACTCAGTGTCACGCTCGCTCTTGGAGAGGCTGCGATCAAACAGAGCAGTTTCGTAGCGGGTACCAGTAGCAAGAACAAGATAGTCGTAGCTGACTGTGGAACCTGATGCAAGACCAACAGTGTTGGCGTCAAAGTCAGAGCTCGTGACCTTGTCCTCGATGAACTCAACGTTCTTGTAGTTCTTGTAGCGGTTGGAGAGCTTGAAGTTGATCTTTTCGTAAACGTCTGGCTGCACAATTGCACGGGGCAGACCGACAACGAACAGAGAGTACGGGGTAGGTGCAATGACCTTGATTTCAAACTGTTGACCATTGAGCTTGGGGAGAATGTCTTTGACTAGACCGTCCAGAGCGGTAGCGGCAGCAAAGTTGCCGCCTACAACGACAATTGTTTTAACCATGAAGAGAGCTGTGTTGCAAGGTCGTGGAGGCGATGCCCCTTTATATACTTTTCGGGGAGTGAGTTGACGTGCAGCACGCAAGAGGTACGCAAACGGTCTGCAGACTTTTGAACTGGACGCCACGCTGACATACCAGGCGGTGCTTACACAATAATGCACCGTAGATGGTTATCGCCGAGCTCTAGCGACGCCTGATCCTGCTGCTTGTACTGCCATTGTACGTCTCAGACGACCCGGGTTTGACACTTTGGTTCCGAGCCGAAAGGAGATGCCCATACGTCTCGGCGACCCACCGCGGAAAAAAAATACGAGGCTTGGCATTGCGTGCGCAGCACGTCAACAGTACCCAGCAGAAAGACCAGCAGCCTGAGGCCGAAGAGCGTCTTTGCAAAGAACTGTCAATGACCTCTCACTGGTACATTGACGCCGCAGCCCGCGCTTGCTTACAAGAGGTCCGCGACATTGTCGGGGTCTGCCCCTGTCAGATCCACTTATATAATCCTTTCATCAGCAGGCGTCAAGCCCAACAGAGGAAATATCGCCCAAGCCTTCGGAGATAGCGTGTTGTGCTTTGTAATAAGTGCCAAATATTGCTAGAGGGTCGAGGGTACGGGGTACTCTATCATTTTACGTAAAGGCAGGCATTTTGTACCTGTCAGTTGTGGAGTCGTATGGTCGTCTATACACGCGAGTTGACTTTAGGGTGAGCTCATGCGTTGACCGTTTAGCTAGCGTTGACCGTTTAGCTAGCGGATAAGGACCAGAGAGCATTGGTAGGAAGTGAAAGCCCTTGTTAAACCACGTTTGGATGGGGTATGGCGGCGCAAAGAACACCACAGGGAATTTCATACAGGCGACTGTCTGTTGCCCTGAGCCTCTCTGGTTGCGTGTGTTGAACTACGCCCACAGATGGATGCCCAACAACGGACGATCGAGTCAAACGCCACAAAACACCACCAATGGACATCCACCAACGGACGGTCTAACCCCTGAAATTTAAAGTGCACGTGAAAATCGTAACGTGAAACTCAACCTCGAACAATGGCAGATGCTAACAATGGCCTGCCGGACGAGAATCCTGGATCCTCGAGAGTAGTGGCGACTCTCAGCGACGGCCAGAGGAAAGTAAGTACTCGTCTCCTGTATGCACAAACAGTCTAACATAGGCAAATCATATCGCGTCCGAACAAAAGAGAAGAAAGGCAATTCGAGACGAGTTTGATCTCATTGCAACCCTAATTCCCGACATTTCCAAGCAAGAAGTTCGCTCAGAGGCGACAATGCTGACAAAAACTCATGACATGATGCTTGCGCTGATTCGCGAGAACGACGAGCTGGTGGAGATGACCAAGTCGCACGGAGTGCATTTGCCGGCTGGCTGTGATGTTAAAAAGATGGGCCGTTAGGAGGCGCCGATGCCTATGGGTCAAAAGTGGAGAAATTGGTCATCCAGATGAGAGGCCCTGTTCCGGATGATTGCATTTGTGAAGACCGGCCAAAGAAGCGCCGGCAGCTTTTTTTGAATCGAATTGCGGTTATCCCGTTCTTGCTCGCTGGACGAGTTCAATGTACAAAAATGCACCAAGACGCGAGTATTCTCTGGAACACTACTGGCGGGCACGGGCTGAAACGTGGTAAGTTCTTTTCGGTGACTAGTGACGACGGTCAATGAACGGTAGTGACTTGTCGGTGACATCCTACTCCCTTTTTGGTGAGTACTGCCATCTAGTGACCAGGCGATTTACTTTAGTAACTGGTGACTTGCTGGTGACTTGCTGGTGATCAGTCGGTGACGGCGAGTTGACCTGCGAGTGACCTGCGAGTGACGTACCCACTCCTGCGCGCCTGTAAAACCGCTGCAGGTTTGTTTCGCGAGAAAATCAGTGTATAATATGACATTCTGTACAGTAGAAACATATGCTTAGATACTCCATACAACTCTCAAAGCATCTGCCTGTACTCTCATGCTCGGACATGTCCGTTTGGCGCGTCCCTTGCACAGATGGGGGTTATCGGGCAGCCGTCGGGCAGCCGTCAGCAACTCCGCATTCTGCGAAAACAGAGACAAGAAACCAAGCAAATAGTTGATAAAATCAAAGTCAAATCTCTCAAAGGATTTTTTTTCTCCCTTTCCCTTCCGCTGCTGGATCATTTTTGTTCAGCGTTTGTACCTTTCGTTCACCCCGCCTTCCGTCTTATCTAAAGGTCGTTATATCCCGAAACATTGCCCGTGCATAAAGTCTATTGCTGCTGCATTGATACGCCAGGTTCACCAAGCTCACTCATCGTTTACGATTCTAAACAATGAAGAGTTCCGATTTCTCCGACACGCTGACCTTCTACCTTAATGGCAAGAAGCAGGTCGTGGAAAACCCAAACCCTACCGGCACCCTGCTGGACTACATTAGGTCCACAGGCTTGACGGGCACAAAGCTGGGCTGTTCTGAAGGTGGCTGTGGCGCATGCACTGTCGACGTCTCATCGTGGGATCCCGTGTATGAAAAAGTCCATCATTTTGCTGTAAATGCGTGTATCGTGCCTCTCGTGTTTGTCGAGGGCAAGCATCTTACAACCGTGGAAGGTATCGGCTCTGTTGACAATATCCATCCTTCACAAGAGAGAATAGCTCTGTTCCATGGTTCGCAATGTGGCTTCTGTACCCCTGGTATTGTCATGTCTCTTTATTCGTTGCTTCGCGAGACGGATGGCCACCCATCTGAGAAACAAATGGCGGAGGCCTTTGATGGAAATCTCTGCAGATGCACTGGTTACAAGCCCATCATTGACGCGGCATCTACATTCACCTGTGGCAGACCAGGAGGATGCTGCAGAGATGCCAAGCCTGCAGACGTAGTGTCCTCGTCCTCTGATACCTCTTCACCCGACTCAGCATCCACGTCGAGTTCTGCGCCTTCCAGTTTAGGTGACCACGAGCATGTTCCACATCCAAAAAGGACAATTGACGATGAAAAGGAGATTGTTGACGAGAGTACCTGCAGTGCTGGAGCTGCAGGCGTATCTCCAAACGGAGTTCCATACAAGGCATACGACAACAAAACACAGCTCATCTTTCCACCGTATCTGAAAAGACACAAAGCTGAGGCTCTCAAATTTGGCAACAAGAAAAAGACCTGGTACAGACCAGTTACTAAACAGCAACTCTTGGAAATCCTCGATGAGTTTCCAAATGCAAAGATTGTCGGTGGTGCGTCCGAGATTCAAATTGAAATCAAAATGAAGAATCTCGAGTACAATGTCTCTGTATTTGCAAATGATATTCCAGAACTGGCTGCTTTGGAGTACGTTCCCGGAAAAGGCCTCTACATTGGACCAAATGTCTCTCTGTCGAAATTGGAGTACAAGTGTGAAGACCTTGCTAAAGAGCTTGGCCATAAGGGTCAAGTGTACCAGGCTATTGCGACTCAGCTCAAGTACTTTGCTGGTCGCCAGATCAGGAACGCCGCCACTCCTGCCGGTAACATTGCAACTGCCTCTCCTATTTCTGATCTCAACCCTGTGTTTGTTGCTACGGCCACCAAGATTACGGTTGAGTCCGTGCAAGAAGGTGCACAGGAGCTGTCGATGGATGACTTCTTTCTTGCGTACAGAAAGACTCGTCTCCCGTCCAAGTCCGCTATTACAAACATTTTTGTTCCAGAAACTCGGGATAACGAGTACATCAAGACCTTTAAACAGGCGAAACGAAAAGATGATGACATTTCTATTGTTACTGCTTGTATGAGAATGCAACTGGAAGAAGGCACTTCAAACATTAAGCTCGCAGCCCTCGCCTTTGGTGGTATGGCTCCCATCACCAAGCTATCCCAGACTACCGATGAATGGCTTGTTGGAAAGGACTTATCTGATCCTCAGACTCTTGAAGGAGCAATCCAGTCGCTTGCAAAGGAAATGGATCTCTCATTTTCAGTCCCAGGTGGCATGGCTTCGTACAGAAATACTCTGGTCCTGTCCTTCTTTTACCAATTTTTTCAGTATGTTCTCAATGGCCACTTCCGCGATTCTACAATTGCCGATGTACAGAGCTTAAGGGAGGTCACTCGATCCCACGGTGTCAAAGGAGCTAGAGACCTTGAAAATCCTTTTGAGAAGAAAATCGTCGGTAAATCAGATATACACATGTCTGCTTTGAAGCAGGTAACGGGTGAGGCTCAGTACCTGGATGACATCCCTCCTATGCACAATGAATCATTTGGTGTACAAGTGATGTCAACAAAGGCAAGGGCAAAAGTTTTATCTGTTGATTGGTCAGAGGCGGAGGACATGCCAGGTGTGGTTGGTCACGTCGATATCAGTGATTTGCCTAACAAGGCTGCAAATCTCTGGGGATCTCAGCCTGTCGGAAAGGAACTGTTTTTTGCAGACGGCGAAGTGAATTTCGTTGGGCAGTGCATTGGTGTTATTCTGGCAAAAGACAGAGATACTGCAGCGAAAGCAGCTCTTATGGTAAAGGTTGAATATGAAGAACTAGAACCCATCATCACAATCGAGCAAGCAAGGGAGAAGAAGTCATATTACGACATGAGGTCGAAGGTTGACAAGGGAGATGTCGAGGGGGCGTTAAAGAATTCAAAGTATGTGTTCAGTGGCACAGCAAGAATGGGTTCACAGGAACATTTTTATCTTGAGACCCAGGGATGTCTGGTTGTGCCCTCCGAGGACGGTGAACTGACAGTGTATGCTTCTTCTCAGAACCCCAATGAAACCCAACTTCTGGCTGCTCAGACGACTGGCGTTCTGGCGAACAGGGTTGTCGCGCGTGTAAAGAGATTGGGTGGAGGATTTGGCGGTAAAGAGACCAGATCTTGCCAAATATCGTCAATTTGCGCTGTTGCCGCCAAAAAATTCAAGCAACCAGTTCGTATGGTTCTCTCTAGATCCGAGGACATGCTCACCTCCGGCCAGAGACATCCATTTGTTATGGACTGGACCGTTGGTCTTGATGAGAATTACAAGTTCACGGCGTTAAAGGCTGACCTCTATGCTAATGGTGGTTGGTCGATGGATCTGACCAAGGGAGTTTTGGACCGAGCTGTTCTTCATTCTGATGGTTGTTATTTCTTCCCTACTGCTAAACTTGATGGAATCCCTTGCAAGACAAATATTGCTTCAAATACTGCATTCAGAGGTTTTGGTGCACCACAAGGTATGTTTTTGGCTGAAAGCATGATTTATGAAGTTTCAGAGGCTCTCGGCCTCGAGCCTGATGAGCTCCGAGAGATAAATTATTATCAGCCAGGCCAAAGGACTCACTACAATCAGGAAATGAATGAAGATTTCTCAGTTCCAGAACTTGTCAAGCTGGCCAAGGCAAGCAGTGATTACGACAATCTTCGAAAAGAGGTTGAAGTTTTCAACAAGTCTTCAAAGTGGATCAAAAGAGGACTGGCCCAAGTACCTACAAAGTTTGGCGTTGCCTTTGGAGTCAAGTTTTTGAATCAGGGTGGTGCACTCGTCCACATCTACCATGATGGCTCTGTCCTTGTTGCCCATGGTGGAACAGAAATTGGACAGGGCCTGAACACAAAGATGGCAATGATTGCTGCTGAGGAGCTCCGAGTTCCATTGGATAAAGTTTTCATTGCGGAAACTGCGACCAATACTGTTGCTAATGGCTCTGCTACAGCAGCATCAGCTTCGTCTGATTTGAATGGAGCTGCCGTCAAAAATGCTTGTGAGCAGCTGAATGAGCGCCTCGCTCCCTACAGAAAGAAGTTTGCTGATGATCTGCATGAAATTGCGAATGCTGCTTACCTTGATCGTGTGAATCTGTCTGCCAATGGGTTCTACAAGATGCCAGATATTGGCTACGAATGGGGAAATCCAAATGCAGCACCTGCATTCTTCTATTACACGCAAGGCTCTGCCGTCTCGCTGGTGGAGGTCAATACTCTGACGGGTGACTGGGCATGTTTGCGCACAGACATTGCTATGGATCTTGGACAAACTATCAACCAGGCGATTGACTATGGCCAGATCGAAGGAGCATATGTCCAAGGACAAGGTTTGTTCACGATGGAGGAATCTTTGTGGATGAACAGCAACGGCGCGTTATTTACCAGGGGTCCTGGTGCATACAAGATCCCCGGTTTTAGAGACGTTCCACAGACTTTCAATGTACAACTACTTAAGGACCGAGATTTTAAGCATCTCAAGTCTGTTCACCGGTCCAAGGGTATTGGTGAACCACCGTTGTTCCTGGGATGTGCACCAATGTTTGCCATTCGTGATGCACTTAAGTACGCCCGCAAGGACCACGGCGTTGAGGGTCCCTTCTATTGCAATGTTGCACCGTTGACTACAGAGCGTATCAGAAACCTTGTCGGCGATAAGCTCAGCAAAATTGGCCATGTTGAGCCCAAGGAAGGAGAAAAGGAATTTTTCTTGAATGCTTAAATAAAGTAATGATATTTGAAAAGTATTTACGCAATATTTGTTGCGATTTGCATCCATAAAATTATAACTGCGGAGACAATGGTGAATCTTGGATAAGAAGCAGACTTTGAGCGTAATTACCACATGCATATGTGTAATGATATATAGATTGGCAAAACACAAGAGACTGTTTCTTCTAAACGATACTAGATGGTTAAATAGATGGAGTTGTTAAGCAAGAGATTCGGCAGCCTTGCCAACCATGAAATCTTTGGCCTTCAGCATCCTAATGACAAAGCTTGGAATGTTCCAACCGTATGCAACACCAACGCCTCCTGCGCTGGATATTGGAACACCTATGACTATTGACTTTGACTCGACGAAAGGCTTCAGGGGTGCTGTTGAGCCACTAAGTGTTGCCTTCACGTTGTCGTGGAAGACCTTCTTCTGGAAGAAACTAAGACTGACAAGGGTGTTGTTACCGCCAGAGACGGCATCTCCGACAACAAACGCATTGTCGTATCCCTTCACGCGGAGCCCCTCTTGGAGAACGTATCCTCTCTCGTCTAAGACTGACTTGTCGCTAATGAACCCGGTGTTCGGTCGACCAGCAATAGTGCGAATGGCAAAGTCGACTTCGTGTGTGGCACCATTTTCTGTGGTCAGCTTGTAACGCTCACCAACACGATCTTCCGTGACGATTCGTTCATTAACAACGATGACTTTGAGATCCTGCAGCATTTTCAGGGCATTGTTGCGCTGCTTTGCCGGGAGGTCGGTAAGAATGCCCGAGGAGCCAGCATACAGAGTGATGCTCTTCTCCGGGAACTTTTCAGCAATCTCTCCAGCTGTTTCAACGCCCGTGGGACCAGCGCCGATGATGGCTACCGACTTTGAATCCCTGACCTTCTCGGCAAAGTTCTCGAAAACAGCGTCGAACTTATCTTTAGGAAGCGAGCGGTCGAATATAGATTCGTATTTCATGCCGCTGGCGATAACCAGATAGTCGTACTTGACAGGAGGACCAGACTCGAGACTCAAGGTCTGGTTCGTTAAGTCCGCCTCAGTGACCTTGTCCTCCACAAAGTGGACGTTCGGGTACTGTGCATAGCGGTCTGCAAGCTTGAAGTTGATTTTGTCAAAAACATCAGGCTGAACAATGGCACGAGGCATAGCAACTACAAAATTAGAGTATGCAGTCGGCGCGATGACCTTGACTTCGTACTCCTCATCAGCCAACTTGGGCAGAATGTCTTTGACAAGAGAATCGATAGTCTGAGCGGCGGCAAAGTTACCTCCAATGACAGCGATTGTTTTCACCATGTTAATTGATGCCTTGTCGCCTGATCATTTCAGCATTCACGGTGCTGAGCTTTTATACCCATGCCTTGTCGGAGTTACGGAACATTTTTATGCGTTGCATAAGGCCGAGCGTGGCAGGATAGAAACTTAATTCCGCATAAACCGCCCTGTGGAGGTGAATTCGCCACGACTTTACGACTGAAGGCGTTTGCTTACAATTCGACTTTCCGTATACGGCCATCCTGGTGGCTTATCCCCGGTATGTCGTCAAAAAAGCTCGGAGTTTGGCGAGCGCTTGGAAAATCTCCGGACCGAGCAAGGAGCCTATACTAATGCCCGATGGCCGAGCTTACAAGCGCTAATGGATCTAGAATCTTCTGGGAAAGAAATCCATTCAGACTAGCGCAACTCGTTGATATTTAGAGTTATCTCACTAAGACACCCCACTCCCCTTACATTGCGCCTTACGTTTTTGCACTTGTCTCCTTTGGGAGCCAGCTCCTGGGGGTGTTTCCTCTGCGGGCGTGTGTTTTAGATTTGATTTTCGGAGATAACTTGCTGATTGGTAGCTGATTGGTAATGTGGCGTTTTACGTAATAGCATCATAACACAGTCAGGTAGTAATCTGCGGTGGTAATGGATATCCGATCGGATATGGCTTGGTCTGGGGATTGATTGCTTGATATGCCTGCTGTTCTTTTGATGGCAGCGTGAGTTATTACTTTTATATTTCTCAGTTTTGCCTGGCGGATGTGCACGCCCAATATACCACTCATACAAGTGGCAAAGGGATATCGCCGGTTGAGGAACTCAGGAGACAAGCTATGGGAGAAAATAACTTGCCAATATGATAAACCGGAAGGTCAAATACGTAGTTATTTATCTATAGGACTCGCAAATTGTCTCAGTTTCAGTGACTATGTCCGCACTTCGGTATATTAACCCCAAATAATACCATGAAATTTCACACGCAATAGCCTAGTCTTATTCGCAGCCTGTGAAGATAACAAGTTGCGGTTTTAGCTCAGTTGGGAGAGCGCCAGACTGAAGTCAACTTCAGTCTTAACAAGTTATCTGGAGGTCCCGCGTTCGATCCGCGGAAATCGCATTCTTTTTTTAATTTTTGTTGGCTCGGTAGAAGGGCAAACAGCTTCGCTGACCGGAAGTATATTTTAAATAGTAAATACAATGTCTCAGAGAGTGGCCAAATCACTTCACTCCAGTACTCTTGGCCTCCTATTTGCTCCGGATCATTTAGCACCCGCCTTGTGTTGGGGACTCAACCGGATTAAAGGAACTTGGAGTGGTTGGGTATGGGATCTAGCGCGGGATATGGAATGGCCGCTGGCGGCAAATCCGCTCGCCGGTGAACGGGCAGGCTGCAATGGTGGTCTCCCAACCTGCTTACCAAAGATCGACTTGTCGTCCCGTTGGGTGGCTGTCCTTAGATTGGGCTGCTGACTTTGCGTGTCACCGTTGGTGCGTTGATTCGTTCTGGTGTTGGGTGTTGGGCTTAACCCAAGACAGGCCGTAGCGCTGAGACAGGCTGAGAGGAGGGATTGACGGAGATGGGTGGAGAGAGCAGGACGGAGACGAAAAACGAAAGAAAAACGAATCACGGGCAAAGTCGAAACCAAAAAATAGAATATTTATTTAAAGTAGTAGCAGAAGCACTACGAACACCTTAGAACCTTGGAAGCTCCTGCAGCCACCACGCACCAGAGTCCAAACTGTTCCATTTGGTCGGGTTCCCAACAGTCTGTTCCAAAGTCTGTGAAACCTGTTGCATGCTCCCAGAGACTAGCGGTTACGGTTTGTGTTTAACGGGCTTGGGAGAGGCGTGCAGACAAAACGTTGAGGCCTCGAGGCTAATTTGGAGGGACCAAAAGGGGGGTCGAACCAGTGTTATTTAACACGATCAGCGAAAACCCTTGGTATAGAAAATAGATAAAAAAAACGCTATCTCATTCACCACGCGTCCTCATTTCACGGCCGCACGTCCGTCCAAGCGCTCCAGCTCATCTCAGGGCTTGCTTTTTCGGGCACCACAACTCCCCAACAGCAGCCGTCTTGGGGACTCAACAAGCGTGTGTGCACATCAAAGTACTAGACAAATATAAGTCAATCTGTGCCCACCCCCAGAATACTTTTGCTTGTTGACTCGCCTAGAAGATTAAAGTGAACCGGTAAGTTTAGTTAGCAGTGGCAATGGCATTGAGGAGGAGGCGAACCAGAGATGGTCAACTGAGGCCAACTGAGGCGTCTGACAAGAACGATTTTGGTCGTTTGTGATTTTGCGATTTTGCGATTTTGCAATGCCGCCAAATAGTTTGGCATGCGACTAGGACGTTTTCCCAAGAGTTGGGCATCTTCTTTGCAATTGGCGCGGGGGACCATCTGATTACCTTGTTGTACCTCGTGGATCACCCGCCCCGGCCCTGAAAACCCTGATCTGGGGCGGCAGGCGTTGCGAACAAGGAGCCCTCGACAAGCTGTTCGTTGGAGCAATTCTTCGAGGACAAAATTCCGCTTGAGAGAATTTAGCCTCGGGGCCGTCTCACAACGTCCTATTCCTGGATCTACCGCTTAGTCAATTGGTCCGCCCCCGGCCCGGGATCTGCGTCTTCTGCAGCCCTCACCCTGCAATCGATACCTCAATTGACAGGATAATCACTAAAAAACAACACTAACACAGATGTACACTGGAATCTCAACCCCCCAGTCGGCCGCTACCCAGCGGCCCCTGGTCTTTACCCACGGTTCTATCGAGCACACGCTTCTAGTCCCAACTTCATTATATCTTGCTTCTTCACAGCTCAAGGATCAGTTCTTGTCCTCGCTCCCAACTGCTACCGAGGACTTGGCTGGTGATGACGAGCCATCTTCCCCAGCTGAGCTGCTTGGCAGATTCCTTGGCTTTGTTGCTGCTCTCGTCGACGACGAGCCCGGTCCATACGACGATGTGTTGGCCCTGGCCGTCACAGAGTTTGAAACTCGTTACATGAGAGGCAACGATGTTCACGCAATTGCTGTCGCCCTCCAACAGACCGAGAACTCTTTCACCACTGTTGCCAAGGCTCAGAATCTCGTCAGAAACTACTATACTGCCCGTTTGGCTCTCAACAGACCAATCAAGGCTCACGAGTCGGCACTTCTGAGAGCTGTTTCCAACGAAGAGGCTACCATCCAGGCCATTTTTGGTGGTCAGGGTATCTCCGAGGATTACTTTGATGAGCTCAGAGATATTTGGTCCACATACGAGGTCCTCATAGGCGATTTCATCAAACTCGTCGGCGCCAAACTGCAACAGCTGGCTGCTACTCATCCTTCGGCTTCAAAAATCTACGCCAAGGGTTTGGACATCGTTAAGTGGCTCTCTCACCCAGAGCTTACTCCCGACCAGGATTATCTTATTTATGCTGCTGTTTCCCTCCCTGTCATTGGTGTTATTCAGCTCGCTCACTTTGCTGTGGCTGCCAAGGTCCTTGGCATCACTCCTGGTGAACTGCGTAACTATCTGAGTGGTGTTACTGGTCATTCCCAGGGTCTTGTCACTGCTGTTGCCGTTGCCTCCGTCACAGACTGGGATTCCTTCTACGACTCTGCTGTCAAGGCTATGGTGACCTTCTTCTGCATTGGTGCTCGCTCGGTTGAGCATTACCCATTCACCTCCTTGCCACCAACTGTCCTCGAGGACTCTGTTCAGAACGGAGAGGGCCGTCCTTCGCCAATGCTTTCCGTTGCAGGTCTGTCCAAGAAGCAGCTGCAGGAGTTTGTTGACTCAACCAACGCCCATTTGCCAGATGAGAAGCACATTGTTATTTCCCTGCTCAATGGTGCCAGAAATATGGTTGTTACTGGCCCACCACAGTCTCTGTATGGTCTTAATCTGACGCTGAGAAAGGCAAAGGCTCCAACTGGTCTGGACCAGGCTCGTGTCCCACACTCTGAGAGAAAGCTCAAGTTCTCCTCTCGTTTCTTGCGCGTTTCTACACCATTCCACTCGCACTTGCTCGACGGTGCCACCGACAAGATTGTCGCTGACCTCGAGTCTGCCAAGGTTGACTACACTGGCGCTTCTCTCAAGATCCCAGTTTATGATACGTTTGATGGTGCAAACTTCCAGGATGCTGGCTCCAAGTCTATTACTCGCCGCATTGTCGAGCTCATCACTAGACTGCCTGTCGATTGGGAGGCTGCTACTAAGGTCAAGTCCACACATTTGATTGACTTTGGTCCAGGTGGCTTGTCCGGATTCGGCTCTCTGACCCAGAGAAACAAGGACGGTACCGGTGTGCGTGTCATTTTGTATGGTGTCCTTGATGGCTCTCTTTCTGACGAAGAGTTTGGCTACAAGCAGGAGCTTTTTGACCGTGAGGACAAGTCTGTAAAGTACGCCCCTGATTGGGTAAAAGAGTTCTCACCAAAACTTATCAAGACTGCTTCTGGTAAGATCTTTGTCGACACCAAGTACTCCAAGCTGTTGGGTAGACCACCACTTTTGGTTCCTGGTATGACTCCAACTACAACCCACCCAGAGCTTGTCTCTGCCACTTTGAATGCTGGTTATTCAATTGAGTTGGCAGGAGGTGGTTATTTCATGCCATCCATGCTGCAAGTGGCTTTGGACAAGATCGAGTCCAACATTGTTCCAGGTACTGGTATTTCCTTGAACGTTCTCTACGTGAACCCAGTCATGTTGCAATGGTGCATTCCTATGATTGAGCGTCTGAGAAAGGAGGGCTTCCCTATTGAGGGCCTTACTATCGGTGCCGGTGTTCCATCTGTGGAGGTTGCCAACGGTTATATTAGAGACCTGGGTCTCAAGCATATCTCCTTCAAGCCAGGTTCGGTTGATGCCATTTCAACCTGTGTTGCTATTGCCAAGGCTAACCCAACTTTCCCGGTTATTGTACAGTGGACTGGTGGTCGTGGTGGTGGTCATCACTCGTTTGAGGACTTCCACGCTCCTATTCTCCAGATGTACTCCAAGATGAGAAGACAGAAGAACTTGATTTTGGTGGCTGGTTCTGGATTTGGTTCTCACGTTGATACTTACCCATACTTGACTGGTGAGTGGTCTACCAAGTTCAACTACCCTGCCATGCCTTTTGATGGTTTCTTGATGGGATCTAGAGTTATGGTGTCCAAGGAGGCCTTCACTTCTCCAGCAGCCAAGCAGGCTATTGCCGATGCTCCTGGTGTTCCAGACTCTCAGTGGGAGAACACCTATAAGAAGCCAACTGGTGGTGTTTTGACTGTCATGTCTGAGATGGGTGAGCCAATTCACAAGCTGGCTACTCGTGGTGTTATTTTCTGGGCGGAGATGGACAAGACCATCTTTTCCGTTCCAAAGAATAAGCGTGTCGAGGCCCTGCATGCCAAGCGCGATTACATTATCAAGAAGCTCAACGATGACTTCCAGAAGGTGTGGTTTGGCCGTAACTCTGCTGGTGAGGTCTGCGACTTGGAGGATATGTCTTATGGTGAGGTTATTTCTCGTCTTGTTGAGCTCCTTTACGTCAAGAAGGAGAAGAGATGGATTGATCTTTCTCTCCGCAACTTTGCTGGTGATGTTATTCGTCGTCTTGAAGAGCGTTTCACCTCTAAGGAGGGCAATCTTTCTGTCCTTCAGTCATATGGCGAGCTTGTTGATCCAGAGAAGGTTCTTCAGAAGATTTGGGATACTTATCCAGATGCCCGTACCCAGATTATCAACGCTCAGGATAAGGACTACTTCTTGATGCTCAGTCGTCGTCCAACTCAGAAGCCTGTTCCATTTGTTCCTGCTCTCGATGAGAACTTCGAGTGGTACTTCAAGAAGGACTCCCTTTGGCAGTCTGAGGATTTGGCTGCTGTCGTCGGCGAGGATGTTGGCAGAACCTGTATCCTCCAGGGTCCAGTTGCTGTCCAATTTGCAAATGAGGTTGACAAGCCTATCAAGGAGATTCTTGACTCTGTTCAGCAAGGTCATATTGAGCTTCTTGTCAACGATTATTACGATGGTGACGCGTCAAAGATCCCAGTTGTTGAGTCGTTTGGTGGCAACCCACCCGTTAAGGAGGCTGAGATTGCTGGTGCTGTTGTTTACCGTGATGGCTCAAGAGTCACTTACAAGGTTGAAGGAACTATCAAGGATGAAGATGAGTGGCTTGAGCTGTTGGCTGGCTCTGAGTACGGCTGGAGACACTCTCTCATTTCCACCAAGATTATTGCTCAAGGCACCAAGCATGTTGCTAATCCTATTCGCCAGCTTTTGAGCTCGGCGCCTGGCTTGAAGGTTGAGATCACTGATGCTAAGAATCCTGAGGCTTCAGTCATTTCAGTCATTGAGGTCATCCATGGCAAGCCTGTCAAGGTGGTCGAGATCTCCAAGCAGGACAAGTCTACCATCAAGGTTCAAATTATTGACGAGCGTACTGCTGATAAGAAGCCTGCTGCTCTGGACCTTCTTTACAAGTACAAGCCAGAGGTCGGTTTTGCTCCAATCCAGGAGGTCATGGAAGGTAGAAATGATCGCATCAAGCAGTTCTACTGGAAGCTGTGGCTCAGTAACGAGAAGTTTGATCTTAATATCGATGTTACCAAGCCATGGAGTGGTGAGACTGTTGTTATCAACGGTGCTGATATCTCCAACTTCTGCCACGCTGTTGGCAACAATGGCGAGGCATTTGTTGACCGTCCAAATAAGGTTACCTATGCCCCAATGGACTTTGCTATTGTCTGTGGTTGGAAGGCAGTTATCAAGGGTCTGTTCCCAAAGAATGTCGATGGTGACTTGTTGAAACTTGTCCATCTCTCAAACTCTTTTGAGATGATTCCAGGTGCCGAGCCATTGAAGAAGGGTGACGAGGTCACCTCTTCTGCCAGACTCAAGTCTGTTATTAATCAGGCTACTGGAAAGGTTGTTGAGGTTGAGGGCACTGTTATCCGTGATAACAAGCCGGTTCTTCGCATTACATCCAAGTTCTTCTACAGAGGCAAGTATACTGACTACGAGCATGCCTTTGAGATTAGAACTGAGACTCCAAGACAAATTGAGTTGAAGACCGCTAAGGATGTTGCCGTTCTTTGCTCTAAGGAGTGGTTCCAGCTTGATGACTCTTCTATCGATCTCCTTGGTAAGACTCTTACATTCAGATGCGAGTCCACCGTCAAGTTTAAGAATGAGACTGTGTTTTCCTCTGTTGCTACCACTGGTCAGGTCGAACTCGAGTTGCCCAGTAAGGAGATCATTGAGATTGCCACTGTTGACTACGAGGCTGGAGAGTCTTATGGTAACCCTGTTATTGACTATCTCGAGAGAAATGGCAAGCCTATTGAGCAGCCAGTTGCCTTTGAGAATGCTATTCCATTGAACTTGGGCATTGAACTTTCTTCTCGTGCTCCTGCATCCAACGAGGGATACGCCAACGTTTCTGGGGATTACAATCCTATCCACGTTTCTCGTGTCTTTGCCAAGTATGCCAACCTTCCTGGTACTATCACTCATGGCATGTACTCTTCTGCCTCAGTGAGATCTCTTGTTGAGACTTGGGCTGCAGACAACTTTGTTGCCCGCGTCAGAGCTTTCAAGAGTGACTTCGTTGGTATGGTGTTGCCTAATGATGACATCGAGACCAAGCTCGAGCACACTGGTATGATCAACGGTAGAAAGATCATTAAGGTTACTTCTTTCAAGAAGGAGACCGGTGAGCCAGTTCTTTCTGGTGAGGCAGAGGTTGACCAGCCAGTCACCACTTATGTCTTCACTGGTCAAGGTGCTCAGGAGCAGGGTATGGGTATGGACTTGTACGCTTCTTCTCCTGTCGCAAAGGCAGTTTGGGATGCTGCTGATACTCACTTCCTCACCAACTATGGTTTCTCTATTGTTGACATTGTCAAGAACAATCCAAATGAGCTCACTGTCCACTTTGGTGGTGAGAGAGGAAAGGCCATCCGCGAGAACTACATCTCCATGATGTTTGAGACTGTGGATGAGAATGGAGAGATCAAGGCAGAGAAGATTTTCAAGGAGATCACCGACGCCACGGATTTCTATACCTTCAAGTCCCCTAACGGTTTGCTCTCGGCCACTCAGTTTACTCAGCCAGCTCTTACTCTGATGGAGAAGGCTTCCTTTGAGGATATGAAGTCTAAGGGCTTGATTGACGATGAGTCTACTTTTGCAGGTCACTCTCTTGGTGAGTACTCCGCTCTTGCCTCTTGTGGTGATGTCATGCCTATCGAGTCCCTTGTTGACGTTGTCTTCTACAGAGGTATGACGATGCAGGTTGCTGTCCCAAGAGATTCTCTCGGACGTTCCAACTACGGTATGGTTGCTGTCAACCCTTCGCGAATTTCTCCAACCTTCAACGATCAGGCTCTCAGGTTTGTTGTTGATCACATTGACAAGCAGACCAAGTGGCTGCTTGAGATTGTAAACTTCAACATTGAGAACTCTCAGTACGTTGCTGCTGGTGACTTGCGCGCTTTGGATACTCTGACCAACGTTTTGAATTTTGTTAAGGTCCAGAAGATTAACATTGATAAGCTTCTCGAGACTCTGCCACTGGAGGAGGTCCAGAAGCATCTCAACGAGATTGTGGAAGGCATTTCCAAGCAGAGCAGTGCCAAGCCTCAGCCAATTGACTTGGAGAGAGGCTTTGCCACCATTCCATTGAAGGGCATTTCTGTTCCATTCCACTCTTCTTATCTGAGATCCGGTGTTAAGCCTTTCAAGAGATTCTTGGAGAAGAAGATCCCAAGGAATGCCGTCAAGCCAGCTGCTCTCATCAACAAGTACATTCCTAACTTGACTGCGAAGCCATTTGAGATCACTAAGGAGTACTTTGAGGAGGTTTACAAGCTGACCCAGAGTGAAAAGATCAAGGACATCTTGGACAACTGGGAGAAGTACGAGGCCAAGTAAAGAAACATTCGCGAGGGTGTTCTCTTTTCATAAGAATTGTTTTGAGCATAGATTATTAATATACACGATAAAGAAAATATGTCTTTGATGATACTATGCTAGATGCTGAGGTCAGAAGGCAGTGAGCTTAAACTTGACAGCTTGATATCTTGACGCTAAGAAGAAGAGGAACCCTCCAAAGTAGCACAAGGCAATATAAATAATGAAATTTTGGTAGCGCCTTAGAGATCCATCTCCAATGATTGCGCCTCCTATCGGAGTCGATGCCAAAGCACCAAATCCAGCAAGGAAGTAAGCGGTCGAGTACCTGACACCAATCTTTTCTGTTCTAGAAACACGGGCAATGCATACCGATGCTAACGAGTAAAGGGATGCAGTGCAGAACCCATAAATTACAGTATGCGCCCACAATGCAGAGAGTTTTGTACCAAATGGCAGCCAGATGATGAGGGATGACAAAATTGCAACAATTTGCAGCGACATGACAACATTAAACACACCTAACCGGTCGCTGAGATATCCGGTCAGCCACCTCGAAGGAATGCCTACGACATTCAGGATTGTCAGTAAGAGATATGAAGTTTGCTCGCTGACACCTTGTGAAAGAGCATATGAAGCATAATATGTTGATGCTGCAACAGAAGTGCACTCGGTGAAGACGACGCCAAGAGCACAAAAGAGAAACTGCTTCTCTTTCAGCGCGCTAAAATCGAGAAGGGTTCTCAAGTCAGGCAATGCAATATAATCGTACCAGGAAGACGACAAATTCCTTGGTGTTGTCAAGAACCTACCTTTTGAAAACGTGGTAGCAACAATCAGCGTGAACATGCACAGTAGCCCAAACAGTCGCATGGCCCAGGCAAAGCCGGCCTTTGTATACATTGTCTGCAACATGATGGGAAAAACAGCACCACCCACAGAGCCGCCAACAGTAGCGATTGACATAGCAAAGCCTCGTTTCTTGTCAAAGTAGTGAGAAATGACACCAATGAGCGGAGAGGTAATGATAGCAACACCACTACCTGTAACAAAAGAGAAGGCAAAGAAAAACTGCCAGACCTCTGTACAGCTCCCGGTTGCCACTAGACCAGCAGTGATCAAGACCGATCCGACAATCAACGGACCTCTTGGTCCATGTCTATCAAACAGATCGCCAGAGATGATGGTGAACATGAAGCTGCTAAACATGAAAACCGAAAAGACCCAACCAACAGTTGTAGTGGAAACATTTGACAACTGATGGACTGCAATATAGGCTTCAATAGCGCCGGTAGTGTTGATCAGTCCGAACGCTGTAACCAGGCCCATGAACGAGCCTATCACTACGAGCCATGCCTGCTTACCACCTTCTGGGTAATCGACAGGTACATCCAATTCTGAAACAGGAACAGAATGAGCTCTGTCCAAGACGTCCTGGCGCTCCAAAACTATGGATTCCTGTCTCTCTGGTCTCTGAGTCATAATGTCAAAAAGCAACTCATGCAAGATTCCCGAAACAGCAAGTATTTACCGGGTGCGGCTTGATTAGTGGACTGAACTCAGAAATGCAACAGGAGCCCTAGACCAGCCAGTGCAATGCCATGTCGTTGACCGCCTGGAACCAGTTGGTGCCCAACGACAAGTGATTTGGAATTCTAAGAGCTGTCCATTTACCATCAGGCTTCCTGAGTTCCAAGACAGTCGCCAGCAGTGCACTGTACTTTTGACGGTCTTGACCCAGTAACTTTGTCTCATAGTCAGTAAATAAATTACCCAGCACCACGAGACACTCGCGACGCTCCAGCATCCTGCTGGTCAGAGAGGCAGGAGCATGGGGCATGTAAATGAATGTTTTTTGACCAGCAGCGAGGGCGTCTCCCTCTCTGATAGTCACTTTAAGGCTTTTCAGCAGCTGCTTGTCCTTGTCGTTAAAAACTGGGTCGTACGCCGATATTTTGGTGATTCCCAACGCGGAACTGAACAGGACGAGGATAGCCAGCTGGTAAAACGCGATAGAGCTGTCAGTTGGAGAGCCCAGAGCTAGACAGGTGATGGTGGAGCATTTCTCTATCATGGGCCTGGCTTTGCTCAGGTTGCCGCTCAGCTCGACCCAGAACTTGCTTCTTTCGACCTCCTGACACTTTTGTTGCAGCTCCACCAGGTAATCTTGAAGAGTTTTTTCCACGTAGACGTTTCTTCTGAGCGGACGCTTTTTGCGTCCATTCATTGACTGTATGAATTCCGTAGAGTTTATGTACATGTGCTACGGGGTCAGCGTTCAGGCTAGGAGAGTCCAGTCCGACCAGTCGTCTTGTAATTTGCAAAGTAGTTAATTTCGTGCTCGAAGTAGGTTTTTTTTTTATCAGATGTGAGGCGTTCTGAGACATGCAACAGCTGAGAGATAGCTTTTAGAGGTTATTGCTAGTTTGCTGACGATTCACTAGAATCGTTTGCTGTTTACTTGGAAGCACCGTGACAACAACCTTGCTGGCAACACTGTGGCAGCGGGGGCTGCTCGGACGTTTCTATTTGCAGCCGCTGGCCAGTTAACCGCCAAGGACGCTGCCAGATAGGACGATAAGAGTCCGTCAAAAATTCGTGCAACAACGCTAGAAAAACGCTAGAAAAACGCTAGAAAAACGCTAGAAAATCGCACAATAGCGCAGATAAATTTTTTAGAGCAGCCTCCTGTATAGCAAAAATAAAAGCGTCTATTTTCCGTACAATCGCAATCCCTGGCCAATAACTGTCTGTTTCAACGGTTTATCGCCCACTTGGTGCCTCGCGGTGTACTTTTTCCGAACCGGCTGTGAAACATTTGGAATCAACTTTGCTAGCTTTTATCGGCCTTTGTTCAGCGCAGTTCTTTACGACGCAACCAGTTTTGTGATTTGCTGTAAAGACACGACAATCAATCGGGCGTTTCCTGCAAAATGAGAAAGTCAAAGGTCTTTGTCGGCTCGTCGCACCCAGAGCTCGGCAACCTTGTCTGCGAAAGGCTCGGTGTGCAACCTGGCCAGTGTACTCTCAAAAAGTTCTCCAACGGCGAGACGTCGATAGAGATTGGTGTCTCTGTGAGAGACGAAGACATTTATGTCATCCAGTCCTGCTCAGACACCATCAATGACCACATTATGGAGATGCTCATTTTGATCTCTGGCTGCAAAGGCGGTTCGGCAAACAAAATCACGGCTGTCATGCCAATGTTTCCGTACTCCAAGCAGTCCAAGATGAAAAAGCACCGTGGTGCTATTACCGCGAGAATGCTGGCCAATCTGCTCACCATGGCGGGTGCCGACCATGTTATCACAATGGACTTGCACGCTTCGCAAATGCAGGGCTTCTTTTCCAAGCCTGTTGATAATCTCTACGCAGGTCCAACGCTGGCCCGATGGATCCGTCACAATGTGCAAGATTACAGCAATAACGCCGTTATTGTATCCAAGAATCCCGGTGGAACTAAGCGAGTCACTGCTCTGGCCGACGCCCTTAAGCTCAATTTTGCCATGATTCACACTGATAGAAGAAGAGATATGAGTTTGTTCAAGAGAACCTCTTCTAGCAAGTCTAGCACCGTTTCCTCTTCCCCGTTGTCTGTTGGTGTAACCCCAGTTGCTCACAAGTCTGTTGCCCGACTGAGAACGCCGAGTGCGCTCAAGAACGATCCTTTTATTGCCAGTGATGACGATGACGACGATGACGTGGTCGACGCTGAAATAGAGGCTGAAGAGCTCGATAATGAAGAAGTTGTTGAGTCCGAGGTACACATTGCTCGAGTTGTCCAGGGCCACGTTGTCGACGACGACTATCCAGAGACTGAGAACGGCGATATAAGCAAGAGCACTACTCTGGATCCTGATAATGGACTCGCCGAGTCTGTCATCTCCCTGAGCGAAGGTCCTCATGCGCTGGGAGGTACAGTCGATGCTGCCGCTTCCGATGATGAGGAGGAACAGTTTGAGACTGAGAGACTCATTACACTTGTTGGTGATGTTCGAGGCAAGACTGCAATTATCCTGGACGACTTGATCGATAGGCACTCTTCTTTTGTTGCCGCAGCAGAACACCTGCAACTCAACTGTGGTGCCAAGGAAGTCTACATTGTCGCCACTCATGGTATCTTCTCTGGTGATTCCCTTGAGAGGCTCCAGGAGTGCAGATATGTCAACCAAATTGTCGTCACCAACACATACCCAATTGCCAAGGAGCGTAGAGACGCTGCAACTAAACTGACCGTGATTGATATCTCGTCTATTCTTGCTGAATGCATTAGAAGAAACCACTATGGCGAAAGTATTTCTGCTCTGTTTGAGCAGTTGGCTTATGTGTAATGAAGCGGACCACAACATAGAGGTATTTATTTACACTGCGACCCTCATCTATATGGTGCAATATAACGTATAAAATGACAATGAGCTGTTTATTTCTCAGGTTTAATGCTCTACTATCTAAAAATGGATCTAAACAAGATCAGCAGCAGGCGTGGCTGCTTCCTCAATGATTTCATCAGCGATGATGCTTTCAGGAGCAGAGCCGGTAGCAATCTGAATTTCATCAGGAAAGTTCTCATCGCCGAACTTGTCAGAGACAGGAGTTCCAACGGGTGAGCTGGTGTCACTTCTGCTATGAAGATTCACAGCAATGAACTTCTTGGGGAGTGAAACTCTGGCAAAGTTAGTGCGGAGTCGTTGGATGACAAGCTCTGAATCAAGGTGGCGCGTCAGAGCAATTCTAGTCATGCAGGAAATGCAATGCTTGGAGTCCATATGAACATCCAGAGGATCCTGAGAGTTACAGCCTGGAGAAAGAGACAGTCTTATCGAGTACGTCTTGGGTGCGCTGATGTTTCCCTCTTCACCGCTCTCATACAATTCAAAGACAATCTGAGTCAAGTAATCGAGTTCTGGCAAAACCTTTCTCGCCTGCTTCATTGGAATTTGCGACTCGTAAATCACATTCAGCAAGGTGTAAATGTGTGATTCTTTCGTAAAGTAAACGTTGACGCCACCTTCATCGCTTCCCTTCATATTCTCAATATCCTGCAGGATCTGCTGCACAAGTGGAAGCGAAGTCAATAAGCCAATATCAAGCTTCTCGCTATCAGAGATACCATATTCCTGAGGGCAGATGAAGTCAAACAGTACTTTCACCAAGCTGTAAAGCTCCCTCAGATGAGCGTACTTGTGAGTGTCAAACTCAGTAGTGCTATTCTTTCGATGCTTGCTACCAGCAGTAGGATCAGCCCACTCAGTACCTACTGAATAGTGAGGAATTTGCATCTCAGACTTTAGCATTTGATGAACATCCTTCTGTGGAAGGAACACATGCTCCAAAAACTGTCGATTGTGCAAGGCATCAAATTTCATAGTATCATAAAGCTCAGAAATCTTGGAAGGGTCCACTTTATCTACAACCTCAAACTCCGCAAAGAGCTTATCCCATCTTTCTTTGAAGAGGAATGGATTTTCATTGCAACACCAGCGGGACTGAAATTCATCCACATCACGATGCTGGTAGTTATAGTCCAGGATTTGCTTATGATAAATCATGAGCTCCACAACCCTGGACAGGACAATGAAAGGTTCAGGCACTCCAGCGGGCCAACGGAACTGGGGTGGAGGGTCAATTCCCTTGCGCAGCAGAGGCTTCAACTTCTTCTTCACTTTATCCATCAGGTCCTTGGCCGCATTGCTGTCATCAAGCAAATCCTTTCTAATATGAATGAAATCAGGAGGAATTCCCTCTCCACCCAAAAATGCATCGGCCCAGATTGTGGCAGACGTCACGACACGACGCTCCGAGGACGAGTATATCTTCACATTGTCAAGGAGCTGCTTATTCAAAAGCAAAAAATCCTGACGCTGCTGAAGGCCGAGATCCATTGCCTGGTATCTCGCCGAATGAGTTGGCTCACCACCCCACTTGATAATGAGCTGCACTTTCTCGACCACAGTGGAGCTCGAATCGGAACGACTGCTGGTATCTGAAGAAGGTGCAGAAGAGCCACTAGAGCCTTCGACCACAGACAAAACAGGCTTGATCTGAACTTTAGTTCCAGGGAACTCCATCTTCTTCTCCAAAGCAGTGCGCAGCTGGAACAGCTTCTGAGGGTCTTCTGCCTCCTGATTCTGAGCTTCAATTGTTGTAGTCAAAACTCTACGGAGTCCCTCGAGATCGCGGATAATAACTTCTACCTTGTGTCCCTGTAAAAGGTCAACAAAGAGTCTCGACTTGAATGAGAACTTGAACTTTTGCTTTGGAGTACGATCGGCATGACGAATAATACTCACTTGTCCCTTGAGAACCCACTTTTGCTGCTTAACCACCTCAGGTTCAACAGAGTCACCGCTTGAGAGAGGTCTCTCAATCGACTTGATTCTTTTCACCTCGACGAACATGTCACGCAGAATGGATGCACACGACGAGTAGTACTCAGAGTTGTCCTTGACAAAGGAAAATCCATTAACGTCAATCACATATGACTTGCCGTGCACTCGAAGCAGGTCAAAACCGCAGATAGTCTGCTCAAATGCAACGCAGACTCTTTTCGCCATTTCAGTCTCCTCTTCAGTGAGACGGGTGACAAATCTAATCTCCTTACCAAAGGTGTTTCTACGCACTACACCATCAACAACGGGTGATTTACGTGTCTCAGCGTGACAGTAATTTGGACCTACAGTATATGCTTTGACATCCTCAAAATTATCAGTGTCCATAAACTTTTCGTAAATGTAGGAACCAGTGGGTCTGGGCTCATGGAGATTGGGATCGTACTCGGAAGACTTATTGCCGACCTTTCTAAAGAGCTTTCTGCCACCACCACCCGACTTGGAATTGTAGTAGACATAGACATTGTGGTCTTCGCCATCGACAGGTTTCTCAACGTACGGCTTTGTGATGCTCTGGCCGTTGCTCAGTACTAGCGTATCAGGACCGTCCATGTGCCACTCCACGAGAGGCTCAGGCTGGAGATCAAGACCGTGAGAGAGCAACTTTGCTCTGACAGAGTCATCGACACGAGGGCCGCCGTCCCTATTGATGACAATTCTCTCTGGTGTGGGAACACCACAAGTATCCAGCAGCTGGAGCACAAGTCGTCTGTCCCAAAGAATTTTCTGGAGATGCAGATCATTCACGAGAAACGGTTTTCTCAGCTCGACGTATTTTATAGCCTTCTGGAGGGGGAAACCGGTCGAGAAAAAGGAAATGAGAAAGTCGCAAGTAGGCCAGTTCTCTACGGCCTCATCGAGAATGACCTTGTCACCAAAAATGACAGTTTCAAATTCTCCATGCTCAATCAACTTGGACAAAATGTACCGACAGGGCTTTGATCTGGCCTTTGCGTCCATGGCGCAAACGCCAATTTTGCCCACACGTGGCAGTCTGTCGCCTTTCTTGAGATCCATGCCAGACGGGGAGGAGATGCGGCCGGGGATGGTTGAGGAGGAAGAGGTTGAGCCAGAACGGAGATGTCTTGGCGGAGGTGGGGACGTACCAGCAGAGGACTCGATGGAAGCTGTAGGAGAGAGAGCGTTTGTTAACGGGCCAAAGATATTCTTGGAGATGGAGGCCATTGACGACGACGAGGACTTGCGGACGTCGAATCTGGACTCTGACATTTCAGGTGTAGGAGATCAGGATGGTCGTGCTTGTCTTGATTAGACAGAATATCCGGAAATGTGTTTTTGACGCTAAAGCTAACACGTGGGTTCTGTCGTTGTTCGGGAGAGTCTTGGGAGTTTGTCAAGCGTTGACTGGAGTCCATTGTTCATCTGGTGAGTTGGGACCATTGGTTCTGGCAATTGGACATTGGGACCATTGGTCTTGACGCTTGGACCAGTGGCCCTGACGATTAGACCATTTTGGGAGCTGGACAGCGGGTTGGGACCATTTGCTCTTAGACAACGGTTAGGAGCACCTGTTTGGTACGTGTCGTGAGATTGGATCTGCATCGGGAGTTTTGGACGTAATAGGTTAGACTCATTTCTTTGGATTGGATGCGTCGACTTACTGGGTTGGACTAGTTGCGGTGGATTTATCGGGGCAGCAGCATTGGAATGGCCTGATCAGATTTTTTAATTGGAGCATTTGCAGTTGAGAAGGAACCACGGGAACCATTTATGACTGACAGCCGGGCTGTGTTCACGTTGCAAATGGGGCGGTATATCTATCAGACGAGGATTATCGCTGATGGAGGCTCAATGAAGAGTCCAATACAGATTCAACGAATTTTGATATTTACCAAGTCCTGAGACATTACAGAGAGCCGCGCTTCCTCATTTACGACGAATCTCGAGGAGCGAAAAATTAGTCATGCCTGAATAGTGGGGTAGTCACTTCTCTCGAAGTCGTGATGAGGTATATTTTCACCTGTCAGAGGGACTTTCACCGTACCCTGTCACGGGTCTCTTTACAGGGCTCCCGGCAGGGACCCACTAGCCGTCCCGTGATTCCTTGCTGAGAATACCCACGCTGCTGATCGAGGCATGGGTTGACGGAGTTTGCATGCGGTGTCTGCCGTAAAAAGTGGCACCCCCATTCCGGAATATCTCCAGCGCTGTTAATGATACCCAGCTGCAGGCGAGAGTTGTTTCCAGCCAAGAAGCACATCCAAAGTGGACACATATGGGGCATCATCTGGACCGTCGCGCAGTGGAACCGTTGAAATGAGGCGGTGCAACAGATGTGGCTATTGTGTCATTTAAAATAGACTGCAAATGGGCATGGCTGCCGCTTTACGTAACACATTCCAAAGTCTCGCAATTCCGAGCAGAGGAGCTTTCCTTGCACATTTGGTATCGCAATGTCCTCTCTGGGCATTTGTAGAGTGCCTGTTCGGGGTTCACCTTAATGGCGCGTACAGCGATCTGCATTTTCATGGTAACTTTCCAGATCCCGGCTAGAGGGCTGGCCAGGATGGCTGAGATTAAAACGAGATTACTTGCGGCTTGCATTGCATGTGCTTTTTCGTTATGCAAGAATATGCTTGCCTGTGCATGGTTCTGCAGGCTACCGAATCTTGGAGATGAATGCGGATGAATGCGGATGAATACGAAAGGTGACTATGGAATTCAATCGATAAACTAAATTAATTTAGCTATAATTTAGCCTCTTCAATGCCGAGATCCTTCAAAAATGCCCTGTTATTTGGTGGACGGCCCAGGGCTTTTTCCAGACTGTCAGTCTCCTCTCTGGAACCGCCGGGAAGCAGCACCTCCAGCATGTAGCGATGTCCCATGTCGACGCTCATGGGGTCAGCCTTGAAGAGCGTGTAGAACAAGTCAGTAGCAAAGACCTTGGACCAGAGATATCCATAGTAGCCAGCGTCGTAGCCTCCCATAATGTGTCCAAACGAGCCATAGCCGTGAGTCACCAGTCCGTCGCTGCCAGCAAAGCAGAGTTCCTCTCTCAGCGAATTCCAGAGCCCAGTAATGTCGGCGTCCGGGTTACTGGCGAGCTCCATGTCATAGATGCCAAAGACAAGCTGACGGAGGTAGAAGAGAGCGCCATTGACGTGCTCAGTGCGCAGCAGGGACTTGAGAAGCTCATCGCCCATCTTTTCGGAAGGGTTGCCGTAGTGGCCAGACAGCTCTCTCAGGGATGCCTCGTCCCAAGTCCAGGCCTCAAGCATCTGCGACGGGGCCTCAACAAAGTCACGCTTGACAGCAGTGCCGTGGAAGCGGGCATACTGGCAGTGAGACACGAGATTGTGAATGCCGTGGCCGAGCTCGTGAAACAAGGTTGTGACTTCGGAATGTTTGAGGAGGGAGGGTTTGTTTTTGGTGGGCTTAGTAAAGTTGCACACGAGCGCCGTAACTGGCGCGTGACGTTTGCCGTCCTCATCATAATAGCCTCTGGCAAGATTAAAGTTTGCGGCATGAGAGTACTTATTTGCTCTGGGATGCATGTCCAAATAGAGGTAGCCCACAAAAGCAGGAAGTGGGTCTGGAACAACTTTGCCTACGGAAGAGGCAGGTCCCGTAGTCAAGCAGGCCCCATCAGTAGAGTACACGGCCCAAAGGGTGACATCCTCATGCCAAACCTGATCCGGCGTTGTTTCGATTTGCTCAAATTTGAGGCCAAACAGGGTCTCAAAGATGTTCATCATTTTGGTAATTGTCTGGTCGAGCGGGAAGTACTCAGAGATCTTGATGGGGTCAATCTGATATTCTTTTTCGAGAAGCAGGCGATTGTAGTAGCCGTTGTCCCATGCGTAGAAGTTTCCGTCGTCGTGCTGGTGGCGCTCCCGGAGGTCCTGAGCCTTGATGGCCTTGAGACCAGCAAACTCCTTCTTGCCGCCGGGCGTGAGCTTGTCACGCAGGTCCTGAAGAAAGGAGGAGACATTGCCAGCATTCTTGGCCATTTTGGGCTCGAGAACGAAATCGGCGTGGGTCTTGTAGCCCATGAGCTTGGCCTTCTTATCGCGCAGTTCGACGGCCTTCTTGAGGAGTGGGCCATTAACCTCACTGCGGTTCTCGTAGCCCAGCCACGCCCGGCGGCGTGTGTCGGCCGAGTGCGCGTACTTGAGGACTGGGTCGATATCCGGGTACTTGAAAGTCATTCTGTACTTGCCCTGGGGCGTCTGCTCGTACTGGTCGAGCGACGGTACTCCCTGCAATTCGTCAGCGTAAAAGTCAATGTACCCAGACTCGGCTGCGAGGTTTTTGGAGAACTCAATGCCAAGATCCGACAGCTCGAGCGACAGCGCCTTGACCTGCTGCCGGGTCTCGAGCGGCAGGTCCATACCGGAACGCCTGAAACCCTCGACCTCCTTGTAGATCAGCAGCTGCTGCTCCGGGGAGAGGTCGGCCGGCAGAGAGCCGTTGACCTTCTTGATGACATGGTAAACGTCCTCACGCTGGGACTGCTCAATGCCAAACTCGGCGAGCTGTTTCTCAACCTCGCGGGAGGCCTCTCTGAGGTCCTCGTGCGACGAGACCTCGCCAAGAAAGGTGATTTGGTTTTCGACAAAGTCGAGCTGCGAGTCGAGCAGGGCGCTCGTGTGTACCGTGTTGTAAAAGGTGGCGGCGGTATTTTGCGCAATGGCGTCGTTCATGGCGCGTTGGCGCGTGACAATGTCGTCAGCTGCGGCGCGGATGGTGGTGGGCGTGAACTTCCAGCTGGGGGGCTCCATAGCGATTGTTGAGAGGGTTCGTGCTAGCTGAGGAAACGACAGGCGGTGCATAAGGGGGTGAGCGCTGGTGTTTTTTCCCTGCTGGTGTGTGGAGCAGTTGGGAGAAACGGCGTTGTGGTCTTTGCGGGGAGCTGGGCACACACTGCAGCTTGGGAAGAGACATGGGACGAGCTGGGGCCAAGAGCTGGGCAAAGAGCGCGATTTCCTACAGCGACAAAAGTGGCAAGTCTTCTGCGACGAGTTGGGAGGTTGCGACAGACTGGGGGGGCTTGCAAACTTGAAAGAGGCCATTCTTGGCTACGATCTAGGACCCTGCGGCTAGTGGTCCAGGTCGTTGGGTGGTGCATTGTGGAGTCTGGTTGTTGCGAATTGGGCACGCCGCGTCGGGTTGTGGCTGCGTGGAAAAAAAAAGCCACAAACGACGCGGTTCGTCCAAATGGCGCACTTCAGCTTTTCGTCAATGAAAAATACTCACAAAATACAAAGGCTTACGTAGACGTTGAGTAGAAAAAAGATACCTGCGCAAAGCCCACTGCGGCCCCACAAGGTCGCCGACAATGCAGCCCTGTGGGGAATAAAGTTTGCGTCGTGGAATGCTGCTCCGCCCCAGTTTCGGCGCCAGGCGTGCGTGTGTGTCGTGGCCTTTACCATGCCGAACCTGCCTAAGGTTTTTTTGACAGCTGCATGCGCCGCGTTGGGCGGGGGGATGCACCTCATCCTGGCAGCAAATCTGAAACCACCCTCGCCGGCCTGGGCAATCTGCACTGCGCTGCTCATGCCAGCTGAGGCACGCATAATCTCATTAAAAGTCATCCTTGCCTTTCCAGAAGATCGCGCTTGGCCTGCTCCGACGTGCCGCAACACCCCATTGCTCCCATTGCTCTCATTGCTCTCATCACGTTGTGCATTTCGCCAATGCACACTCCCGCCGCGCGTTGCTGTGGGGATCCAGGCCCGTGGAAAAGCGGCTCGGCTCGAAACTAGCCCGACAAGCTCCGAGCATTAAGGTTTGTTGGTCTAGCTGACAAACTAGCCAGAAACCGTTCCTGTAGCCGTTGCGCCTCCACATAGGTGCCAACAATAAGCTGTACTCCGGGACCCTGGTATGCTCGTGGAGGGATTGCAGCACCCTGGTATATGAAATTTCCGCCCAACATGGCCCTTTCAAGCCAGCAAAGGCCCACTAAAGGTATCCTTTAGGTTTGCCCTAGCACGGCCCTAGTACGTGCAAGAGATTTACTCAGGCGTGCTTCCTATGTGTTTGCCTCCGCTTCTAGAGACTACTTGGCGCTCTTGGAACTGCTCCTTTGAGACACCTGCCCAATGCGCTCACAACAGCTAGCCCCCGGGGCTCCAGACCTCCCGTCCCTCGCGCAGAGCTAGCCTCTTTTGTTCGCGGCCACTCTTCCCTGCATGTATCTCTGGTATTTGCTGTATCCATGCCAGCAGGGACTAATCCTTGTTGCGGGAACTTATGCATTGGCTCATCCACACTCGCAAGTCTGGACTCACGAGGCTTGTCTGCACGCTGAGAGATGTCTCAGACGTTGGTATCATCCCGGTCAGTCTCACTGCTTTCAGGTGTTGCACAACAGCGAGCTCCAGTTGCAAAGACTCGTCTTCATGACGATTTGATATCAATATAGCATTCCGCAGTGCAAATCTACACATTGCATCACCGTAAAGGGTCCATCCGCCCGTCAACCGGCGTACCACTTGGCCAAGCCGAAATACTTCGCGATCGTCTCCGGTGGTCTCATTTTGATACCGTTGTGGCAAGCACAGGCTCGAATCGGCCAGTCGCGCTGCCACTCCTTACAAAGTCCGGTTTCGATGAAGCCACCCCGGCTCAGTACATAAGGAACCAAAGCCCTGCAATTGCTCGAGCTTTATCTCCGAGCTATGCTTCTCAAGAAATATCTCTCGTTGGCTGTAGTGGCCCTGATACCCACTCTCGCTACAGCCCAGGTCACCACCAGTACCAGTCTTGGTCCCTCGATCACCATTGGAACTGTTGTCTGTCCTGTAACCGGAACTGTTTCTCCTGCTGTCTCGGCTATTGTCGCCGATCTTGATGCTATTGGCACCGCCATTAATGGTGTCACCAATGCCGTTCTCAACTTCAACCCTATCCAGGGTGTCCTCGCCCTCACCAACGCCGTTGCGGCCGTCACCCTCAATGGCGCTTCTTTTGTCACTGCTCTTGGTGACCTCGTGAGTCCTCTATCTGATGCGGAAGCCATCCTTCTCACAGGGCCCCTCCAACTCTTTGCCAATATATTTGAATCGTTTGCAAACGCTATCAATTCAGTCGCAAACAATATCCTTTTTGTTTTGGCACGGCCGATTATAGCAGGACTCGTCTCGGCGCTTACACCAATCATAAACTCGCTCATCACTGTCTTGTACAATTCGATTCCTTGCCAGTTTGTGCCAATCTTTATACCCCCGATGCAAACTATCATCAACGCGATGCTTAGTACCATCTCGGCATATTCTGCACTTCCTTGGACGCCACCTCAGCCTCCAGTAGCCTGCCCACCATCCTGTCTAGTTACCTCGACTTTTTCTAGTACGTTGTCGGTGCCATCGTCACCATCGGTGGTCTCTACGCCTGCAGTCAGTTCGTCACAAGCTGCTAGCTCGTCGCCAGTTGTTAGCTCATCTCCAGTTGTCAGTTCGTCTGCCGCCGCGTCGTCGTCGCCCGCAGCCAGCTCTTCTGTTGAGACGTCGTCTGCTCCATCCGCTGCGTCGTCTGCTCCATCCGCTGCGTCGTCTGCTCCATCCGCTGCGTCGTCTGCTCCATCCGCTGCGTCGTCTGCTCCATCCGCTGCGTCGTCTGCTCCATCCGCTGCGTCGTCTGCTCCATCCGCTGCGTCGTCTGCTCCATCCGCTGCGTCGTCTGCTCCATCCGCTGCGTCGTCTGCTCCATCCGCTGCGTCGTCTGCTCCATCCGCTGCGTCGTCTGCTCCATCCGCTGCGTCGTCTGCTCCATCCGCTGCGTCGTCTGCTCCATCAGGTGCTTCGTCCGCTCCATCAGGTGCTTCGTCCGCTCCATCAGGTGCTTCATCAGCTCCGCCTGGCGCTTCATCCGCTGCTGTGTCTGTGACGTCTGGTGCTGCAACCTGTAGTGCCACCGGTATTGTGTCTCCAGCTGCTACGGCTTTGGCTAACGAAATCGCCAGTTTGGGATCAACAATCGCGACACTCACGACGGCTGTTACCACGTTCAATCCTATCCTAGGTGTCGCTGCTTTGACCAATGCTGCGACCACTTTGGCAGCTAACTTTGCCACAATTGTCACCAACTTGAACTCTTTTACGGCGCTTACCGATGCTGAGGTGGTGTTCTTGACTCCATACTTGGACGCCTTTGCAAACGATTTCGCTGCACTGCTGAACCTGCTTACTGATCGAGCCACATCAGTTGGATTCACTCTTGCGTTCCCTGTCATCCAGACAATGTTGAACACTCTTGAGCCTATCATCAACAACATCGAGTCTCGTTTGTACACTCTGGTGCCATGCCAGTACGTGAACTACATTATTCCACCGTTCCAGACTATCAACGTTGCATTTGGAGATTCAATTACGGCATTTGCTGCCATTCCATGGTCCGCACCTGTTGCACCACCATCGTGTCCTTTGATCTGCCCTACATCTAGTGCTGCATCATCGGCTGTCTCCAGCACTGTTTCATCTGGTGCGTCGTCTGCTCCATCTGGTGCCTCCTCTGGATCTACATCTGGCGCTTCTTCCGCCCCATCTGGTGCGTCTTCAGCTGCCTCGTCAGCTCCATCCGGTGCATCTTCTGTTGAAACGTCGTCCGCTCCATCTGCAGCTTCGTCTGGCCCATCAGGTGCTTCGTCTGCTCCATCAGGTGCTTCGTCTGCTCCGTCTGCTCCATCAGGTGCCTCGTCTGCTCCATCAGGTGCATCGTCTGGCTCTCCATCTGGAGCTTCATCTGCTCCATCTGGTGCTTCTTCAGGATCTCCATCTGGTGCTTCGTCCGCTCCATCTGGTGCCTCGTCTGG